>NW_004624755.1:21381165-21472931 GCF_000247695.1 Heterocephalus glaber | reverse complement strand
CCCGCCCCCCCCCACAAAGCCCTGGGCCACTGCTACATAACTTGCTGTCCAAGTCACATCCACACATTATCTACCTGAGAATTTTGTGTGTGTATGTCTGTGGGCACAGGGTGACAAAGGGAGAAAGGGAGGAGATAGGAAATGTAGAGAAGAATATAAACAAAATTAAAAGTCTTTGCTTTTAATATTTTCCCTAAGGTTTTATTCCACAAGATCAAATCATTTTCCCCATGAAGTAGTTTTATTCAGTAACAGTTACCTCAAAGCTAGGTGTGGTGAACACCTATAATCCCAGCACTCTGAGAGGCTGAGGCAGGATGATCCAATTTGAGTCTAGCCTGGTAACTTAAGTGATTTTAGGGAGACCCTGTCTCAAAATTAAAAAAAAAAAAATACAGAAGGGCCAGGGATGTGGCTCAGTGAGAAAAGTCTGGATGGTGTGACCATACTGGGAAATAAAAAGAATATGCACAGGCCTATATGAGCTTTATTCAGCCTATATGAACCTTGTTCTTCCAGCCTCCAGTGAACTCAGCCCTGGTGGGAGGCAGCTCCCCAAATGCTGGAGGGAAGTGGACAGCTCTTGGGGTTTTAGTCTGGGCAGCAGAGGAATGGGGTGGGCAGTTGGAGACGTCAGGAGCTGAGTCTGGAGGGTTCCCATGTGGGGTGGCAGTCGGCAGCTGGGGACACAGTGCTGGAGACCCGGGGAGATGCAGACGGCCACACGGTGGGGTCACAGGAGGTGGTGAGGCATATTTGTGTCCATTACGGTGCACGCCTTTAGAAGCCCTCCCGGCCAGGCCCTGGGTGGGCTCCTCTGCGGAGATGAGAGTGTGGGCCTAGCAGGTGCTCCCGACACTGAGGAACACAGCCCGGAGGTGTGCTGGGCGCTGGGGAGCCTGGCTGTGCCGAGGCCCATTGATCCATCCGCACGCGGCAGCACAATCCTTGCTCATCAGCGTTTCCGTTTTTATTTTTTGGCAATGCTGAGACTAGAACCCAAGGCTTTGTGCATTGACATTCTTTTTTTTTTTTTTTTGGTACCGGGGATCGAACTCGGGTCCTTACGCTTGCGTAGCAGGCAGCGAAACCACTGAGCTAAATCCCCAGCCCGAATTGACATTCATTTTTATGCCACCCTGGCCTCCAGATTCATAAAACTGCTGGATGAAACATAATATATAGAAAACCAAGTTTCATTTATTCAAATTAAATTAGGAGTTTCATATACAAATAGAATCTGTGTAAATTTTAAAAATACAAATGCTACAAATTTCAATCCGGTAAAAATGCAAAAATAACGTTTGTATTACGTATTTTCTTAAAATGATGCAGATGTACAGTAGGTGACACAGGCCCCGCTCTCGCGGCCGGCTCGGCTCGGCCTGCGGGCCTTCCTCCGTCCGTCAATCGCTCTCCCCCGGGCGGCGCCACTCTCTCCTGTGGCCTGGAGGTGGCGCTGGGGAGCGCGCGAGGGCGTCACTGGTCCAGCTCGCCCTCGTTCTGCAGCGTCTTCATGGCGAGGCCCCAGAGGGTCATGCTGGAGAAGAACTGCCCCTCCGAGCTCCGGTAGGCCGTGGGGGCCGCGCGGCCGCCCAGGGGGTCCCCGCAGTGGTTGTCCAGCGCAGCCAGCGAGGAGCGGATCATGCACATTCCGTCGGCCTGCAGCGGCTCGCCGCCGGCGGGGGCGTCCTCGTCCGTGTAGGCGTAGGTGGGGTGCGGGGTCTGCGGCGGCCCCGGGGGCTTGGCCAGCCTGCCCGCGGCCACACCCAGCTTCTCCTGCTCGCCCGCGCGCGCGGAGGCCAGGGCGCGCAGTTTGCAGTAGGGCCCGGCGGGGAGACTGTGGAACGCGCCCACGGTGTCCTCGGCCGCGTGGCCCGGGGGCTTGCCCGGCCCCGGCAGCAAGGTCCCGACCGCGTCCTGGGAGAAGGAGTCCGAGCTCTGCGACCTGTCCGGGTCGGGGCCCTCGGCGGCCGGGCCCAGCTCGGGTAGCTCGTCCGCGCTGCCGTCGTCGTCGCCCGCCTTGCTGTGCATCTTCTTGTGGCGACGCAGCACGGCGGAGCGGGTGAAGCACTTGGCGCAGATGTCGCACGTGTAGGGCTTCTCCCCGGTGTGGGTGCGGACGTGCCTGCGCAGGTCGCCTGAGCCCCCGAAGCACTTCCCTGCACAGACAGACAGGCTCTAGGCGCGGCCGCTTGGGACGCGGGGGGGGGGGGGGGGCGCTGTGTCCCCTGTACAGGTGCCACCTGCATCCAGTGGGCCCACTCCTGACGTCCTACGGGGACCCACCACTCCCTCATCCGTCTCATTCGAGCGTCCCCCAGTCTAACAGCAGGTCTGTTAACACAGAAACAGTTTCCCTAGCGCAGGATGACGGTGCACACTTGTAATCCCAGAGCTCTGGGAGGCTGAGGCAGGAGGATGGCAAACTTGAGCCCGGGTCGGGCCATGTAGCTACTCAGTGAGATCCTGTCTCAAGAAAAGAAAGGGGGCTGGGCTGCGGGTATAGCTCAGTGAAGGCCCTGGGAAGGAAGCACCTTTCCGAAGGTAACTGCGGATTCGTCTTTGGCAGGATCACACACACTTCTCCAGGCCCATCATTTCCCCCGGTACTGGGGAGGGCGGGGCGAGCTCCCCTGTGCCCTGCGGGTGTCTGGGTTCCCAGGGAGGCCCGGGAGGCTGTGCACTGAGTTCACCCGGACCGGCACGGCCTCATGCGAATGAGTGGCAAGGGTGTGCGTGGGCTGCAGCTCGGGGAGGCCGCGTGCCTGCCCGCGACCGGGGTGGGCTGAAAGGGGGAGGTCGGGCGAAGCCTGACAGGCCCGACCAGAGGCAGGGCGGCGGAGACGGCTGCGGTTCCAGTTTCCTTCGACTGGGACTGACTGGGAAGGCCACGGCTAGGCTAAGGGGCCCTTGGAAAGGCAGCAGGGGGGCCACAGGTGTGCAACCCCGGTCCCACCCCAGAGCGCCCACGGGGCTCGGCCTGTTTCAGTCCGCGCAGCGCCTTTCTGGCGGCCTCTGCCCTGCTTCCGGCTGGAAACCTCCCAACTGTCCCTTTGCTGCTGTTTGTGGCCTGGACTCCAAGGCCGTGCTGTGCGTCATCTGTAACCGCGCAGCTGACAACCCCGGGTAGAGGCTTTGCCTTTGCTTTCTTGTCCTCAAGACACTCTCAACAGTGGAACTACTGGGCACGTGGGCCAGGCAATGTCAGGGCCCTTAGTGGGCATGGGTTTAGTCATAGCTGAGTGACCAGCAAGAAAGAAGAGGTGGGAGGGGTTTCTCCCAGTGCCTCAGACAGCGGAGCTGCACTGCCCTGTGTCCCCGCCACGCGGAGGGAGGGCACAGCCGAGGGGCACCTGCCTCCTGCAGGGCAGCCCACTGGGACACGGCGGGGCAGAGGCGGCTCCACCCTACCCTGCACTGAGGCCGTGTAGCTGCTCGGGATCCACTAGAACTCCCTGGCGGGGAGGTGGGAGGCCAAGGAACAACCTCTCAAAGGGAGCTGTGGCAAGGCCCAGGGAAGAGGGAGGGCCAGCTGCAAGGAGAGCACAGTCTCCACGGTCCTGGGGAGGTGGGGAGAGAGCTCCTCCTGCCTCCTCCCTTCTGCTAGGTGCAGTCAGAATCCTCCAGGAGAGGGAAGACACACCTTCACCTCACCTCAGCCCACAGCTGGGGTAATGACTTGGAACTGGTATTTTAGATTAGCAATCGAGGCTGAAGTGTGAAGCTGTACTGAGTGATCAGAACGGCCTGGAGTGGCCTGGATTTCCTGTATGTGGTGACAGCGGGGAGCCGAGGACACAGCTCATGCCCGGGTTAGGACGCCAACTGGTCAGGCCGAGCCCCTCAGTGGTACCCGACTGCCTTCCCACTGCGGCACTCTACTCCCAGACGGCCATCAGTCTCGCCCGCACGCGCTCACGCACCCAGGCCCCACGGGCACCAGCCCGCACTGGTCCTGGGCGAGCACACACGTGTTCTCACACACACACACACACACACACACACACACACACACACACGTGCAGCCTCCCCAGGGCCCAGGGTGAGCGGATCCTGGCCCAGCCCCGTGTTCCTGTCTGCGTGCTGAGGCCGAGGGCTGCCCACTTCCTGCTGCTCTTTGCCATGGCCTCTGACTCCCAGGCGGGACCCCATGGAGCCCGCCATCTGGCCCCCAACCGGACGTGCACGCCCGTGCTCCACCAGGGCACCCTCTGGCGGGAGCTGCTGCACATCTCTACCCTCGGGGCCGTCTCTGCACCGGCGTCGGGGTCAGCAGGTGTGGCAGGTGGCACCAGGATGCAGGAGACCACGTGTCACCAGCGCGCCACCTGTGATGAGGCAGCCACTTGCTCGGACACCGTCCAGCGCCCGCCCCTGGGCCCGGGTGCCCGCTCTGGGCCACGGGACTCACCGCAGGCGGAGCAGCTGTAGGGCCGCTCGCCCGTGTGCCGGACCCTGTGCTTCACCAGCTTCCTCTGCATGTTGAAGGACTTGCCGCACTCATCGCAGGTGAACACCTTGTCGGCTGTGTGCGTCTTCTTGTGCTCCTTCAGGTTGCTGAAGTTGCTGAAGCCTGAGAGACACGGGGCGGGGGGGCCAGTGAGCAGAGCGTGGTGACACCGGCGGCAGGAGGCAGCCAGGGAGGGGGCACCCAGCCTCACCTCGGCCGCAGGTGTCGCACAAATGTGGCTTCTCTCCTGAGTGGATGATGATGTGGCGCTGGACATCGCCAGAGGCCGCAAACCTGGAACAGATTAGAGAACTCAGCAAAGAGCCGGGAGCGCGACTGAGGCGCTTTCCTGCTGGAGTCAGGGAGGAGACGGCCTCTCCCCCATGGCTGCAGAAGGGAGTCGGCGGCCTGATTTCATGCGCACTCAAAAGCACAGCTTTCCTTTGCTCTTTCTCATGGCAAGTAGAAAATGATGCAAATATCCTTTTTAAAGCATTTTCCTGTCTGGCTTTATCAGACTTTCCTCCAGCATAAGACCAGACACCTCATGGTTTAGCACCACTACCTCAGGCTAAAAAGACCTAAGAAGGAGCTGCACAGTTCAGAGGCCAGGGACTCGCTCCCATGCTTCGGCCCGCCAGGGTCCCTGGGGCCTCCGGGGACAGCATCCCAGCTCTTCTGCAGCATGATGGCAACTGGGGCTCTGGACACCCAGGAGCCGTGGAGTGGCAGGCCGAGAAGGTTTCTGAGGAAGCCTGGCCCTCCTCGCCTGACTGACCCCACACTGCTGTGTGGGCCAAGTGAGTCCCATTGCGATGTGTCAGAGACGCCGACCTGGCGCTTGCATGTGGAAACCTGAGCCCTTTCCTGTGGCCCGCACCTCACAGGGTAGCATGCCGTTCTGGAGGAAGATGCTGTGTGGAGGGATGATTTTAAGTGGAATGGAGAAGCATCTGATTTAAAACTGGGACACTGTGGGTGCTGCTCGTCTCTGCCCCTGGGCGTCTGACACGGACTTGGCTTTCAGCGTTCAGACAGCCGCAGCAGAGAGGGGCTGTGGGCAGCACAGCCGCGTCGTCTCCTTCTGTCCCCCGCAGGAGGCAGCGACTGGAGATCTGAACTGTGCGTGGCCTGTGTGCAGTGCGCTGAGGACCCCGACTGGCACCTGTGCCCTGGCGTCCCTGAGGCCGAGACCCTGAGTGTGAGCTGTGAGAGGGAGGCAGAACACCTGCACTGCCGATCGCAGTGTGTCAGCACAGTGTGCACACAGCCGGCGGCTCGCGAGGCTGAGTGACTGTGTGACCGCACCGGCCGTGCTGCCACTGCCTACAGCTAACTCAAGGCTGAGAGGGCAGTGCCTGAGCCCGGGACACAAGGGGAGCAGAGGCCCGAGCTGGGGCCTGTGCCCTGGGCACCCGTGTGCCTCACTTACACCATGTCGCATGGAGGACTCCAACTGCCACCCAGCCCGGCCCACCGAGGGTCGCAGTCTGCACTGCTAGGTGATAAGTCGCACTCAGGACCCAGCCTTCCTGCTGCCACCTCATGCCTGTCCTGGATCCTGGGCATCTTCTGCTACCCTCTCTCCTGATGCCTCATCACCCAAGCCCAGGGTCCCCTCCTGGACAGTCCCCCCTTGGGAACACTAATCTATCTTCGTGGACATGTTTAGAACGAGTGAGAGTTTTAGTATAAAACAACTTGTTTCACGCACAGTTCCACGTCCCTCCTGGGACTCCTGCCCTGGATTTTCTCTCTCTGAATTCACTTCTTACTCGCATGTGTGTCACATGAAGAGCCTGAGGTATGCAGCTGTCCCTGAGCTCTGCAGTGGCAGCAGGCAGCCTCGTGTGACAGACAGAGGAGGCACTGACTGACCTCTTTCCGCAGATCTCGCAGATGTACGGCTTCTCCCCAGAGTGCCGGCGGAGGTGGGTCTGCAAGTTACCTGCCTGCAAAGAGAGGAAAGAGAAGCACGCCGATAACGAAAGGTTTCTTATTTTGTTTCTAAGTCATATAAATTCCATTGACAGATTTAGCCAGGTTCCAACCCAACCTCAGATGAAGATGAGGTGGGCACAGCTCAGGAGAGGCCGTGGGCAAGGAGGCCGGGGATAGCCCAGTGCCTGCCAAGCCCTGGGCTACACCCGAGAGCCCGGCTGTGGCCTTGTGTGGGGAGCAGGCCGGTGGTAAATGGGCTGGCGCCCTGGAGACATGGCTGTGGTCCCCAGGCCTGAACTGTGAACAGAACTTGATATATTTGTACCATCTACATGCAGTGTCATTTCAAAAAGTGAAAGTCACCTGTACATGCTTATTTCAGTATTCATTAGTTTTTTTCCCCTAAAGAACATGATTTTGTCTATGAAGAAGGGAGCCATGTGGAAGGCATTGCCTCCGGCAGTACGGTCTGGCTCTGCCAGGCAGCTTGGTCAGTTTAGCTCTGTGCAATAAAGCAAATCAGGGGCATCACAGCAGCATGACAGGGCCCTTTGTGTCCCTAATTTCTGAATCCAGCAGGGCTTTGGAAAGAGTAACACTGGGATGGAGATCACCAAATAGATTTCCATGCCCAATCAATGGGAAATGAATATTAAATTATCTAAGGGAGAGCGAAATTAAAACTGCAAATGCCTCAGATATTAAAAAGCTACTGGGTAATGTTTCCAGTGAGGACTGGGAGACAAACGTTTCCATTATTCTCATTCAACAGTCTTGGGCTGTCATTCTCCCCATTTAACTTTTTATAATGTTCTGTTGCCAAAAAAAGAAAACCCCACACAAATAAACGAATATACCCATGGTAATATACCCATGTGGAGGCACAACACACAGCAGAGCCAACAGGAAGAATGAACAGCACCCAACGAGCAACTGCACCTTTTAAATTTGTAAACTGTATTTTAAGTAAGAGAGATGGTTTATGGTTATAGGTCTGAAGATGGATCTGGCATCCACCGTGACTCGAAACTCCCAAGTATAGGAAATGTTGTCTGTGGGTTATACAAGATGAAAGATTCATGATGCCTAACAGGCCCTGGAAACACTGAGTCAGATGCCACACTTACAACTATGATAATGTAGCGCTGAAACAACTTACGTTTATTTTCAACAACTAAAGAGAAAGAATTGGGCCAAACTTTGTGAAACATACAGCTTTTAATAGAATGGCTATTAATAACAATAAAGCAAGGACAGTGACCAACAGGAACACACATCTGCTGAGGTTCTGCAGTCCTTCTACACTTGCCACGCCTTCCTTCTGGCCCTGTCCTGAGGCAGCAGGTGACCTGAGGGGGCCACACAGGGAAGAGCACAGTCCAGCGGTGCAGGTTCTAGTAACACATGTCTGTCCGCCTGTCCCCGCAGTCTAAGCCCATACGAGCTGTCTTAAACTGAGGGGCCATCCAACCCCGGTACCTGCGATCGAACTCAGGAACTTGTGCTTGCCAGATAGGTGGCGCCACTGAGCTACGTCCCCAGCCTGGTTAACTTTTTTTTTTTTGGTACTGGGGATCGAACTTGAGTCCTTGTGCTTGCGAGACAGGCAGTGGAACCACTGAGCTAAATCCCTTGGCCCTGGTTAACTTTTAATAAAACACTAACCCTACCAAATACTAACTTCTCAGTACACGGGGTGTGAGATTCTTCCTGGTAAATATTTCTAACTTTGAAATCTTCAGACGGAGAAACCTTTAGGAACCTGCTTCTATGAAAACACACTCGCCAAATCATGTGGGGCTGCTCCTGCCAGTGCGGCCAGGAGCCAGCAGCGGGGGAGGCCCGCGCTCCGGCCCAGCCCAGCCTCCTGGATGCAGCCTCAGCCCACGATGTGGCAGAAGCGACTTCTTTCCCTGTGCACATGCTGCTCCTGCACAAGCTCTGGACAGCGCACCCTGCGGCAGTGCCCTCCCTCACTACACAGCTCTTTGTTCCTCTGAGTGACAACCCCGAGGCCTTCTTCACTTCTGTCCCTCTCAGCACAGGGATGCTCATGGACACTGAATGGCGCTTTTACAGCTGTCCTCACTTGCAGAACTTTCATGTCACTATGAAAATAGAATGTATATCTGAAAAACCACAGCTACAGATAAAACTACTTTTATGAAAATCTAACAGACTCAGGCACTGAACCGGAGGAGAGGCGGAGGGCATCTGTTGGAGACAGGGCTGGGCTGACAGGGTTAGGAGGGCAGTGCAGGGTCTGAAGTCAGGGTCTAAGGCAGGGCTCCAGCACAGCTGCACAGCAGATCCACTGCACCAGACCCCTCAAACAGAGGGTCTGCACCCTGGGGGGCAGCGATGGGGAGAAGGGAGGGGGCAGGAACAAGGATCCTGAGTGGCTGTTTTCTTTGGTCTCCAGTGGGAGCCACGGGAGGGTCCTGAGCAGCCCAGCAGTGTTACCACACTGAATGTGCCAAGGGTTTTCACGATGGGCTTTTTGCCTCTTCTTCCTAACAGTCTAAGAAGTAGTATTCTCCCAGTCTTAAGAATGAGATGCTGTGACTGCTCACTGCAGGGCCATGAATCCAGGTCTTAAGACCTTCGGGCTACAGCAGGGCACTAAGATGGAAGCGGCAGGGTGGGGTGGTGACAGGACAGCAAAAGAGTGACATTCCTGAGTCCACCATGGGCCGGGTAGTTCTTAGAACCCAATCTCATTACCTCTGTCAGGGTTAGCAATCTTCCTCCCTTGTTTGACAGGTACAGGGTCACAAGGGAGCAAGCTGCAGCACAGGCAGGCCTCAAACCTGACCCAGGCTGGCTGGCAGAAGTGAGGGTCCCCACCAGAATATGGGGGGTGAGCACTGTGCTGAACCCTCCCTCAGGCATGTAAGGATCCTCCTGGAGACACTAAGACACCGCCCGGCCCAGAGAGACGAAGTGTCCAGGTCAGACAGGCCCAGTCGTGCATAGGAAGAACGCTAGGACTTGGCTCAGTGATGCAGACACAGGTGACTCATGCCGAGGAGCAGTACGGAGCAGTTACGCCCTCAGGTCTGGGGGTGTGGGACATGGAATTGATCCAGATGGCATGGATGAGAGGCAGGTTTGAATGCTGGGTGCGGGGTGCATGGCACAACGGCACCCACTAATTCCATGTTCCTCAGGGCCAGCCTTCCATGCTACCACACCAAGGGCCTCCCTCGGCCTGCAGAGGCTGCCCATGTCACTCCTGGCCAAGTGGCACTTGCACACACTGCCTTCGAGGCTGTGCCACATGCTGCATTCGGCCTCTACAGATCGGTGCTCTCATGCCAGGGCAGCTGCCAACCATTCACCTCTGGAGCCAGGGCCTGCCCGTGGGTGGAGACAGCCGGAAATTACACTGGACATTTTCTACAAAACATTGAATCTCTGCATTTCTTTGTCTAGTACCTGCCAACAATAAGTGTTTGCCGAATGAGAAAATTAATTACACATCCAAATTGATCTTCTTCTTCTTTTTTTTTTTTTGGTACTGGGGATCGAACTCAGGTCCTTGTGCTTGCACAGCAGGTGGTGGAACCACTGAGCCAAATCCCTGGCCCCTAAATTGATCTTAATAGAAGTCAAGCTGAAAGACAGCAGTAAAGGCAGGAAGTAGAAGTGGTTTACTCTTATTGTTTCCCAATACCCTAAAATCAACAATCCCAGTAAGAATAAGAAGATTTATCCTGGACCTAGCCCAGAGTACTCTGCAGTCTCCAGGGAAATCACAGTGTGGTGTTCTAGGAACTTCATTCACAAAGGAGAAGCATATTCTACCAGGACTGAACCCATCCTTGGGGAAAAGGAAAAGGTGAGAATTCACACAAACAACAAATCTCATCTTCCTGCCAGTGAACTAGAAATTTGTGAGAACTTCAATTTCTTGAAAAGTATTTCCTGATTTAGTCTCAAGTCTTTAAGTTACAGATATCATTGAGGCTTCTCTTCCAACTACAAAGGTGTGTCTTATTTGTAATTAAAAATAAACACTGGGTTAAAAATATAACCTGGGGTTCAGGTTTCCAATTATTAACAGTAAGTAAGAGTATTCCCACCTGAGAGAAATGTTTCCCACAAATGTTACATTCAAAAGGTTTCTCACCTAAAACAAAGGAAAACAACAGTTTGTAAAATCAGCACTTATATTTTCACAATAATTTTGAACAATGATTGCATCTTTATCCCACAGTAGAACAACAGGAACCTCTACTTCCTTAGACTTATCTCTCTCCCTGAGATTTAAAGATGATAAAAGTGAAGTCAATATGCATTTTCCTATAAAAAACAAATCAAGCCATGCTGTAAATATAAAGGTGTGGTGCGATCCAGTGTATTTACATTCAGAGCACACCCAGGTTTGGACACCGTCTTCTCCTTCAGCTGGAAACCAAATGGAGCTCTCTCGCCTGATGCCACCTGACAGCTGACTCCGAACATAGAGAAACCAGTTCATACTGCACAGATGGACCTGAGAGCCCCAAGCAGCTGGGAGCTCCTGAAACTCAGGAAGATGGGGACAAATGGCCTCTCCATGCACCTTCACAGGAGAAAACAGGATTTAAGTGTGGGAGAGGTGCTCAGTCTGCTGCCGCCTTAGTCACCACTGACTGCAGTAACTAAGGATGGGATGGGACAGCCTGGCCAACGGTGTGCTGCCATGAGAAACACAGCTGCCCTGGGTGGAGTCTGCAGAAGACCTGTGGGAAATTATGCTGCAAGGTGCTGCCTTCCATCTACATCACCCCAGTGAACCGACTGTGAACACCCACCCTTCTCAAATCAAAGGCTTTATTAAGATCCTCTTTAAAATCCACAATCACACTTGTCTCCTTCCCTGCTGTATTCCTTGGACTTTGCTACCTGGAAAATACTGGCTGGCGGTTTTCTGGGATCACATTGGGCTCCTCTTATTCTGATTTTTCCCTGAAAATGTCGAACGGTTTCCTTGGCCCTGAATGACTATAATCATGTTATGTTTGTATTTTGGGACTGAAGTTGCTGAGATAACGATGATCAGTTAAAGCCCCCCGAAAGAGATAAAAGAATTTGAGAACAGAGAGGTCACCAGTCACCAGAACTCCTAAGGGACCAAGGCTAATGATCCTGTGTGGGTCACAGACTTATGCTCTCAGGCACCCTTTACAATACTTTTAAAAACTGAGGGCCTAAAGAGCTTTTGTTTAGGCGGCTATATCTATGATTCCATGTCATACTGAATGGAAACAGTGACTGCGACATGTGAATACACAGGTCATTAGGCTGCAGGAAATGTGAGCAAGCAGAAACGAAGTTTTCTTTCACAACAAAACTGAGTCTGTGATAGATATCTTCAAATGGAGTAATTCTGAACTAGCAATAATAAAGGTAACACTTTATATTCAAATGCACTAAAATTCATAAAGGGTTTTCACAAATACTAATGAAGTCTCCCAGCAATCTACTGGGGAGGTAATTACCTCAGCAAAGTAGGACTCCAAAGTGCCAAGAGAACACGTCAGTAAATGCAGTTACACCAACGCTACGAACCCAGTTACTGGGGAGGCATCCTGTTGCGTGTCGTCACAACTAGTTTGTGATATGTTATTAGTCATGCTTCAATATAGGACGGAAGATAATACACAGGTGTTCTATAATATGATGAGTATATTCTGTATAATACCTTTATATTCTTGGTCGTACTGAGGACTGAACCCAGAGCCTTGCACATGTACAATACTTATAAAAACCTTTTGGGAAAGGGGAGAAGGAATTAATTAAGATATTGAAGCCTTGAACATTCAATGTTTAAAATGAAATTTTTATTTGAAAATATCAAATAGTTAAAGCTAATTCCTACGAAAAAGTTTAACTCCTCCCTCCCCAATCACAAATTTTTCAAGTCAGATATTAAAATTACTTCTCAGACAACTTTTGGAATTATTCGAACTAAATTAACCTACATGATACTTCAAAAAATAAGCTTGATCTAATTCTAAGGAGACAACTAAATATAGCTTATCTGCTTTAAATTAGAAGACAACCTGGATGCATCAAAACAACTGCCTATACCTCTTAGCGATGGCCAGTTTATCATATAAAACTCCAACTGAAATAAGAACGAAAAGGATGCCATCATGGCCAGTGTGGTGGCTCACGACTGAGTCCAGCTACCGGGGCACTGAGGCAGGAGGATCATGGGTTTGAGGGCAGTCTCGACAACTTAGCAAGAGCCTCATTCAGAGTTTTAAAACGGCCAGGGATATAGCTCAGGGGCAGAATGCCTGCTTAACATGTGTGCCGCCCTGAGTTTGATTCCCAGTACCTCAAAAAAGGGAAAGTCTGCCATCTTTTTAAAGCAGTTCTATCAATCATTTCTAGAACTTTTTTTTTTTTTTTTGAGGTAGGGTCTTGTCATGCAGCTCAGGCTGGCCTGGAACTCACTACGTAGTTTCAACTCCAGATCCTCCCGCCTCAGTCTCCTAAGTCATGCTGCGATTACAGGCGTGCACTGCCACGCTGCCACCCTGGAGTTGCGTTTACAAACACCAATGATTTCACCAAGAAAGAGTGAAGCTTCTTACGAAAACGAGGACAGGCAGGGTGCTGCACACCCGTGCTACTTCCTTCCCCGAGCCGAGCCGCAGTCTGGAGCAGTGTACCTGTATGAGACCGCTTGTGCAGCTCCAGGTTGCTCGGGTGTTTGAAAGGCTTCCCGCACAATTCACACGAGTACTGCCTCTGGGGCTGCAGGCTCTGGGACTGCTCCTCTAGGGTGGCCGGCGCTTTGGGCACCTCCACTTCACTGATGTCACAGTGAAAAGGCTCGGAGTTGAGCTCCCCGCTTTCCTTCTCTTCCACACTGTGGCTGCCAGCTTTCTCTCCTGTGTTTTCACTAGCAGATTCCGTCCTCCTGGTTAAGCTGTCATCCAACTTGGGTTCGGACGCTTGCTCTGCTGATTTCTGTGACTTTAGGAAATTGAGTTTCTTCAGATGAATGGCCTTTTTGAGCCGCATCTGCTTGGCTGGCTGCTGGCAGGGGCCATTCGACTCGGGGTCAGGGGCAGAGTCGCTCGGCCGCGGTGGGGCCAGGAAGGTGGAGGGCAGGTGCTCCGAGGACTCCAGGAGGCACTCAGAGTGGCTGACTGCACACGGCTGGGTGAGGTCTGCGGAGGAGGAGAAAGCAAAAGGCTGTTCGGCTGCCCGCTCGTGGCTGGGACAAGCGGCCTGCTTGTAGTACTGCTTGCTGTAGAAGTCCCGGAGCTTGTAGTAGTAATTGGGCTGCTTGCCAGGGAGCTCGGCACAGCTGCCATCCAGAGCGTCAGGGGCCGGTTTGGCCATCTCGCCCTCCGGATGATGGAGACCCACGGGTGGAGCAGGTGGGTGTGCTTCCTCCAGAACCTTGCCATGCGGGCCCTCTGCTGGGCACTCGGGCAGGAGGGGCGGAGGGTAGTTTTCATTCAGAACGCAGGTGGCATCAGGGGGCAGAGCGCCCTGCAGGGAGAAGGCACTACTGCAGGGCAGGCCTGGCGGCTGTTCCGCAGAGGCCGATTTTAGAAACATGTGACACAGGTGGAGGACATTCTGAACTTGCAAACACTGGGCCGTGTCCAGCATGACTTGTATGTTATCCTGATTAAGCTCTAGGTGCGAGGTGTACATGAAGTCCAGGATCTGCCCTATGCCCCTGACGTTCTTTACATCCAAGTGAAAAACGTCGTTCTTCTGGCTTGAGGAATTCTGAAAGAGGCTCCTGATAAAAGAAAGGAGACTCATTTACACTGTCAGTAGCGCACACATTTGGCTACTGTCTTGTGAACAGCATTCATATATCAATATTTAAAGGTCCCATTCTCTAAATGCCATGACTCCTATATTTCTTTTACTGGGGACTGAACCTAGGGCCTTCACAGAGCTACAACCCCAGCCCTTTTGAAATTTTGAGACAGGGTCTCACTAAGATCCCCAGTTCAGGCTCGAACTTGAGACTCCCCTGCCTCCTAGACTGCTGGGATTACAGGCGTGCACCACTGTGCCTGGCTTATCCTAAGTACACTTTAATCCTCTAAGTCAGTTGGCCACACCATCCAATTTAAATGAATTAAGTAGTGTTTTGAGTATTCAGCCTTTAAGAACAGATGTTAAATATCTGAAATATACTCACTGAATGTACAAATAAAAACACTACACATAGTAATATGGCTGGATAGTGTGCTCTGGGAAATTAAAAGTGCTTTTAACAAGGAGGCTCTGGTTTTTAAATAAGAAATAAACTTGTTAACCAGAAAAATAATTTATATAGAATACTTAACCATAATAATGTTAAATACAGTGAAATACAACTGCTCAGTATTGTTTAATATTTATAAATGAATCTTTCATATAAGAAAAGGGATACCGGGTTAGGATAAGTTGAGTATCAACTGAAAATTTTGGTAGAACATTCAAATGAAAAATAAAAACTAAAATGTTTAAATTAAAAAGAAAGGTAAGAGCCAAGTGTGGTGCCACACGCCTGTAATCCCAGCACTTGGGAGGCTGAGGCAGAAGGATCGCTAGGAGTTTGAGGCCAGCCTGGGCGACATAGCAAGGCCCTGTCTCCAAAAAGGGGAGGAAAACAGCACATAGAATGTTTTTCCCCACACTTGATTTCAAAGAAAAACGACCAGAAATTCAATCAATTTTATCCTGAAAGGAAGTGAAATACAAAAGAGGACTGAAATTACTTCCAAGTATTAAAATGAAGGGCAAGTGCCAAAATACTTTCAGTTATCCCAAATGCATTTTAGTTAATGACAACTTTTCCTTTCAGGTTACTCACCAAACACAAAACCAGTAATACCATGAACTACATTAAACTAGAAACTAAAATGAAATAAAAAGCCTATCAACCTGCATATGCTATAAGGAGAGAGAAACACAAGAAGGAAGCGGAACGTGCACATGGGAGCCCCGCACCTGAAGTACTGGCTGAAAGCGGCCAGCACGTTCTTGTGCGCTTTGAAGCAGACGCCTCGCACCACCAGCATGCAGTCGCACAGCAGGCCCTGGATCCGCTGCTCGTGCAGCTGCTGGAGGAGGTGGCAGCTGTGGGTGGCCACCGGGTCCATGCTACACAGGAGACCTGCAGCAGAGACAGCAGCGAGCTCTTAGTGACACTGTGGAATAGAGCAGCACCGTGCCACTTGGTCAGTGTGCGTACACACACGCATGTTTTAGCCAGAACTAGACCAGGGATGCCCCACAGAACTGTGTGCAGTGGAAATGCTCGCTGCTCCCGGCTCTGTGCAGTAGCTCTTAGCCATGTGAGACAACTGGGGCTGGAAACGTAGTGGAGAAAGTGGAATATTAACTTAAGTGACCACTGTATTGGGCAGTGCAAATCTAGAATATGACCATAAGACCATAATAACTCACACACACACACACACACACACTCTTCTATGATGCTTACTTAGGGATGCATCATATTAAAAAATAAAAAATATGCATATATAAACATGTGTATGGTTTTTCAAAAGGCAACTAGTTAAGATCTTCTTTATTGAAGACCTACACATGGGTCAGTGGGGACAATCGGGGCCCTATACTGAGAGCCACAGTGCAGTGAAGAAGGCCCCCACGAGGCAGTGACAGCTGGCACCGCCCAGCAGCACGTCTTCCATGGATGCTCCTGCGCCGCTGACAGATGCTACCACAGCAGAGACCTGAAGAAGGAAGGAGTGAGTGTGCGGGTCGGGGGCAGACAGACACAGGCATGAGGTGTCTGGGGCACAAAATGAGCTTCAGAGTGTGGCTGGGAGGCTGGGAGGAAGTGGAACGCTCAAGAGGGCAGAGGCCGGGCCAGCACGACTCACAGGCCTGTGTCCGGCCCCGACTGATTCTGCCTGAGATGAAGCCAGGATGTGAACACACAAAATGTGCTCGCTGGACAGGTTTCTACTGAGTGGCTACACATGCCAGGTTCTAGGATGACAACAACGAACAAAACACAACAGGTCCCCACCTCACAAAGCTTAAATTCTAGGGAGGAAAACACAACAAAGTGGACAGTGCACAACTGATGAGAGCAGTCACAGCTAGACACTGGGACACGCGGCTGAGGAAGATTCGGCCTCTGATGTCCAGGCCAGCAGGGAGGATCTACAGGACTGAGGGGTGGGAAGAAACAGAATCAGACTGGAGCAAGACTGCAGGGATTAAAATTGCAGTCTCATGCACTAAAAATGCTCCAAGCATCATCGGTTTTCTCTGACTTCATTTTCAGTGTCTAAGCATTGCTGAGTCACTACTCCACACACCCAAAGCAGGCTTTTTAACAAGGTCCTGCTTGTCTCCCAGCCTTATCTCCTGCCACAATGAACCACCCGGGCCACCGGGCCACGCTGTGCTAGGAGCCCCAGCTGCACTGATCTTCGTACAGGACTCTGGGCCAGTGACTTCTGCGTCCTGCTGTCCGCAGACTATCTCATGGATGACCGCAGCGATCAGAGATGTTTAGAACAGTGCCTGGCCTATGTGAGTGATTGGAAATAGGATCTCTAAGGATCCGGGAGCCTGGTAAGGCTGCATGTTGCTCCCTGCCATCCTTGTGTCCTGCTGCTCGGGGTCACACATGTCTGGGTGACTCTGGCACAGGTGGCCTACAGATGACGCCTTGCATTCTCTCTGTTCTCCCCTAAGAACCTGTAGCTACTCTGTTCGCACCTGGCCCTCCCACCTTCCAGGTCAGGCTCCCTGAAGTCAGCTACTTCCTGTTGTTTTTCTTTTTCTTGTGATAGGGGACTGAACCCAGCCCGAAGGGGCATGATGCGCTGGCAGCAGTCACACACACCACTCCCCTCACTCTCCCTGGCCTTCTCAAGGGTGGCCCGGGGTAGCAATATCTTTCCACCATTGCTTGCTTCTGCAGCCACCAGGTAGGCTGTGCTGACAGAAGCCAGGCTGCTCCCACACTGCTCTGGGGCTGCTGCTGCCTCTGAAGAGAGGCAGGAAACCAAGCTCCACAGGGCCAAGATTGGGGGCAGAGGGGGCCTATTGTTGGCATCCCCACAATCCCTAAACCTCAAGAACTCCCAGAGTCCTCAAGTTTAGTGGCAGTGAAGATTTCAACTGCGAGATGGAGCAGCTGTCAAACCAGTGGCCATTCCCCCTGGATGTGTACACGGCTACAAGACACCTGCAGCTGTCCTGGGCACCCCCAGTTGCTCCAGGAGGTATGTTTGTCTGTTTTGGTTTTTTTTGGTATCGGGGATCGCACTTGGGTCCTTGTGCTTGCCAGGCAGGGGACGGAACCACTGAGCTAAATCCCTGGCCCTTCCAGGAGATATATGGCTTGGTGGCAGCAGGCTTGAGACTTGGACCAATCCCAGATGACTCTGCCCCTGCTGCCCTTACTGTGAATCTCTCGGGAGCCAGGACAGGAAATGAACAAAACTGCACATCCAAGGCCTGTTCTGCTCTACATATGCTGCGCTTGCCAGCACCCCTCAGCCATGCTGCCCTACAGGTCCCGGTAAAGCCTCCCCTGGTGGTTCTGTAACCCTCCTGGTGACTCTCATCTTGGGTGTTTTGGGCACAGGAGGTCACATGGTCTAGTCACACTCTGCTAGCTTTCAAGAGTTTCCAACTAGCAACAGACATCAGTGGAGACTGGTGGCAGAGACCAGCTACAGCAGTAACTGGCGGCAACCAGCAGCCACCAGAGGCATTTGGCGTCTACTGGCAGTGACAGCAGAGAACCCACGAGGCAGCAGAAGTCAGAAAGCTGCCACAGGCTGTGAGCCTTGAGTGCTGAGGGAGCTGCTGAGACTGGCACTGAACAGGCCAAGGGCCAGTGGCACGCAGAGCCACCAACTGAGCTGCACTTTGCCAGTTTGTGATTTCCAACCGAACTGAGCAGAACCCTCAGCTGACTGGTGAGACCTCCTCGCGTCTCAAGTGCAGTTCGGGGTCACTACTCCACGCTCTCACAGCACCCCACATGTGCTTCCATCAGATAACTTCCCTGCGTGTCCCTCTGTTTGTCTCGAACGCCACTGCAACCATCTCATTCAACTTTGCCTGGCCTAAAGTGGACCCTCCACACTGAACTTCGCTGGCAGACCTCTGTTGGCTAAGGGGCGCTGGGCCGTAATGTGTTCATTCACACTTGTGTGACTTCTTCCCTCTGTACCCCACTGCTCTAAATCCTCCACACTCTTCATCCCCACATCTGTCTCCCCGCTCACAGAAATGACTGTAACTCTGACCTGACACTGAGCACAGGCACAACCTGACGAAGGCGGAGTGCCTTTTGTTCTCTTCTCACTCCAAAGTTCCTGCTGGGCCCTCCTTCCCTTGAGCCTCCTGGGAAGTACGGTGCCTGTGATCCATCTATCCCATCCTTCTAGCCTTCTCACTCGCCCCTTCCAGCTCTCCATTCTGTCCCACCAGCACCCCAGGATGGCCCACGCAGAACACAAAACAGAACAGACAACGACAAAGCCCCCGCCCATCTCCTGGTCACCACAGGCCTCTTCCACACTATGAACAGACATCCACACTCCCCACCTCACGTTCTTACAACCCCTCTCCCTGTGCTCGCCCTGCCATCCTTCGTGCTGACAGCTGCCCCCCAACACCTCTCTGCCGGCCTCACCCTCCTCGGCAGCCGCCGCGGGGGACATCCGTCCAGCCATGCCCATGCCACACCACGCTCCTCCCTGGACTCCCCTGGTCCTCTTCCCACAGCCCTGACCTGGCTGCCTCTGGGCTGTAGCTCTCCCTGGTCGGGCCCTGCACCTGTTCCTGCTCCTTAAGGTGCAGGCCTCAGGCCGCCCCATTCCCTTGACGGACATATAGATTCTTTGCTCTCACCTGTCACACACAGACACCGCCTACATTTGTAGCTGGCTTCTGACACCGGTTTCAAATCGCCAGCTCTCTGCCAAAAGTCTCCAAGGGTATGGCCTCTCCACTTACAAGCTCTAACGGGCACCGCCCATGAACCTCCGACCTATTCCCCCGTTTCTTTATGGAGAGCATCATTCCTGATGTGCAGGGCTGGGGAACTGAAACAATCTCCTGGTCTCTGAACAGGGTGGGACTAGAGAGGAAGCACAGGATGAGGCCTGAGATGCTAAGAGCCCAGGAAGGCAGCACGATGACGGGTGGTGACACCATCTCACGTGGAGAGCCAGCAACTGAGTAACCAGTTCCCTAGTCCTGGACCTCCTGGTTTACTGTTATTAGTTATCACTCACTGTCTACTCATGACAGGCCTGCTAAACATATGATACCCGTGAGCTCAAACAGCTTTGTAAGAACTCAAGTGTCACCACCTACAAGCAAAGAAAGAGAGAAGGGGGGGGGGGGTCTAAGTAAGTTGCTGAGGAGCCTAAAACTGTTCTGTGAATCCTGGCTCCTGAACCCTGGAGTTCTTATGCTACCCTGTCTCCCATAGGAAAAAAAACTCTACTCAGTGAACCCAAAACCTCCCCACAGACATAAATGTCAAAAGCCAGCAAATTTTCTCATTTTCTACCTCTATAGAAATGATATACTGTAGGAAGAAAAATCCTTTGGAAAGAGCCCCAGGGTTATGGTGATAGTCAGTTACCAACTTTTACTATAAAAATTGTAACTCTTGTATATGATTTTGTATAGTTCTCTAAACTAGTTCATAAGGTCAATCCTGTACCTCCCCAATGAGCTTATAAAAAGCTCTGGAAAAAGAATTTGTATCTTATACTTTTTAACCTGTCCTATAAATAACAACTATAAATAACATTGTACCCCACACTTAGCAACAGTAGTAATAATGACAAATAGTTACAAAATGTTTCCGATATGCCAGGCACTATTCTAAACCCTTTGCCCTTACTAATTCATTTAACTCCTAGAATAACTCTGAGACTGATACCTCTCTGACCCTCATTTTACAGAAGAAGACCATGAGGAAGTCAGCAGATTGCAGACGGCCCCAGGCTCTTTGACACCACTCCCCTGGGGTGGCAGGGACCGAGGCGCTTCCCCTGGAATCCGAGTGGGCTCTGCCCTTAGCAGTAGAGCACAGTGAAGGCAAAGCTGGAAAGCTCTGCTCAATAACGCAAGGTGCTCAGTAATTTTTGGATGGAGACCCTGGGTCTCAGTTTTTTCATCTGTAAAAATGGAGTGGTCCTTCATGGGATTGGATGACTCTCATGTTTCTTGTTTGAAAAGCTACAAATGTATACCAGATGTCATGGTGGGAAGATTGGCTTTGTCTGAATAACATCAGACAATGGAAACAGGGGCAAAGAGGAAAGAAAACTACAAGGAAAAGCTTGGATAAATGTGAAAGTAAAGGTACTTCTAAAGGGAACAAGAGCCCAAATGGGACTCTCACCTGCAGGGAAGACGCCTACATTTGGTGGGGCCCATTCTACAACTGGTTCAATACCGGTGGTTCAGTATGTAGGAGATTTTCAGTGGGGCTGTGAACAGATTACTTGTTCAAGAGTCTACAGTTCATTACCTGAATATCAAGCTCGTCTTAGAGAGACAGGTTTTTGGCCATCACAATTTTCAAACTCCTAGCCCCTCACCCTAACCCAATGACCAGAGCACTGGCTTCAAGAAAACAAGACTCAAATCCTACCTTGGCTTTCTGATGACTAGGAAGTCTTAACTTTAGTTATGCAGATGTTTTGTGTCTAATACATACAAGATATTGTCATGAGGATTGAACAAGAAGATCTGTCCTGTTTTCCAACATTCCTTCACTTTTTTGTATCTACTATTTTGCAGAGTTAAGTCTGCCAAAGAATGAAGAGGGCTTTTGCTCTAGATTTTCAGAAGACTCCAATGAAAACAAAAGCGTAGGCCAGCACAATCAGGGATATGACATATATATATATATATATATATATATATATCTACATATATATCTGTATCTATCTATCTATAGATATATATGCCTTGCACACAAAAAGTACCAGAGCATGCTGTTCTTCAACCTCTTGGCCATTCTGTCACTTTCACTGGGAAATACTTCCCTCCTTGTCCCTTCTGGTGAATTCCTTGTTATAGTTTGATTCACTTGTGTTCCCTAGCATCTCAGAACGTGACTGCACTGCACGGTGACAGCAGGCCTTTAAAGAGGGGATTAAATTAAAACAAGTCCCTTAGGGTTTCTACTCTGTTCTACTGTGACTGATATGTTTATGAGGAGATATGCATACAAAGAAAGACACCAGCCGGGCGTGGTGGTGCACACTATAACCCCAGCACGTGGGAGGCTGAGGCAGGAGGATTGCTGTGAGTGCCACAACAGCTTGGCTACATAATGAGTTCAAGAGCAGCCTGAAATATATAGTGAGAGCCTGTCTCAAACAACAACAAACAAACAACCCCAAAGACACACATCAGAGATGTCAGCAGAGACAAAAGAGCAGGTGAGGACACAGCGAGAAAGTGGCCAGATGCAAGCCAAAGAGACAGACCTCAGAAAAAAGCAGACCTGGTGACACCTGGAGCTTGGACTTCCACTTCCAAAACTGTGAGAAAACAGGTTCTGTGCCTAAACCATTTGGTGGATTGTTATGGCAGCCCTAGCAGACGGGTACACTTGCTATTCCGGGCCCTCCACTGTGCACTTCCAGAAGGAAACCTTCCTATCACCCACATCCTCCCACCCTGGGGGTGTTTTTCACAAACCTCTGCTCAGACCCCATTCATCTTTCTTTCATTCACTTAAACAACAAATACTTAGAGACCACCATTGAGGCCATCTTAAAGCTAACGTTTATGGTGCACTTACTAACTTAACTGGCAGATACCGGGCGAGCACCTGGCATGCACGCTCATGAAGTCCCACGAGGTCCTGACGACGCAGGCACTGCTGCCACACCGGGTTTACAGATGCGGAACGGAGGCCTGGAGAGGTCAGATCGGAACGAGGACGGGCTGGGCGATGAGCTACGAGGTCCTAAGCGCCGCCCACAACCACAGAGCCAGGCAGGGACCAGGAGCCCAGAGACCCGCAGCCCAGGGCGGGGACGGGCAGAGCAGGAGGTCGGGCGGGGCCCGAGTCAGGCATCCGGCGCAGTCCTGCGTCTCCATGTGCCCCGGGCGCCTGGCACGCGCCCACCCGCCCGGGGACCCGGCTCCGCGGTGACCCTTGCAGGCCTGGGACGCGGAGGTGGCGGCGGTCCGCGAGCCCCGGAGTACCCAGAGGCGCCACCCGCCCGGCCCTGCACACCGCCGCGAGGACAGCCTCCGGCGCCGGAGGCCACCTTACCCTCAGGGCCGCTCCCTGCCCCGGCGCCACCTCTCTAGTCACCTGCCGCCCGGGGCCTCAGCACCGAAGCCCAGGCCCCACCGGCCGCGGAACCATCCCGACAACGCCCCCTCGGCCGGCTGAGCCCGCCCGACTTCCGTCAACGTCACTTCCGCCAGGGGCGTGGCGGGCGCGCATGCGCGGAGCGCCGCGGAAGGGAGTTCAGCGCCAGGCTGCCGAGAGAGGCGGCGACAGGGTGGGTTGCAGCGGTCCACGTGCTCCCTGCGGCCGGTTAAACCGTTGGCGGGCGCTGCTGAGAGGTGAGGGGCGGTGGCAGAGAGGCCTGGGGCTCCAATCCGGGAGGACAGGGGTGTGGCGGTGCCACGTTCCCACCGGCAGTCCTTCGGTTCACCCTCGCGGAGGAGGGAAGGGATCCAGTCAGACCCCGTTCGAGCGCGGCCGGTGCGGGACCCGGGGCTGGGGGACCATTTCCGCCCAGGTGGTCACCGCTGCTCTGGCTTCAGGGCTCTTGTCCTAGTCGCCAAGGAGGAGCCTTGGGTCAGGCGATCTGGAGCACAGGCCGGAATAACTGCGTGGGGATCCGGCTTGCCACTCCTGCACGTGGGACCTGGTGCCCCGTCGCTTAACCGCTTTGTGGCTGTCTCCTCGTCCGACCAAAGGGATTGGGGTTGTGGGAAGCGTATTAACCACCCGCGAGAGGGCTTGGCACGTCTAGGTGGTCATAAAACATCTGCTCTTTGCAGCGCGCACCGCTGAGGAAAGAGGAGGGAGGTGAGGTATTTGCAAGCCTAACTTTCCTTCACAGACGCCCCCGGGCGGCCAGGCTTGGTGTGGGACGTACGGTAGTTAGTAGAGCGCATCAGCATCAGTGTGGTTTAAAGCAGCGCAGGGGATGTCCTGAGTGGGGTGGGGACACGAACTGGGAAGCAAAGACAGCTTAATTTCTGTGAGCCTCAGTCTCCCCATCTGTTAAGTAGAGGTGCATGTACCTTCTGCCTGGGCCTTTTGCAAGGACCAAAAGATGGTCCTCTCTGTGATAAAGTCAACAGGTGTAGGCAGGAGTGTGGACAGGGTGGACAGGTTTGTGCTTTCTGGCACCATACCTGTACTTCTCCGAATTCTCTGCCTGGAAGGGACTTGGGTCTAGTCTGGTTGCCTTGGCTCATTGTTTCACAGATGAGAATTTGAGGTGAAAGGGGCCAGTGGCTTGGTTTAGGTCGTGTGCTCACTGATTGTGGTTGTGAAGGAGTTGCCAGCCTGGCCCCTTGGATGGATTGTTTTGGAATGGTGGTAATGGGATGTAGGTCAGTGTGTGTGTAAGTGAAAGAATGTTTTGAGAATAGTGAATATTTGTGTAAGAAAAGTAAAAATACAAAGATGTAGAAGGAGGAAGATAATAAAAACTTCCAAATCCCAACCCTAGAACCAAACTTAAGGTAGGTTAAGTTATATATATTCAGTGAACAAGGCCATCTGCACTCATGTTGTGAGAAGCCAGAGGAGGCTGGAGTAAATGGATGAAGATAGATGGATAGGTTGAGGGCCATATTTAAAGGAGCCTGGGTTTGGGAGAGGACTGAATATAGTATCATTGATGTAGAATTAATTGGTCATAGAAACCTTTCTATAGTTGGGTTAGGTTGCAGCTGCTACGTCTGCTATCCTGATTAACTTTCCATGCAGTGCTTTAAAGTGGATATTAAACATATTACTGATTCTGGGAAGTGACGTGACCATGGCATCCCTGAATTTTTAATGACCTTTCTGGTGCTGGCAGATGCAGGCTGCAGCCCAGGCCCTTTGCCCCTGAGTCCAACAAAACATGGCCACCATCTTGCTAAGAGGAGGCTAAGGCACTACAGTCCTCAAAGGCCTCAGCGCCTTACTGACCCGGTCTGCTCCCCCCAGGTCAGGACTGCTGTCTGATACCCGTTGGTCTTCCCTGTGACATGGGGGTTTTCCGTGTCTGGGATGGGCTTGCCTTAGAACTAAAGCCCAGGGTTCTGACAGTTACAAATGGAAGGCCACGGTGTAGAACCTTTCTTTCTTTTCCTTTTCCTCCTTTGGATGAGGATCTTCAGTTCTCAGAGCAATGGCCAAGCAAAGAGGAGGGATGTGACAGGTGAAGACAGAGGCAGCACAGGAGCCCGGGCTGCCACCTTGTCTTTCAGCACCTCAGCCCCTTCTCTGTGCCTGAGGCAGAGCCCTCAACCGCCTGAGCCTGGCTTTGTACTTGAAGCCTGTGGAGGAAAGATCTCAGCTGTCCTGGAGGTGCTGCGTGCAGTCACAATGTGAACATGAGGTCACTTTGTAGAGAGCGAGGGATCGGTCCCACCCTCTGTCCTTCCGGCTCGTAGCTTTTTCTTGGTGTGGCATATGATGAGAGCTCAGTAAACTGACTGGACAGAGGGACAGGCAGACAGAAGCACCTGCTTGGAAGTTTGTAGCACTTACATTTCTGGAGTGAGTGAGCCTGCACCAAGGTGTGGGGCCCTGCCTGCTGAGCAGTTGAGCTGGCTGGTCTTTGTAGCCGCGCGTGTGTGCACTGTGTCACGGAAGGTATTTTCCCCGGGGACTGGGTCTGCTGTGGGGCACAGTCAAGGTCACTCGGGAGCTCTGTATAAGCTCCCTGCGGGTCTGATACAGACCTGCTCCCATAGCCGAGCAGGTGGACGCACCGTTCCCAGGTTGTGTCAAGTGTGAAACCACAGTGCCTTGAAGTAAGCAGCGAGGTGAGCCACCAAATGAAAATGGCCCAAGAGAGACTTTTCGATGGGCCTGTAGCTGATTTCTAACCCTCTCCTGAGTTGGTGTTTACACAGCGTGGCTTCTCTCCAGGGGGACGACAAGCCTTGCATAGACAGCCTGAGCACCTGTCGACACTGCTGGCTCCCTTCGATTGCTGTGTTTGTTTCCAGCTGCCCTTCCGCAGCCCTTCTTTCCTGACTCTCCATGACAGGCCACCCTCTGTCCTCTTGGAGGCTCCCAGTTGGACCCCAAGGCTCACTGCAGCCTTTCTTGCCTCTCTTCTCTTCTTCTTCAGTCAAGAAACAGACTAGTCCTCAGTGGCAGAGGTTGGAGAGCCCTTAGCCCAGTCTAAATTAGAGGGCTGCTTCCCTTGTTGGATGTCATTGTGAACGTACTTTGGAGGGCCGGGGATTTAGCTCAGTGGTTCCACCGCCTTCCTCACAAGCGCAAGGTCCTGAGTTCGATCCCCGGCACCAAAAACAAACCAGTGCTTTGAAATTTTCTAGCAGATAATTTGACTCAATGCAGCTGTTCTATCTGGTGCATACAGCAACAGTCCCTTTCTTGGTGACTAATAAGGATTTTCTCTTGTTCATACACAAAAGCGCACCTCCAGCCTGTGATGAGGTGATGTTGGCTCTTATTCCAGCCTTTGTTCTCCTGGTGAGGCGGAGTGGCTGTGCTGTGAGCCTGACAGTTACGGAATGCCCTCTGCCAGTGCAGCCCCAGCTCCCGGAGCTTGCGCCTATGTCGCACGACTTCATCATGACCTGCCAGGAGGAGTTGTTGCAGCGCAGCCCAGAGCCATCATGTTGCTTTCCTCTGGATTTGGGGCCAGGCTGTGGCTGACCACATGCATACCTTCCCTCTCTGACCCATCCTGAGAGCAGGCGAACTAGAGGACCCGGCCAGCTTGGGTGAGGGGACTGAGGTGTGAGAGTGTGGTGTCTCCCTGGGCCTTTGTACCCCAGGAGGGGCCAGCAGGACGTACGTTTCCATTCAAGGCTGAGTGGCCATGCCAGCCTTGATCTTTGCTTGGAGCACTGGGTGGAGGGGGATGGTGATTCCTGGGGGAGGGTTCACTGCAGGCAAGGGCAGCTCATTTGTGCCCAGGATTCTTGGAGAAAGTCTTACCCTGGAGCTGGCTCCTCCGCTGCCTTACTTGTTGGTCGGTGTCATTTGCATAACGGGGAAGAAAGTGCTAGGTTAAACAGTTCTCAGGTTTTGGCTGTGAAACTTATTTATAATGTGAACCATGGAAAGTGACACTGTTCTTGTAGAATCTGGTGCTTATATAAGCATGGAAAGTTACGGTGACTTCTCTGCCACTTTGCTGCATCTGTGCTTTGCTGAGCACAGTGGCACCCCCAGGAGGGTTTAGGTTTGGTTTGGCTTTCTTTTTGTTTGTTTGTTTGTTTTTTTTGGTTGGTTTGGCTTTCTTTGTGGTAGTGGGGCTTGAAGCCAGGGCCTTTTCCCTGAGCTACATCCCAGCCTTCCTTTATATTTTTTTTTATTTCAAGACAAGGTCTTGCTAAATTGCCCAGGCTGGGCTCCTAACTCAGTCCTCCTGCCTCAGCCTCCCAGAGTGCTGGGTTACTGGCGTGCGCCCCATGAGACTGTAAGTGGTGGTTCTGTGTACGTGTAGACGTGCGTAGTGTGGAGCAGTGGTCCGGAGACCCAGGACCCCGGTGTGTGAGCCCCCAGTGAGTCAGCACCTGGCAGTTAAGGCGCTGGATGGGAGTTCCCTTCTCTCAGGCCGATCTGACCAGAAGCCATGTGAGGAAGGAAGGCTCCTTACCTACTCCAGTCCACTGAGCTGGGGGTGGGCCTCATTCTGACACCGTGGGCGCATTGTAACTCTCCCTGAGCATTTCTAGGACGTCTGGGGAGTTTTGTTTTGGATTGGTTTGGGTTTTTTTGCTTTGTTTTCTTTTTGGTACGGGAGACTGAACCCAGGACCTTGCATTTGCAAGACAGGCATGGTGCCGCTGAGCTAAATCCCAGCCCTCGTTTGATTTTTTGATACAGTATCTCCCCGTGTAGGCCAGGCTGGCCTCCAACTGGGGCTCCTCCTGCCTCAGACTTCCAAGTGCTGGGATTACAGTGGTGCCCAAGCCTGACAAGAATTGCTCTTAAGCTTTTCTCCACCTTTTTGTTTTTTTGGTACCGGGGATCAAACTCGGGACCTGGCGCTTTCCAGGCAGGCGGTGGACCCACTGAGCTAAATCCCCAGCCCTGTTCCACTTTTTAAACGTCCCTCAATTTTCCCCTTGTGTTTTTCTTATCTGTTTGGGGACCTGAAATAGTTTTTCAGTGCACACCTAGATTACAATACCGTTTAGAAAGTTCATATGTAAGTATGTTTTATATGGAAAGAATGGGAGGGAGGAGAACGTAAAGGTATTAGAGAAAGTAAAATATATAATGCTCCAAAAGCTCTTTATTGGTGTAGCCAGTCTGCTAGGTTTAAGTCCCGATTTTGTTACTGTGTTTCCTGGGGTGATTTACTCAATCTCTCTGTGTTCCAATTGCTTCATATAAGTTGAACAATGATAGTTTTTCCTTCATGGGGTTTCTGTGAAGGCTCAATAAGTGAACACAGGTAAATTTCTTAGAATAATGCCTGGCACAGAGCAAATACATACTCGGCCAGTGTGAACCCCTTTCACTAGGGATAATTTACTTACAGGGGTGGTGGGGCTCCACACAGATTGTCCATCACCATTGGAGTCTGTTGTGTTCATGTGAAATTAGGGTTGGAATTATTGTGAAAAGGCCATGGGAATCATTTATTGGGAACAGAAGTTTTGACTTACGATACCAATAATCTGTTTTTCCTCTTTTGTTTTAGGACAAGCTAACACCTATTTTGGATAGAGAATATTTAATCATTTAGCTGAAAATGGTATTTTTTACATGCAATGCATGTGGTGAGTCAGTGAAGAAAGTACAAGTGGAAAAGCATGTGTCTGTTTGCAGAAACTGTGAATGCCTTTCTTGCATAGACTGTGGTAAAGACTTCTGGTGAGTTCTGCATCATTCATGTGGATCTACAGTGAAGGTCCAGACCAGTTTGGGAAGTTCTGGGCCCACAGAGGCACATTTGAGGAAAGAGAGTAAGAAAGATGCCCTGCAGGGTCCACCGATTAAAACTGGTGTGTTTCTCTGCAAATGCTTTATGAAACAATTTGATTTCTAGAGGAGTCCTAAAGAGAAGGCTGAGGGGACGGGTTGGGCTCATGGTTAGTGCACTGGTCAGTCAGCAGCACTGGCTGCAGCTTCTGCCAGGCCCAGGGACACGGGCACTCCGGGTACTGCTGACAACCCTTGGGGCGCTTCTGTAAGAGCCAGGCGAGGATGGGTACATCCATCTCCCATCCTAGAGAGCAGACGAACTTCTGACCGGAAAACGAGCTGAGGAATCGGGGTGTTTGTGCTGGGCACAGATGAGAAGAAATGGAGACGGCAGCAAAGCATGCAGCATCGGTCAGAGCCTGCGACCTGGGAGTGGCTCTAACAGTGGGGCTTCTGCTCTCTTTCAAGGGGCGATGACTATAAAAACCACGTGAAGTGCGTAAGTGAAGACCAGAAGTACGGCGGCAAGGGCTACGAAGGTAAAACCCACAAAGGTGACGTGAAGCAGCAAGCATGGATTCAGGTAACACCTCCCCAACCCACCCGGCAGCGTCGTGTCTCCCCTCCTGGTTTCTTCTGAAATCTGAGACTTAAGAATAAATGTGTCATCTGTGCAGACAAGTCCTGGAAACATCATGGCTTGGGCAGACTGAGGTGGAAGTAAAACTTTTTGAAAAAAGAGTTATTTTCTCTTAATACGGTTGTGGTGCACTTTGTCTTTCATGCATATGTTTTTCTGATTTTTCTTAAAATTATTTGAGAATTCTCACTAGCTTTCTTTTGCTACTAAGCCAGTTAGAAACTCTCTAATCTCTTTCTCCTAGTGATAATGCAACTGTTTATAAATCAGACCATGCTAATCACATCTGTTGTCAGAATCAGGTAAAATAGACATTTTCATAAATATAATAAGTTTCCTACTTACCTAAAATAAAATGAAGATATGTGCAAAAAAAAAAAGAAGCCATGAAGTCCCTGTTTGGTTGAGAGATATAACTTCGAGGATGTTATTGACTATTTGGAGACTGAAAACAGAAGGAAGGATTTAGAAAAGAAGGTACAGGGCCGGGGATTTAGCTCAGTGGTTCCACCGCCTGCCTCACAAGCGCAAGGTTCCGAGTTCGATCCCCGGTACCAAAAAAAGAAAAGAAAAGAAGGTACAGAATGAAAAGACAAATGTTACCTCTGTGAAAATTGGGCATTTTCCTAAAAACCAAATTAATAGTTCTGCATTTTAGGGCCGGGGATTTAGTTCAGTGGTTCTGCTGCCTGCCTTGCAAGCGCAAGGACCCAAGTTTGATCCCCGGTACCAAAAAATTAAAAATAAAAAATAATAAATAGTTCTGCATTTCCTGTTAAGATTTAGATGGCTCATGGTGTCTGCCTGTAACATGTTTAGGCTGGTGACCATCAGCCACGCTCGGGGACACAGTCTCTGATGCCCTGAGACCCAGGTGGCATTCCTAGAGAGATAAGGGTTCCACCTCTGCGGTCCTCACACTCGAATGAAATCCTGTGAAAAAACAAACCCACTTGAGCAATAACAGAAGAATACAGAAGAAAGCAACAAGTGGTACCCAGACTAACCATCCGGAGACCCCAGGGTGAACCGGGTGCAGACCTCAGGGGGAGGTGTCTGCGAGGGTCAGGCCCTTGCCCTCGCACGTCGCCAGCGCCCTGCCCTCTCTGGCACTGCTCACCACTTCAGCAAGTGCTGGCCGGCCTGAATTTTCCCTTGTCAAGTCGCTCTTGATTTCTTGGTGTCTTTCTCATGAGTGCCTTAAGCAGTTTTGTCTCATCCCTGTCTTTGGATCCTGGATCCTTTTTTTGCTGGGCTGTTTATGTGTAGATTCATTTCTTTGTCACACAGGAGCATTTTCCTTTGTTGTATTTGCTTACCCTCATGGTATGTCTTGGGTTGGTTCGTTGATGATTATCCTTCCTGTCTCCTGACGGTTCCCTAACTTTACTAATTGCTTTTTTTCTCTGTCTTTACTAGGATTGCTTAGCATTTTCTCTAGGTCTCTAATTTTATTTTCATCTCTGTTCTGTTCTTGCTATTTCAGATTTATTTATTAGAACTTAAGGCTATTTTATGCTACCGCTCAATTCTCTAGTCCCATTTGATTAATTTGTGTATTTTAAGTGTTCTGCAGCCATCACAACCGTCCATTTCCAGAACTTTCATCTTCCCACAGAGACACTCTGTACCCTTTAAACATAAACTCTCCGCCCCTGCTCCATTCTGCTCTCTCTCTCCCTGTGTCTGCCTACCCGCGGAGCCTCCCAGAGGTGGAATCGCAGTGTCAGTCCTTTTGTGAGTGGGTTATTTCACTTAACAGATGTCTTTAAGGTTTGCCCATGTTGTGCCATCTATCAGAATTTCCTTCCTTGTTATGGTTGAAAAACATTCCGTTGTCTGAATACAACACATATTGTTTACCCATTCATTTCCCAGTGGATGCTTAATTTGCTTTTACCTTTTGGCTGTTGTGAAAAACGTTGCTGTGAGCATAGGTATACTACATGTAATCCGTTCAAATCCCCACTTTGAGCTCTTCTGAGGGTATACCCAGAAATGAGATTGCTGGGTCGGGCTGGTAATTCTGATGTTCTGAGGAATCTCTATACTGTTTTCTGCAGCAGCTGTAGCGTTTCATATTCCACCAGTAATGCACAAGGGTTCCAGTTTCTTCACATGTTGATGAACACTTGTAATTGTCTCTTTTTTTGTTTTTTTTGTTTTTTCTGTTTTTTGGTACTGGGGATTGAACTCAGGACCATGTGCTTGCAAGGCAGGCGGCAGAACCACTGAGCTAAATCCCCGGCTTTTTGGTGTGTGTTTGTGTGTATAATGGTCATCCCTCTGGGTGTGACATGGTAAGTCATTGTGGTTTGGGTTTCTGTTTTCCTAATGATTTGTGATATTGAGCATCTTTTCATGTATTTATTGGCTGTGTATCATTTTTGAAGAAGTGTCTAGTTCCTTGCCCATTTTTAAAATTAGTTTGTTTCTGATGTTGAATTGTTGGAGCTCTTTGTATGTTTTGAACATGAAACCTTATTAGATACAGTATACAAATATTTTACAAATATTTTCCCCCATTCCATAGGTTGCCTTTTCTCTCTGTTGATAGTACCCTTTGATGCATAAAACTTTTAATTTTGATGTAGTCCAGTTCATTTTTTTCATTTTGTTATCTGTGCTTTTGGTATCATATAAAAAATAATTGCCAAATCTGGTGTCTTGAAGTTGTAAGAGTTTACAGTGTTACCTGTACTATTGCCTCTTAAGTTTAGATCTTTGATCCATTTAGAGATGATTTTTGTATATAGTGGAAAGTAAAGAGTCCACCTTCATTCTTCTCCATGTAAATACCCACTTTTCTCATTGTCTGTTGCACACATCCCTTTCTCCATTGCCTAAGATCGATAGCCTTGTTGGAGTCATGTGATTTCATGTGCAAGAGTCGGTTTGTTTCCCTTAGACTGTCATCACACTGGTTTGTTTATAGCTTTATAGTAAGTCTTGACATAAAAATCTGTTCTCTTTTCAGGATTGCTTTGACTAGGGCCCCTCAAGAGTCCATGCAAATTTTAGGTGGATTCTCTCAAAGAACATATATATAAGCTGCATTTTGATGGGAATTGCACTAAATCTGTAGGTTGCTTTGATTTAGGAAGAATTGTCAACACTACTAAGTCTTCCATTCCATGAGCACAGGATGGATGTCCTTCTTTAAGTTCTTTTTAACTGTTCTTGGTAGTTTTCAGTGTACAAGTCTTTCTCTTCTTTGGTCATGTTGTTTCCTGATTATCCCATTGAGTTTGTTTTGTTTGTAGTACTGGGAATTGAACCCCGGACCTCGAACTGAGCTACATTGCCAGCTCCCCTGCCCCTAGCAGTCCTGGGGATCAAGCCCAGCAGCACTCTACCACTGAGTTACACTCGCAGCCCTTTTTATTTTTTATTTTGAGACAGGGTCTTGCCAGGTTGTCCAGGCTGGGCTCACTTGCAATCCTCCTGCCTCAGCCTCCTAAGTAGTGGGGCTAGCAAGCATGTGCTGCTGTCCCTGGCTTATTTGGTTCTGTTTGATGCCTTTGCAAATGGAATAATTTTCTTAATGCCCATTTTGAATTGTTCTTAGTGTATGAAAGTGCAATTTTTTAGAGTTAATTTTATATCCTGCACCTTACTAATACTTTATCATATGGAATCGTTAGGGCTTTCTACATCTGAGACCACATTTCCACGTAGATGTCCTACGTGAGCAAAGATTATTTTACTTTATTCTGTCTTTTCTGATTAGGAAGCCTCTCATTTCTTTTTCTTACCTAACTGTTCTGGCTAGCACTATCGTGAGTGGTAGTTAATCTATATGTTTTTAAGCTTAGGCATAAATACAGAATCTGGACTGAAAATGTGAATCCTTTGTCCATAGCAAGGACCTTGGATTTGGCTCTCATGAAACTTACATGTTGCTTGTTTATTGTCTTCCATTTTTTGTAGAAAATTAATGAACTAATAAAGAAACCCAATGTCAGCCCCAAAGTGAGAGAACTTTTAGAGCAAATTAGTACTTTTGACAATGTGCCCCGGAAAAAGGCGAAATTTAAGGTATGGATTTGATGGGGGGGCGGGGGCTGTGTGGCAGTCAGTGACTCAGAATGAGATTCGTGATTCTCTTTCCTTTTGTTCCTTACAGAACTGGATGAAGAACAGTTTAAAAGTTTACAATGAATCCATTCTGGAGCAGGTGTGGTATATCTTTTCTGAAGCCTCCATCAGTGTAAGTTAGATCCAGTTTCAGACCTACTGTGTGACGGGAGTAATTAGTAGTCGTGAAATGGGGATGTCTGATATTTGGAGCCCAAGCCAGCCTTCTTTCTTAAAGAGCCTCTTTGTGCCTTCATTTTTGGGGACAGAATGAGCTGCACTAGAGATTTTCTTACTGTGCCGAGAAAGGCTTATTTGCCTCCAGCGCAGGATCGTGGTAACAGCTGAGGCTAATGAGCGGCCTACAGGTCAGGCAGGGGCAGGGTCCCTGGGAAGTTGGGAGCTTCGGATTTCTGACAGACCTGGCTCAGACAGACCCTGCTGTGCTGCTAGCAGATGTGTGAACCTGGGCACACGATTTGGCCTCTGAGCCTCAGTTTCCTCATCTATTCTAAGAGTGGCATTGGTGCTAAGAAGAAAACTAAAAGAAGGACCTGTGGCTAGGTGGAGAGTGAGGGTCACGGAAGGTCTCAGTGCCCCGAGGGAGGGAGCCTGGTTCTGAGGGCCTCAGGCAGCCCCGCCTCCTCCCTCCTGGCTCCATTCAGATAAACACATCGACTGCCTGTCACACTTCGCTTCCATCCGGATTCCAAATCAGAACGGCGCTCTGCCTCGTCTTATTCTAGATAAATTATTGGGAGTTATTTATGTAGGGAAAATGATTTGGCAGCAGGTCGGGACCCAAGTAGAAGTTTTATCTTGGCAGAATGTCTAGCATCGTCCTCTCAGAATGTACAAGTTGGACATTTGGAACCTTATGACTAGTCATTTGAGATTCTTTTTGCAGTTTCTCTTTTGAAGTTATGACACATTAAAAAATACATAAAATAGCAGGAGATGGTGGTGCAGGGCTGTAATCTCAGCTCCCTGGAAAGCTGAGACAGGATTGCAAGTTTGAAAGATAAGAGGGCCGGGATGTAGCTCGGTGTGGAGACCCCAGGTTCAGTCCCCAGTACCTCAAAAAGAAAACAAACCCTAAAACAAGCTGGGCTGGTGGTGCTCGGGTAATCCCAGCACTCTGGGAGGGTGAGGCAGGAGGACGACAGCGGGGCCAGCCCGGGCAGCTCTGGTTGGGTGGCTGCGCCCGCCGCAGCCTCAGCCCCTCCGCGACCCAACACGCACAGCACAGCGCGGTCCTTCGGACGGGACAGAGCGAGGTCGCAGGGTTCGTCCCTGTTGCGGGTATTTTCCTCCCTAGCTGCAAAGGCAGCTCGACGACAGCTTCGCTCCCCCTTGGCAGTGGCACTGGGCCTGGGGTGCAGCCCTCAGCAGGCATTGCCCTGCCCTTGGGGAGCAGTGCGGTGTGAGAGGAGGCCCGTGGAGACGGGCCTTGGGGGAGGGCGCTGTCGGGAAGGGTCGGTGCCGCAGGCACGGCGTCCCTCAGGAGGCCCAGACGGAGGCGGAGACGGTGGGCCAGGGTCTGCGCGGCCGGCTGGGGAGAACTCTTCCTGTCTGGCCGGCCCCACCTGCAGACTTGGTCTCAGCTGGGAGGCAGGGAGGCTGCAGGCTCTGCCCTTGGGGACTTTGCGCCGCGTGGTAAGCGCCCCCCAGCAGTCTGTGTGGTAGGGGCCCAGTCCCCAGCTGGCCCTGTGTCTTAGGGTTCCACCACCTTCCCAGCCGCTGACCAGGTCACAGCCCGTCGCTATTCCTGTGCTCTGTGTGGGGTCCCCTGGCATCGGGGTGATGGTGAGAGTAATTGGCTTTGTCCACTGCTTGATACTTTACAGAACCTTTTGCTACAGTGTTGGGTGCCACCGTGGTAAGCACATGCCTTGCCTCAGTTTACCCGCACACGAGCAGTGCGAGGCCGGGGAGGAAGGGTGGAGCAGGCCCCTAGCTTGTCCATGTCACCTGAACCCAGGCCTGCAGACAGATCCGGTGACCTCTGTACCTGGGTGACCTTTCGTATCCAAATGGAATCTGAGCAGTGAGCTGGATTCAAGGTCTGGCCCAAGCGACATAAGGATTCTCCATTCTTTCATTCTCCAGTGGAGTGAAAACCTGCACATCTGCACAGTGCAGAGAGGGGTGTGGGCCGGGGGATGTTTCTACCCACGTGGGATCTTTACTGCTGTATTGAGCAGTTGGAGGTCCTGAGTTATGGAAGGGTAAGTCATGAAACCGCACATTTTGTGGGTCACCACAGTGACGTGAGCACCTGTGTTTGCACGTGGAGACCAGATACTGACGCGTTTCCTGCCTTTTATTGCTAAGGAGCCAGTGAGTGAGGGGCAGGACCCACAGCCCCCCAAGCAGGCAGCCAAGCCATGTGCGGAAGTGGCCACCAAGCTTCCCCCGTCCAGTGCCAATGGCCCCACGGAAGAGCAGGCTCAGGTGAAGAAGAATAAAAGGGAAAGGAAGGAAGAACGGCAGAAGAACAGGAAAAAAGAAAAGAAAGAACTGAAATTAGAAAACCATCAAGAAGATTCAAAGAGTCTGAAGCCTAAGAAGCACAAAGCGGGGCAGGAGACTGGCCCAGAGGCCGAAGGCTCGGCAGGGAAGAAGGGCAAGAAGAGGCAAGGCCAGAGCAAGCAGGTGGCGGAGGGCGGGCACGCCAGCGAGGAGACCAAGCCAGCTGCAGGGAAGAGGAGGCGGACGCACTCGGAGGGTACGTGGCTGGCGTGCGCCCGAGGATTGGCACCAGCACGGGGTCCGTAGAAGCTGTCGGCCTGTGTTTGGAGCGCAGTAAGGGAGTAAGCTCTGGGCTCAGACTGACCCGCACTCGGGCGGGTGGGGCCTTGTGCTGTCCTCCTCACCGCCGGGCGGTGCAGCTCGTGGCTGGGTGCCAGGAGGGTGAGGAAGGCGATGTGTCTGGTGGGCCTGTTGTGAGCAAGGCTCTCAGTAACGTGTGGTTGGTGGTTTTTCTAAATGCTTAGGTGAAGCAGACTCTAAGAAGAGAAAAGTGGCGTTTCCGGGACACTCTGAGGATGGAGAACCAGAAGATGGAGAAACTCCCGCAAAAGGTGCCTCGCCATCATGGGAAAGCACTGTCCAGTTAGCCTGGAGAAGGGGCCCCAAGATGCCCTGCTAGGGTGGACCAGGCTTGCGTCAGGGGCCTGCCCTTCAGTGCTCTGGGCGAGAAGTATCACAGGGCCGAGTTCCTCTGCCTTTAAAGAAAAGCAAGAGGAGCCTGGGCTGGAATATAGGTATCAGCTCTCCGTCCCGTGACCATTACCTTAGGCGATCCATCTGTGGAGAGAGACGTGTTTGGGCCAGCGGTGTCAGAGGATTTGGTCCACAGTTGGCCCCAGGCTTTTGGGGCCCTGGTGGGGAGGCAGCTTGTGGTGTTGAGATGGAGCGGAGCTGCTTGCTTTTTGTCTAGGAGGTGAGAGGGGAAGAGGAGAGAACCATGTCCCACTGTCTTCTCCAGGGCAGCTCTCCCGGCCCCAGCTCTTAAAGGCTCTAGCATTGCCACCAGTGCCAGGCAGAGTCCCAGCCTTTGAGGCCCTGCAGGGGACACTGCAGATCCTGCCCACAGCAGGCGTTGCCTTTGGGTTTAAGAGGAACCCGGAATGGCTTTTCGAGGCCTTGCTCCTCCTGTCCTGCCCCGTCCTCTTGCTCCTGCCTCTTGCCAGTCTGTCTCGAGAACTCCCCCGATGGAGGCCAACGTGGCTGTCCCCTCCGCATCTGCCACCACCCCGGGTGCTGTTGGAGCCCTGGCCCTGTCCTCCAGGGGTCCTCGTTGTGCAGCCTCTCCCCCAGAGCTGCTCGTGCTGGGAGGCAGCAAGTCCTCGCCTCTGTGTTCCCACCCTGTCCTGCCAGTCAGGAACTCAGACCCAGACGGGACGGCAGCTGGGGCAGTGGAGGCCGGTTGGAGGCCCGGGTTGGGTTGGATTTCCTAGGTTGAAACCCCCTCCCAGCTCGTACACAGTGAGCTTTTTATGAGTATTCTTTAAGTCATAGATTTGTGCGCGGCTGTAAGAGATAATTGAGCTTTAAAGGTCCTTGCGTGTCCATGCACACCTTTCCGAGTCGCCCCATGCTGCCTGTACACACGATTCCAGATTCTTGGCTCTCCTTAGCGTGAGGACAGAGGCGGTGCCTTCTGGAAGTGCGGCCTGGATGAGTGACTTTGGCAGTCACCTGTGCTTCTCCCCTCATTCAAGACGAGGTGGCTTTGGCTCTCGCCTTGCACAGCCCTGTGGTGTTGGTGACGCTCGCTGCGTCCTTTTGTGGGGTCCGTCAGATCCCAGTGACCTTTTCCTGGTGCTCACGATGCCTGTGTCACTTCTCACTGTGAGAACAAGGGCCCGTGCCTGGGCAGACAGGAAGCCACTGTTACTCAGCACTCTGGCACCGTTCATGGGAGGAGGGCTTTTCCCAGCGAGCACTGCATGTGCAGAAATCGCTTGTTTACACTTCAGAGTGTGTCATGTGTAACCCTTTATATTGCAGGTAAATTCAACTGGAAGGGAACTATTGAGGCAGTTCTGAGACAGGCCCCGGATAATGAACTGGCAGTCAAGAAGCTGAGGAAAAAGGTACAGCATATGAACAGGCAGCTGGGGAGATTTTATCTTTAATGTACACTTCTATTTTTTTTTTTTTTTGGTACCAGGGATCGAACTCGGGTCCTTGCGCTTGTGCAGCAGGCAGCGAAACCACTGAGCTAAGTCCCCGGCCCTACACTTCTATTTTCATAACCTAAAATCCAGTAGGAGAACAAGAGAGAGTGTGTGTCTGTGATTCCCAGGTGGATGCTTTGCCCCTCGGGGTCTGGGGCAGGAGTTGAGCCAAACCTGTCACGGCTGGCAGACAGGGCCGCGCCTGGACACCATACCTGCCTCAAAGACTGGAGACAGGCTCTAGCCAGTGAATGTGCGCTATACTTCACTCGCCTTTGCTCATTCCAGCGCAATGGTTTCTTCCTTCTTCCCCGCGTGTCCCAGTGTGACATAGCCTCGTGGACTGTGGTCAGCACGCTGCTGGCCTTTCCCTGAGTTAAACAGCAAACCTTGAGGATACATTTCCAGGACAGATGGACCCATTTGACCTTGTTTTTCTTTGTGAAGGTCTTGGCTCAGTACTACAAGGTGACGAGTGACTCCCACAGGTCGGAGGAAAAGCTCCTGGTCATCTTCAACAAGAAAATCAGCAAGAACCCCAGCTTCCGGTTGTTAAAGGACAAAATCAAGCTTCTGAAATGATCATTTTGATATTTAGAAGCTGAGTCCATTGTGTCAACTTCTTCCTTTCACTGCTGTTTGTAAAATGTGTAATGAGTTATAACAACCTCAATTTTGCTTTCTAAAGCCGTATTTTTAAGTTAAGGAAAAAATACATTTTTGTTAGAACTTTTATGAAAAGATAAAATATATTCTTGTCCAAAATTCTAAATCTTTGGTGGCAGAAATTATTGTAGTTTTAAAAAAAATTTCTATGTGGGAAGTTTCTCTAGATGTAGTGCAGTGACAAGTCAAAAAGAAATTCCTCCTCTGATCTGACTAATAAGTGTTCATTTGAACCACACCGCGTCTGTGCATTTCTGTCAGACTTTTTTTCTTGTTTCTCTGTACTGTGAAAATCGTCTGGTGTTGCAGTATTTGGCCCAGCCTGGTGGTGACAGGCCTTTCGCATGTGATGATCCGTGTTTGGTCGGAAGTTCTTCTCTGTGGCAGTCTAGCCACTCACGCTGAGGGCCCGGCTCCCTTCACCCGGACGGTGACTGCACTCAGGGGTGTGACTGTCTCTCCCTGGGAGCGGTAAGGACGGTGCAGTGGCCCATTTCGCCCGCTGACTGCTGGCCCTGTGCTCTGACTGGGTGGAACGCTTCCGGCATTGCTACTGCGAGTCCTGGTTTATGGGGCTGGCAGGGGCCGCGTGCCATCCCTTCCCCACAGTGCAGTCTGCCCACAGGTTCCCTGAGAGCCGTGCTTCTGGAAGGAATCGCCCCCGTTGGCAGTGTCAGCTGTGTTCCGCCCTGCGTGTGAAAGCCAGAGTGGGACGGAACAAGGGCCGCGCTGTGGGATCGAGGGTGGGGCGGGCGGAGCGGGCGGGCGGGCGGGGGAGGAGGTGGCCCGTGCCAGCCCCCAGTGCCGCAGGCGCCCGGCCTCTTCGCTCCCAGCCCTGTCCCTGCAGAGCTGTGATCCGGGAGGTGCCTCGGGCTGATGACCCGGTGCAGGATCGGGCCTGTCATCGGGTGCTGGCTTGTCACTCACCAGTCAGCCTCACCGAGCCGCACGTTCCTCGTCCGGTTCGCTCCTGGTGACTGAAGGAGCTAGTAGAGTCGCAGGCCCAGGCCTAAAACCCACCCGGCGGCTGCTGTCCCCTCTGGCCCCAGAGCGAGGGAATCCTCAGGCCTGCTGGAAAGCAGCGGAAAGTAAGGGTTGGCCCAGGCCCTGCACCTGCTTCAGAACAAAACCCAGATGCAGCCATCCCAGGATGTCCCCTTTCTGGCCCTCCGGGGGGTACAAGTGTCCCCACTGTCCTCAGCACACAGCCAGGTGCGCAGTGACCCTGTCAGACGAGGGTATAGAGGCACCACAGCATTTCAAATGTGTGTCCGTTTGTATTTTTCTGTCAAAACACTGTCCATGTCAGCCTCACTGTGACAGAATTAAAGTGTGTACTCAATGCTGTGGTTGAGTACTCATTTCTGTCATCCTCGTCAGCTGTTAGCCAGGCTCTGAAGGGACCTCCAGGCACAGCAGCCATCCCTGGGGACTGGGGAGGTGGCCTGTCTCCAGCACCACAAGGACAGAGAAGCAAGGCTAGGGACAGCGTCCTGTCACAGAGGGGTCTCCACTGGAGGCCAGGCTGGTGGTGGGAGGGCCTGCTCCCTCCCTGAGTCTTTCCCACGAGCCCTCCACAGAGCCCCTTCCTCAGTTGTGGCAGCTGCTTGCCTGAGCCTGACTTGATTTCTACCCACGCATGACCTTGAGGCTCCAGGGGGGACATTAGAAACGGAGCCATTGACATTCATGTCAGGCTTCACGGCTCCACCTTGGCTGAGTTAAATACAACATCAAAGGCTACCATGTTCTGCCTGTGCTGAGGGCAGTGTCATGGGTCTGGCGCTCAGGAATCCCCAGACTTGCTGGCGATACATTTGGATGCACTGTTGTCTTATCTTGATGCCTTAATTCTTTTGGTATTGCTGGCATTTGCCAACTGTGTCTTGGCCATTTGCCATGATGCTGCTTAGCAAGCAGAATTTGGGACCAGATGGGTTTGGTCAGCTTCCAAAAGACAAGGATGTGTGACTGTCGTTTGCTGGGACCCCTCACCGTCAGGCTCACGAGGCTGAGAACAATGTGTGTGAGCCACAGAGTGGACGGGCTGCTTGAAGTCACAGGGATTCTGACAGTTGATGGCCAAGGGGCATTTGGATGGAGAAAGCTTAAAAACTGCAGAATCACCCAAGGTTTCCCTTAGTGAAGTAAGTTGACCCCTCTGAGAACTAAGGCTTTTCCAGAATCTTGTTCCTAGTTTAAACCACCTCACAGGTGGCTATGGGGATAAGCTAATGACAGCCCAAGATCAATAACAGTTTTACAGATCTGCAAACTCACACCTTTGAAAAGCTCTCATGTATCGTGAGTATCTTGTTTTTCTTTCCAAAACTGAGTTGACCAAGTGCACTAAATTATTTCCTTTGTTAATTTCACTGGCCTATGATTGCTTCTTTCCCATTATAGATTTCCAAGAATTAAAAAAAAAGTGCTCCTTGAAAACACCTTCATAGTTGAATAAGGAAGGTTTTCAGAGACCAGTGCTTTACCCAGTTCATCTCCATTTGCACAGGCTATTGGCAGCGTCTCTTAGTTCTCTGTTCCTGCATTGAAAACTGGTCTTCCTCGCTGGTTTTATCTTTTTTTGTGCAGTGATACATCTGGACTCCGGTGTAAAGGAGATAATTATTGCTGACTTTTATCTGAATACGGAGCCAGTAGGATTGTAAGTCTTTCCTCATGGAAGGAAATTGGAGATCATTTATGGTCTTCATCCAAGATAAGAGAGAAGGCATATTCTATACATTTGCCAGTACCTCGTGGTTCCTGCATATCTCTCTCTCTCTCTCTGTCTCTCCTCTCTTTCTCTTTCTCTCTCTCTCTTATTCAGCTTTTATTCTGTCTTCCAATTAAGTTTTCAAGAAATGGCTAAGATCAGCTTTCTAAATTTCTCTTACTGAGCTGAAGAGGGGATATTACAAAGTGTTATTTTATAGTGATTCCTCAATTCCATGTGGGCAAGAGGTTTGTTGTGTAGTCAATACTTGGTATCCCTCTAATAAAGTGGCTTTTGGTCAAAGGGACAGTACATACTTGTCCCTTTCATTTTCAGAGGAGAAACTGCTGGTCACGTCTTACATGTGTTTCCACATTTCAGCAGCCCCAACACGGGGTAGGGATGTGGCTCAGTGGCAGAGCACCCACTCTCTAGCACTGGAAGGTGTCCTGATGTCTTGTGCACACCCAGCTTTGCTTTTCCTCAGCCCTTTGTCATTGAAGCTGTTCTGCATCACAGGACCAATCACGCCAGACCCACACATGCATACACACACACACACGCACACACGCACACACGCTACAGAGTAGCAGCTCCCTGCCTGAAAGAATGACACTTTAGCCATATTCACACATAAAGAAACTCAGGATCTCACTCAGCTCACTTAGCATTAGACTTCTGTAATTTGGGGTTGGGCTTTCTAACTACTGTTGGGTTACAAAACAGGGAGATTTCTTCAAAAAAAAAAAAGTGCGCTGGTGGAAAGAAACTCTTTGTTTCCTTTTTGAGTGCAAATGCTTCTTTGGCTTTTTTTTGTTATAAGATCCGGGAAGCTTTAATTTATTCCCTTTGACAGGAGTGATTAAACGGCCCCTTCGGTGGTTGAAGCTGTAATTGCTGAGTAAATACATATGTTTGTGGGAGCTTGAAGGTCAGACACTGCTCAGGAGGTCAAGCCTTTGTTGAGCGACAGAGCAGCTATTGTGAGCTGCTCAAATACCCTCTGCGCCTTCTCCCTTCCCGCTGACCTCAGGCCGACTTGTGTCGCAGGCCTGCGGTCGATCATATATTAGATTTCTCTGTTGCAGATCAAAGCGCGGTAAAGGTCCAATTCTACTGGGTCTTTCTAACTGCATTGCTTTGGGGATTTGGTATCAAGTTCGAATCAGGAGACTAATAGTAATGTCATAGGATAGTCCCGCTCTGGCCAATTTTATACTGAACAGGGAGGTATTATACTGCTGAACTCCAACCAGCAGGCTGTTGGAGGTTTCAGGAAGAAGCTAAAGTCACAGAAATTTCTCAACTTTAAGGTGTCCTGCCTTAAGATTTCCTAAGCCTCTTGGCTCCTGTGGCCATGAGAGTTGGGCTGAGATGCTGGAGAGTTGTCATGAACTTGTAGAGCACTGGATTCTTTCCTGCTTACTCCATCCTTAGTTCATGATGTTCCACAAAAGCACCTGCCGCCTACTGTTTGAATGCATTTGATTCAGAGGGCAGTGGTTCCAGAAGCTGTAATGACAGCAGTCACTGCACTTGGGGGACCACCTGCACCCAGTGGTGTTGGCTCCACAGCTGGGTCACCTCACAGGTGGGTCACAGCACCGAGGCTGGGATCGGGACATGGCCACCCTTCCCTGGCGGCCAGCGATCTGCTCGTCACTGCCCACTATGAAAGACTGGTGCTTTTTCCCCTGTGTTTTGTTTTTCTTTAACTTGCGGACCCGTGGAATCTGTGTGAGATGCAGTGATGGTGTTTGGGTGAGGCCCCCCAAAGAGGTGTGAAGTCCGGTCGACCCCTGTGTGTTCAGACTCCCGCCTCCCCTACCGATGCCAACTTGGAACTCTTGGGTTTTTCTAATGTTGGCAAAGATTTGCTCATAGATCTTCAAAATGTGTTTGAGCCAGGCCTGGTGATGCACACCCATAATCCTAGCACTCTCGGAGGCTCAGGCAGAAGAAGAGCAAATTCAAGCCCAGCCTGGGCAACTTAGCAAGACACTGACTCAAAATAAAAACAAAATAAAAAATGGCCTGGGGAAGTGTCTTGGTGCAAAGACGCCAACAAAAAAGGACCATACTCACAAAAAACGTGTTTGCACATTCACTCCATGACTCGGTGAGCAGGTGTTGAGGCTTTGAAGGGAACGACCTGCAGATTCTCCTCGTGGTGAATGCAGTGCTCTGTTGTGCGAGCCTGGTATGCACACCCTGGGACACGCCCCTGGCCAGCAGCAGCAGGCACGTTTTCTCCAGCTACCGCTCTTGCCTGCTGGCAGTGGTCTGCTGCTGCTTTTCAGGATTTTGAGGCCCTAACCTGGCTCTTAGGAAAGAAATGTGGTGACAGATTCTCACCTTCTGCCTCGGCATGGTTGAGTATAGGCGACCAGGTCACAGTCTGCCTCTGACTCTGGGGCTTTTCATTGGCGGATTCAACCAACCAGGAGCCAGAAATACTCCAAGAAGAGTTGTGCTGTACTCGTCATTATTCCCTAAACAACATGGTCTAAGTGATTTCCGGAGCGTTCACCTTGCGTTAGGAGTTACAGGTAATCTAGAGATGATTTAAAGTAGATGCCGATGTATCTGGGTTAAATGCCAAGCATGCTGGGATTGGAAGCGCTCCCCCTGGTGGACACCAGAGGACAGGGCATGCCCTTTGTGGTTTCAAATCCAGTGTAGATGCTGCAGCAGCACCAGGACAGCCGGCATTCAGCCCTGACGTGCCCCAGCCTCTCTGAGTGTTCCACTGCTGTGTCTTGAGACAGGCTCTGTGAGGCACCTCAGGACAGCAGTGGGGAGCCCTGGGACAAGTCCTAGCACCCCTACTTTTCTAGTTGGGAGACTACGGTGGAAAGACTCTTATTTGCTTGTTCTTAGACAGGGTCTTGCTAAGTCATTCAGTTGTCCAAGCTGGGGTTAAACTTGCAGTCCTCCTGTGTCAGCCTCCCACACCACTGGAATCACAGGTGTGCACCACCATGCTCAGCTTGTACAAAGAACTTTAACCTCTGGCAGACTACTCTAGTTCAGAATTACAGCTAGACCACCAAAGAACCATCTGATCGCTTAGATCATGGGAATCACTAAAAGCTTGTTTGGGCCTCATAAGAAAGCCTTGTGTCTTAGTTTCCTCGTGTGCATACCAGAAGCTGTAACAGTGCAGCACAGGTGCTGTGGGAGTGAATAGTCAATGCGTGTGCAGTGCTTGGTATTGAGGGCCCTGGATCCTATCCCGACCTTCTCCTCTGTCTCCTGACTGCTTCCTACTACTCTGCTCCAGCCCCAGGCCTGAAATCCTGTGGTGCAGAGACCCAAGGTCACACCAGGTGTGGGTCACGTGCCCCTCCTGGGTGACTGGAGCCCAAGGCCCAGACTCCACGGTAATAACATTACGGTTGTTGTACCCCAGGCCCTCCACTTAGCTCTTCATGTGCATGGTGAAGCCGCTGAAGACCCCTGGAGGTGCTGTTAGGGGAATCGTGCTACAGATGAGCGACAGCAGGCGGAAGAGGCCTGGCCCAGGGCACACAGCAGGGAGCGGAACCAACACTGATTTGAACTCACGTGTCTCCTTCCTACCTCAGGACTTCCAGCCAAATTTTTTCATAGATCAGGACCCCCTCCAAGTTTCCCCTTGCCTCTTCTTAGCCCTGATGACCTAACTTTTCATATAAAGATATTCTAGGCAGACCTTCTAAAAAAAACGTCCACAGTGGTTGTGGTGGTGCACACTTGTAATCCCAGCACTCAGGAGGCTGAAGCCAGAGGATCACTGTGAGTTCAAGGCTAGCTTGGGCCACATACCAAGATCCTGTCTCCAAACAAGGACAACAACAAAAATGGCCAGGCCAGGGACAGAAATTTCCAGGTGGCTTCTGATTATATGATCAGAAAGCATTTTTCCTTTTCTTTCTTTCTTTCTTTCTTTCTTTCTTTCTTTCTTTCTTTCTTTCTTTCTTTCTTTCTCTTTCTCTTTCTCTCTTTCTTTCTTTCTTTTTTTCTTTCCCTTCCTTCCCTCCTTCCTTCTTCCTCCTCTTCCTCCTCCTCCTTCTCCTTTTCCTTCTTCTGTTAGTTTTGGTGCTGGGCATTGAACCCAGCAAACATGTTAGACCTCTGCTCTGCCCATGAGCCACACCCAGAGCTTTCTATGCTTTCATAAAAGATAAGATGGGGTAGAGTCCAGTCATTCAAAACTATGGGTCTTTTTTTTTTTTTTTTGGTACTGTGGATCGAACTCGGGTCCTTGTGCTTGCGCAGCAGGCGGTGAAACCACTGAGCTAAATCCCCAGCACCATGGGGTTTTTTTGGAAGGGAAAAGGTACATTTGTTTTATCTGACCCCGAGCACACCAGCGACAACCCAAACTCTAGGTGCTGAGTAATTGGCTCATGCCAATGACAGGACTGGCATGAAGAGCCTGGCTTCTGGGCCTGGGTGGTCGGCCAGGACACATCTCTGTTCTCCTGCAGGCTGGCCACCTGTTGACGGCTTGCAACTTGCATGGCAGTGATTTAACAAAATAATTGTCCTTTCACCAGACTCCCTAGACCCAAATGTTGCTGCCAGATTGGCCACACAGCCAGGAACCACACGGGGGCTTGGGACATCTACTGTGGGGGGGGGGGGGACCTGGCCTCTCAGTCCCAGTCCATTCCCCCTCCCCACTGCCTCCTTTCCTTTCTAGCTTTCAGAATGGTCCTTTCTCTCCAGCCCAATCTGCTGTGGGTGGGGCCAGTGTCTGGCTTCTGCCTGGCACAAGGGCAGCCAGAGGAAGTGGCTGTGTTCTTCCCTCCAACGTCTCCCTCCAGAGAGCAGCACCGGGCCTGTCCTGAGCGCTACTCAGGCTGTTGTCCGAGGGTGCAGTAGGTTCTCTCCTCGCCGACCCGTCCCTTCTGGTGGAGTCCTCTCCGCCTTGCTGGTTAAGTGGGACGCATCGGGAGGAAACCCCAGGCGATGGAGCACAGGTGCTCGGAGTCGGAAGTAGGGCAGGCAGGTCCCAAGACTGAGGCAGGCCAAGGCAGGATGGCAGGGCCATCTGGGACAGGCTCAGCATGTTCCCAAGGCGAGTCACCCTGTCCTGCAGCCGGCTGGGCGTCACCTCATTCCCACCTGATGAAAATCCTACTTTTCTTTCAAGCTCATGACCATACTTCAGAGGAGTTCCAATACATTTCTTTTAAAGAATTGTACGTGTATTTTATGACTGTGACCATCACTCGGCTGTTGTGACTGTGGTCATTTTGCTTACATTGGGTGGCGCTGGTGTCAGTTTCGGGTCAGCAAACCTGTCTGTCCCAGGAGAGCTGGTAGTGTAACGAATGGGCAGGGAGTAGCTAGTCCCCTGGGAGCGGGTTCCCATGAGGCTGCCACCTAGCTGTCCCCTGACAGTGGCCCCCCCTTATTCACAGGTGACATGTTCCAAGACCCCCAGGGAATGCCTGAAATTGAGTTGTGCTGAACCCTGCATATGTACACTAGGTCTTCTATCATATACATCTATGATAAACTTTAATTTATAAATTAGAAACAGCAGGAATTAACAATAATAACAGGGCCGGGGATTTAGCTCAGTGGTTCTGCTGCCTGCCTTGCAAGCACAAGGTCCAGAGTTTGATCCCTGGTACCAATAAATAAATAAATAAATACAATAAAAATAACAACAATAACAAAATAGAGCAATTATAATATACTATAATAATCTGTGTGAAGGTCCTCTCCCTCTCCCCCAGGGTGAGTGGTGCATACAGTGTAGCGATGCTGGACAGAGGAACAGTTAAGATCCCGGGAGAGAGGAAGTGAGAGAGTGGAATATGATCTACTCAGGACGATAATTTAAACTGTATGGACTGTTTATGTTTGGAACTTTCCATCAATATTTACGGACCGTGGTTGACCACAAGTAAGTGAAACTCTAGGGAAGGAAACCTCAGATCAAGGGCAACTGTCATGTGCTAGCGAACAGGAGCCATGCTCCCTCTCCTCCACCAGACCCCACTGAATGGCAGGCTCCTTCCAGCCCGGAGAAGGGAAAAACCAAACCAAGCAAAACAGAACCGAAGGTGATCAAATTAAAAGATGAGCAATAAACTGGAAAAAATACTTGTCACATAACCTGATGTTCAAAGGTATTTTTGACCTGTAAAAATAAGCAAAGATGAAAATCCCAATAGGAAAAAGTATATACATAACCAATTAACATGTGAAAGTTTCTGTTAGCAAAGAGAACCATAATAAAATCGCAGACTTCTCCCCAGCTATCAATTTGGAAACATTTCTCAAAATAAACTCCATTTTGGAGCAAACGCTAAAGATGGCTTCGCCTGACCCCTGCTGGCGGGACTGTGAAATAAGCCCTTGCCCAAGCTTGTTAGAACACACTGATCGGCCAGGGATTTAGCTCAGTGGTTCTGCCGCCTGCCTTGCAACCACAAGAACCCGAGTTCGATCCCTGGTACAAAAAAACAAAAACAAAACCAAAAAAAACACTGATCAAAAGCCTTTAGATTGTTCCTATCTTTGAACTTACAATTGCAACGTTATAGCTTTTATCAGGGAAATAATGAGAGATAGGCATAAAGAGTCACGTATTTCTTTGCATCTTTATACAACTGAGATTATTTTTTAAAAAACAGCTTTCTTCTTGGAATGAAAGGCAGTATCCCAGTGGTATCTGTTCACATGTCCTGAGTACTTTGCCAGGAACTTTTCTAAACACTTTTGATGTATTAATTTCTAGCACGGCCCACAGCCCACCTGGGGCTCCTGGGTTCCTTCTGGTACCTGCTGTTTCACAAACAAGGAAACTGATCCTTAGAAAGAACAAACTTTCCCAGGAACCCACAACACAGTGAAAGAACAGGGCTGGGCTGGGCTGGCCTCAGGGGTACAAGTAACAGAAAACCACTCGGGTTAACATTAGTTTGGGGGGAAAGAGTTTAAAGAAATCTGTGAATTTAAGATTTGCTGAGAGCTTCCTAGAGGCCAGACATTGCTTTAAGCACTTTCTGGGTGTGGTACCCAATCCTGGGAGGCAGGTACTATTCTGAACTCCACATTGCAATTGAGGAAACTAAGGCAAGAGAGAGGTGAAGAGGCTTTAAAGATGGAAATACCAGCCATGACAGAGCTAGTATCAACCAGCAGGCCATGGGCTCCAGAGCTCATGCTCCGCCTTGGGTAATGGGGCTTGGCAAGGTCCACAGGTTGGAAGAGTGTTGTCCAGACCCCTCAGCTTGCCACTCCAAGCTCCCTTCCTAGGTGGGCTTCCCCTTGTGTTTCCAGAATGGCAGCCCTAAGCCCACATTGTCTTCACAGCTCAGTACACCAATGCAATCGCTAAGATCTTCCCTTCTCTGGGGACGGAGAGGTCTGGTATGGCTTGTGTGTTTCCCCTAGGACAAGGCCGGCTCTCCGAGACCCAAGCAGAAAGGAGAAAAAGTAGCTTCTCACAGGAGAGGGTGCTGGGTTGACACAGGCATATCCATAATGAAGACCCGTTAGCTGAGATCAAGGGCCGAAGTAAAACCTGTTGATGGTGGTCCAGCTCTGTGTGAGGCACTGGGGATCTGAGACATGCTCATTCCCCACTCAGTGCGGGGGAACATGGGCAAAGGGAGAATGACAATAAAACGTGCTACTTTCTGGAAGAGTGAGAGGGACAAAGAGTAGCTGGATCCCAGAGGAAATACTGATTAAAAAATAAGCAGAAAACTAGGTGTGGTGTCCCAGGCCTGTAATTTCAGCACTCTGGAAGGCTGAAGCAGAAGGACTGCAAGTTTGAGCTCAGCCTGTCTAGCAACGTAGCAACTTAGCAATGTAACAAGGCCCTGTTTCAAAAAAAAAAGGGCTGGGGATGTAGCTCAGTGTGAAGGGCCTGGATTCAATCCACAGTACAAAACAAGATGCAGATATCAGGTCTTGAAGGCCTGACAAGCCAAATTAAGCAGTAGTGATGGGACTACCGCTATCCAAACACGTACCTTATGCCAGGCTCTGTGCTAAGCAGTCTGTATACACCTATCGATATCCTGGCACCTGCTGTATCGCAGATGATGAAACTGATACTTGGAAGCATGAAATAACTTGCCCAAAACCCCATAGTGATGCAGACAGGATTCATAGTCTAAACATCTTGGATTGAATCCTGTTGTTAGGAGGAGGCCAGCAAAGGTCGCGGTCAAATCCATTCTTTTTCCCACAAGTAATGCACATTGAAAATGAACATTTCTTCACTGGTAGCCATCTGGTGCCATATAACCATAATTAAGGTGCCACAGTGCACACATTAAAGAGTTTATTTAATGGACCCCAGCAAAGAAGACATGGTCATTAGATATTGGATTTTTTCCAACACACTTGTAAGTATCATTACTATAGTGCACAAGTAGTGCCATTTAAAATATCAGGAAAAGAAGCTGGAAGGATTTCAGGTCCAAACACAAAGGCCCTGAAACCACCAAAGGGGAAACCTGAGCTGGCCTGCACATAGCACGTATGGAAACCCTGGAATCCCTGTGATGCTCCTGGGACTATTTGGTTACAAGGGAGACCCAGAGCTGACCTTTCTTCCAGGAGACAATCAACAGGAGGCTGTATTTACCGGGACGAATTTACTTCCTATTACCAAGACTTCTAACCTCATACAAGAGAAAGAAGGGAGGGTAAAGAAGAGATGAGTCTCAGTTCTTTAGGAGTCTGGAAAGAAAAGAGCGGGGAAAGAACAGGCAAAAGGAGGTATTTTTTAGAAAGGCCATACGATCTGCTCTGCATTAAATCCTTTGCTCAAAAAAGTACAGAAAGGCTAAAGAATAACAGAAACAAATCAGTGGTAACTCAACTCGATTCTAAATATTTTTATCAACTCCCTTTACAAATACCCACAACATGTAGATATTAAAGCATACCTACTGACTAATTCATATTTTATTTCCTGTACTTTCTGGGCTGTGGAACCCTGTATTCAACCTGTCCCAAACCACTTTTCTTGCTAAGTCACAAACCCCTGCAGAATACACTGCCCTTTATTCAGGACTCCCATAACCTCACATCTACTATTTCTGTTGCACTGTATTGGAGCCACTGCTACCACTAGATTCTTCCCTCAGTCCTGACTTTTGTCACATGTAACTGCTTGGAAAATTGGTTGGTTGAATTAACAAAACCCTTCTGTCGTATAAAGATTGTACTGTATTAACTTGTAGTATGTCTCCATTGTCACTTTGGAGCAGGAGCTCCTCAAGTGCAAGGCCAAGGTCGTACTCATTTCACGGCCTAGCATGATGCCTAACAGTTCCTAGCAAACAGCAAACACTCTGTGAACGCTTGGTTAAGCACAACATTTCTCAGCACATGACCCAGTAGGAAAAAAGGTGGGAGAAGAGTGAACAGGATTATTGCTGGAGAAAAAGTTGTGAACTAGTGAAACACAGTTTATGGGTGCTGAGTCGTGGGAAAGGGCAGTTTGCCCAGAAAGAAAGTCTGTCCCAAGACAACAGGTGGGGCTATGTTTCACAAGCAGAAAGAAAGGGGTTCATAGGAACCGTACCGTGCTCTTCACTTAAACCATCCAACAAATCTAGAGGCAGGTTTAATTACCATTGGGAGGGAGGGGAATTAGGACAGAACCTAAGTTCAGCTAAGTGGTCAGTGTCACCACTTCTTGGCGGAAAGGAACAGGAAATCAAGAATCACTGTTACATAGAGCAAAATTTATTTGCTGCAAATCAGGAAATCACGGGGAATCCATTCCCAAGTCGTGACTTCCCGAAGCTAGGCCAAACTGCCCTTTGTTAGGTCAGGGAATGAATGCATGCTCGAGGAAGGCAGGAAGGTGACTTATCCATGGGCTAGGACAATCCTGCGCAGATGCACCCCGGGGGGCATGCCGCTAATTCCCATGTTGGGGGTACGAGGCTTTTAGCCCTTCTTTGGGTAGAGATTTTAGGGTTTTTTGTTTTTCGATTTTAGTATTATAATGAAGTTGTCTCTCAGTCACTAGTGCACACTTTAGGGTAGTTTGTGGAACATTACTTCTAAAATTACTGTCTTGTGGAGCTCCGGGTACCGAGTGGGAGGCAGTCTGGATCCTACTTTCCCAGGCGGCCCCTCTGCTTACAAGAGTGGGGCCCACTGGGCTGGTCCAGCGGTCCGTTCCTCCTCCCAGGAGCCCTTCAACACTTTAAGTGTACAAGGTGACTCCAGAAAAGCAGGGAGGGAAGGATATGGGGCTTGATACTGTAGCCCTGGACGGAGATTACTGTTTGCAAAATATTTTATATTTTGATTCTGGCAGGCCAGAGAAAACTTCGCACGCTGGGCTGTGCATCCGTACCCTGGACGAACTCCGCAGCATTGTAATTTTGGTCCTTCAGGGCTTCCGTAGATCAGAATAAATTTAGAAAACTTTCAGTATTTTAGAGACCAGGAAAGATCAGTAGTATCTTAAATTTAATATCACCTTTGTGAATTTGAGGGCGGACTCTAAAACGTCAATTCTAGCTTCTCATTTACAAAACCCGCAAAGGTAATATAGCTTCTACCCTTGGTGTTGGGAGACAGCCCCCACCCCCGCCAACAGACACCGGAAGTGTCGTATGACGTCACTTCCGTCGCGCTTCGGGCGGTGCCAAGATGGACGCTCCGTGGGCTCGAGAGCAGCTCCGCCGGCGTTACCTGATTCCCACTGACGCCGAGGCCCGGTTGGACTACGAGGGCGACACCGGGCGGGGTGAGGCGCTTTCCTCGGACTTGTTCCGAGCTGTCCCGAGCTTCTCTGAGACGAGGCGCGCGAAAACCGCCCTCCCCAGTGGCCACTCCCAGCCCCAACCCAGGCTGGAGGAGGCAGGGTTTCATTTTTCAAGACGTCCTAAGTCATTTTGCAAGTCTGATATTTAATGTTTTGAAAGAGGCTTAGCGATCACGTAACCCTGCGCATCTCCATCTCAGCTACACTTCAGGATTCCCTGGACAGCAGGTTTAATACCTGTTTGGTGATGTCCAGTAAAACTACCCATAGCTTCCAAGTCTTAAGAATTTGCCAAAGATACAGGTTTGAACCATTACACGAAGACGCATGTACAAAATGTTTCTTTCTTTTTCTTTTTCTTTTTTTTCCTGCTGGTATGAAGGATTAGACACAAGGCTTTTGCACAGCTATATCCTCAGCCTTAATTATTTAGTTTTCAAATTTTGAGACTGTCTTGCTGAGTTGCAACATTGCTGAAATTGCAGTCTTCCAGCCCCAGCGACCAGGAATGCTGGGATTATAGTACAGGCGTGCATCATCATGTCTGACTTGAGTGTATTTCATGTGGTACATTGGACAGACTTTTGTGTACCAGTATAGATAATTTTTCAAAGGGAATTATGTGCTACCATTTGGGCACAAAACATAACTTGCATGTTCACCTGTACATGCATTAAAATATGGAAAAATTTAGTAGAGATTGATGGTGATGGTTGCTTCTGGGCAGGAGAACTAAGGGTAAAGACGGGAGAGTTCATTTTGGATCTTTTTATCTCGCATGTTGTAAAACCACATCTGTAGATCACCTTTCCAAGATAAATACAAGTATCATCATACTCCAGCATGTTGATTTATAAGTTTCGAGGATTACTCCAGGAGTTTGTGTTATTTACAAGCTCCCCAGGGATTCTGATGTCATCTAAAGATCCAGAACTCCACATAGAACCCTGTATTTTTCCATGAACTTGGAAGGCATGTCAGAATCACCTTTCAGTTCATGTTCCATGTTTAGTTCATGTGTTTTTTTTGGTACCAGGGATTGAATTTGGGTCCTTGCATTTGCTCAGCAGGCGGCAAAACCACTGAGCTAAATCCCCAGCCCCAGTTCACGTGTTTTTATCTACTGAAACTGCTGTGCTGGCACTGGAGCTATGGTTTACCCTTTCCATGTCTGAGCTGCCTTTAAAAGATGTTTGTTTAAAATACTTTGTTGTAAAGTGTTCTTGGAAAATCATATATCCGTTTCATACTCTTGCATTTCATGTGGTATTTTTTTGTAAACAAGACTAATTACCCTCCTATAGGAAGCATGAAACATAGTAAAATTCCTATATTCTAGATGGCACCATTGTAACCAAAAGATTATAAAAGTGTGAATTTTATTTCAAAATTCACATAGAGGAAATAAGTTGACTATAATGAGCATATTTATAATGGGCTCAAATTAATTATGCAAATATAAACCTATCTTGTTTTTTAGGAAGTTTGGTACTATTTTGGGAGAGATTCTGATTATTAGGAAGCACTAGGCAGTGACTGGCTTAAAGTAGGTGTCATTTTTCTTGTAAAACTTGAGTAACTTAGTAAGTTGAAATCTTTGTGTTTTGCAGAAAGCTCTACAACTTTTGAGAAAAAGGAAAAACCTCTTCCAAGACTTAATATCCATTCTGGATTCTGGATTTTAGCATCCATCATTGTGACCTATTATGTTGATTTCTTTAAAACTCTTAAAGAAAACTTTCACACTAGTAGGTAAGAAAATGTTATTGCTTCATAAATTAAATATCCTTGTCTTATTTTTCTTGGAATTCTTCAGACATTTAGTAAACTTGTAGCCTCTGCCAGACACCATGTTAGAGGTGCTAGTGATACAAAGAAGAATTAGAGATGTTGGTCAAAACCTATGAGATGAAGAGGTTACTATGTTGTATAATTGATATTTGCTTAGGGGGGCAGATTTGAAGTGTCTTTACCACACCCAGTGGTAAATTTGAAGTAATGCATGCTAATCTACTTGATTATAGTAATCATTTTTCAGTGTATTCATACATCAGATCATCACGTTGTATACCTTGAATATAAACAGTTTCAGTTTGTCAGTGCCTCGGGAAAATGTAGAAAACAAGACAAGAGGATGTGTGCTCTGGGTAGACACAGCAGAGTGGATGGGAACTGAAGAGTAGTCAGTGTGCCTTTTCAGCCCAAATGTGTTGTAGGATGAGAAATGTAGTAAATTTCAGAAGTTCTTAATCCATTTGGCGAACATGGGAGGAAGAGACTGGCTGAAGCTCTTTGTGAGGACAAAGTGCAGAGCACTGGGAGGAAGTGGCCAGTGAGAACTGGCTCTCAGGGTGTGTTTCCGAGTCACAGCGGGCAAGCTAACTAGAGGGTGTGACCAAGAGTTACGCGATGGTCACCAGTGGGAGGAGTCAGAAGCTTTGGATGATGGAGTCCCTCACTCACAGGGACTGATACCCTTTCAGTCTAATCTCAGGAGCAGATGTGGAGCAGGAGGTTGCGAATTATACCCCAGGGTCCTCCGACAGAGGTGAAGTTCCCCAGGAAACAGAAAAGGGAGCTGTCAGAGCTGGTCTTGGAGGGCTGGCTTGTTCAGGGTCAAGAGCAATTATGGGAAGTATCACTGAGTCTGAGGAGTCTGGGGCCTGGCCATTGTGGGGCCCCCACCCGGTGCCTGTGAAACTTGCCTGCCATGGCCCTCTGCTCTCCCTCTCTGTAGCATGGATCTAAACCACAGAGGAGCAAAGGGTGATGGGGGAGGATGGGAAGGACTCCCCAAATCTGGCCTCCTCTCGTGACCAGTGGGGGCTGGAAGGGGCTGTTGAAGCTGCCTCCCGTGGAATTCTAGGGAGGAAAAAAACATTGTAATTTGTGGCAGAACAGAAGATACTGTGAAAATAGGAGGTGTCTTAGTCCGCTTTGTTTGGCTCTAAGAAAATACCCAATGCTGGGTGCTGTGTGTAGAAAAGAAGTTTAATTGGCTCATTTTTGGTGGCTGGAGGTCCAAGTAGCGAGCTGCCCTGGCTGTGCCACAACAGTGGTGGAGAAACAGAAGGGAAAGTGGGTGTGCAAAGAACATGCAGGCACACGGGTGTGTATGAGGAAATGAGAGACACCAAGGAGAGGTACCAGGCTTTATAACACCCAGCTCTGGCAGGGACCAGCCCAGGCCCTCAAGCGCAAAAAGCAATTCCTATGAGAAGAATATGAGCTTCGCGGGGTGGTTGTGACCCAGGCGCCTCCTGTGTCCCCTCCTTGTAAAAGTCCCACCAGCTTCAACACTGCTGCACCAGAAACCAAGATTCTAGCCCCTGAGTCTTGGGGCAATGCGCAAATTGTACCCTAACTATTAAGGAAGGCTCCTCCTTTTAAATCTTTCATGAGAGAGAATTTGAATTCCGTGTCTCTCTTCCTAATTGATTTTCAGCAGTGCACGAAGCTCTGCTTACCGTGGAGGAGTTAGTGGTCCTTCCTGCCAGTCTTTTTCCTCTCACATTCAAGACTTCAGGAGCAACCAGGAAGCTGCTCGCTTCCCTGTGTTCTGAAGCACGCGTGTCACTGCGACCAGCTTCTTTCTGGCCAGTTGGCTGATGAGAACTCAGCCCCTGGCGTGGCTGTGAGGTCTCACGTTTTAGTCCTGAGTCACAGGTCTCCTCTTTTCTCCTCCTGCCCCCTTTAGGTTGAGACTTTCTGAAAGCTGTGGTTGTGCAGTTGTGGGTCCCTTTGCACCCCTTCTCCAGCCCTGAGCTCTCAGAAGTTGTCCTTTTGGCTGTCAGTGAGAACTGCTGAGCACCTGCTGACTGCCAAGTGCCCTCAGCCTTTGTTGTTTTGTCTCTGCAGTTGGTTTCTCCTTGGCACTGCCTTGCTGCTTGCCAGTTTATCCGTGGCTTTTTACTGCATCGTCTACCTGGAGTGGTACTGTGGCATTGAACAGTACGATGTCAAGTATCCGGCGCTGGTGCCTATCACAACTGCCACTTTCGTCGTAGCAGGAGTTTGGTAAGTTAACTTGGACATGATGAATGTGAATGAACACACTTTTTTTCCCTAGCAGTTAATGATGTTTGGCCCAAACCTCTCTAAAGTAGAAACAAAGTATAACAGGACAGTGGCCTCCCACCTCTTCCTGTTCTTGGGGTCTTCTCATGACTACAGTAATACCTCAGTTCACGAACGCTTCTGTTTGCCAACAGTGCAGTTCATAAACAGAAGCTTTTTTTTTTTTTTTTGTACCGGGGATCGAACTCGGGTCCTTGCGCTTGCGCAGCAGGCGGCGAAACCACTGAGCTAAATCCCCGGCCCAAACAAGCTTTTTGCAAGCTCCACATCGGGTGACAGACAAGACCAGGACAGTCTCCCCTGTGTGAGCTTGAGCCGTCTGGCCCAGCATCAAGGAACGAATTAGCTTGGTGAGCTGAGGTGCCACTGTACCTCTGCTCTCTGTCTGAGTAAACATGTCATTTAAATACAGGCAATGGATGGCGTTTATTAAAAGACGAATGATGGCACTCTCACTTACTGTGATATCTGCTACATACACTTAAGTATAAAAACAAATGTACAGCCGGAGGGGTCAGCCATGAGATGAGCACCGTGGGGTAAACTGCACCCAGGCAGCACAGCGCTGAGCCTGCACCTGGTGACCCTTGCATTCCCCTCCCAGCCCTGTGCTTCCCACCTGCCACAGGTAAATGCTGTCCCAACCTTCACGGTGACTGCTTACTTCTGCATCCCCTAAGTGCTCTATTTGTCCCTTGTCCTTTTTATTTATTTATTTTGATACTGGGAATTGAACTCAGCACCTTGTGCTTGCCAGGCAGTTGTGACGCCACTGAGCTACATCCCTGGCCTGTTTTGTTTTTGTTTGTTTGTTTTTTGAATATTGGGGATGCAGCTCAGTGCAAAGGCCCTGGGTTCAATCCTCCTTCCCATTTTAAATTTTGAGGCAGGATCTTGCTCAGTTACCTAGGCTGGGCTCAAATTTGGGATCCTCCTGCCTCCGCCTCCCAGGATGCTGGGATTACAGTCGTGTGCTACAACGCCCAGCTCACTGTGTCTGCGTTTGTGAACTTTATAGAGATGGGTTTCCGTGGTGTCTTTATTTCGCATTTGACTGTGCGTGTGTGACATTGTGCAGTGCTTGTGGCTTCCGAGTGCCATTAATTTCATTGCTGTGCAGCATCGCATTGTATAACAAGTGCCGGTTTACCTGTGTCACTTGACAGCACTTGAGTGTTTTCCAGTTTGCTGTTAGTCTGAAGGGTGCCGCGAAGAACATTCCTGTACATATGCCTTGTGGCACACTTGCATGAGTCTTCTGTGTGCATGTGTGCACGCGAGTGTGCGTACATAGGCACCAGGGGCTCAAGTACACGTACAGTGATGGTGCAGCCGGTGCTGTGTTCATGGGTACCGAGGCTGTGCATTCAGCTGACACTGGCTGGGAGAAGAAAACCTGCATCTGTCCTGCACGTGGACACATTTTTCCTCTTGTCCTTGTTCTCCGAGTAACGCGGCATAATAACTGTTTGCGTAGCACTTACGTAGTGTTAGGTCTACAAAGTAATCCTAGACAGGGTGTAAGGTATACGTGCATAGGAGGACGTGCATAGGTTGTGAATGCCATGCCCTCTAATACCAGGGTTTCCTTAACCAGGCTGCTGGTGTCGCCCTTATAGTTTTTGTTCTAGTGAATATCCTCGTAAGTTAATAGGTACTCAGTAAAAGAAGAAAGAGATTTTTCTGCTCAAAAAGTAATACTTGCTCACTGAAGAAAACTCTGTAAGTTACATAAAGACAGAAAAGAAACACATCCCATGATTCTGCCAGTCGTATGTTGTATATAGCTGTTTAGTTTTTTCTTTTGTTATATGAATTGAATTTTGATTTTGGAAAATCCATACAGTTTCATACATTTCAGCTTAAATGTGCTTTTTATGACTTCATTTCAGTTAAAGTTTAAGGCTATTTGTTACTGTGACGTGGGTACCAATGTGTGACTTTACTTTTTCTCCTATTGCTGAGCTTGCCCCAAGAAATAGTAAGACAGTTTTTAGACCAGTGAGATTATGATTATTTAAAATTCATGTTAGCAAAATATTATACATTATAAACAATAAGTATCTGAAAAACTTATTTAACTGTTTATAGTTTTTGTAGTTAACTTCTGTTAAATTCAACTATTAAAATCATTTATACTTAGTGTTTTATTTTTAATTTGGTGATAAGAAATAGTGTTCTCAATGAAAAACTTAATAGCATCTTGTAGACGATTTCTTCCCTTTTCCTTCTGTCTGTATCTGCTCATGTGTGAGGCATAAAGGGCCGCTGTGCCATCCGATTCACCAGTGTGGAGCCAGGCCAGCTCCTGTTACAGGCTCTACTGGATCCGGTTCCAGGAAGGGGTGTGGTCCCTAGAGTGTACGTAGTGTTTTCTTTCTAACATTGCCTAAGTCGCATGTTGGAGAAATTACGGGATACTTAGAAAGCTGCTGGCTGGATGAACCTCCTTCTCACACTGAGCTCTTTAAACCTAGATTCTAGCGTAAAATATATCTGCATATATTAAATTCCAGTCATCGACTCTCATTGTCTTCTGGTCCCTTTCAGCTTCAACATTGCTTTGTGGAGTGTGTGGTCGTTCTTCACGCCACTGTTGCTGTTCACCCAGTTCATGGGGGTCGTCATGTTCATCTCACTCCTTGGATGAACTGAGGGTAAGACATCTAGAGCGGCGTTTCTCAGGGTGATCTCATTGGAAGAGGGTCTTTTGGGACAGTTTGAGGGACTCCTTCTGAGTCACATGCGGCTGTGCTCACATCAGAGCTATTCTCCCACTGACCTCTCCTTGTGTGGAATTTGTTCTCGGGCTCCTTTTCTGAGAAGGTGCCCTGATTTTCAGAGACCTCATGGAGGTAGCAGCGCCTCTCCCATTGTAGCTAAGTTCTCACGTGAGACCATTTTGTACTGAAGCCGACTTCGGTCAAGTTACACATGAGGACAGTTGGCCAGAAAACTTAAGGCATGGGAATTTGGAAACATGGGCAGTTTGACCTAATTGGGGGCGGGGGGAGGATTTCTGCAATTTCCATCTGTCCTGGCTGCCTCATAAAAATTCGATGGATGACACAGCAGCCATTCTTTCCCATGTTGTGCAAAGACTGTTCTCAGACCTTCCTGGGCCTGCTGCCTTACACAGTGGGTTATTATTAGAGGAACGTGTAGTTTCCCGGCTACCCCACCCGTGTGTTTAGGGGCATGGTGGAAGGACAAGATAGACCCCCCCCACATGCCGCTCATGTCCCAGCTTGGAGGGAATGGACCTCCTGCAGTGGTTTGCAGATAGAAAGGTGAGGCCCAGGGAAGGGTTTCTGCCACCCACGAGTGGTGTGGGAGGAGGATGCCGTTCCCATCGAGCACCGCCACGCGCTCCCGTGGCCTGGAATGGAGGGTCTCTGACTGTGAAGAAGTGGTCATAGTCCCTTTACTGCCTGTCTGAGAATAGTCGCTAGCACTGGCCATGGTCACGTGGACAGTGTCCTCCGGATGTCACGCCGAGTGGAGGACCTTTGGGACGTCCTGCAGGGGCCGCTTGTGCCCGTTCATGTGCGCTGCTCCAGCAGCTCAGGGCCCAGCACTTCCCCTCCCTGCCCGACTCCTACGCTCTCCTGCTGCCCGCACACCTCCATGGCTCTCTGAGTGCTCAGAGCTGGGGCGCTGAGCTTCCCGCCAACCTGGGATTATCACACAGGTAATGGCAAAGACCGTGCTTCAGGGCCATCTACATTGAACCATGCCTTTTTACGGTAGAGTCGGGAGCTGAAGACAGGGTGCTTACACAGGATGTAAATGCTGGTTTCCTCTCAGATTTAAGGGCATGGACATTTAAAAGGAGCCACTGAACGTCCAGCCTGCTCAGAGCGTCGAACAGTGGAAAAGCTGCAGTGTGTTCCTGTGTCTACGAAGTGGTACCTGGGTCTCCCGGGAAGAACTCTGACTTCAGAGAATAAAGTGTATTTCTTTTGCGTATTCTCAAGCCCAAGTGATGATTCAGTTTTTCAGAAGTCTGTGTTATGTAGAAATAATTATTTTGCGAAGTTAATCTGAATTTTTGGAGGAAGTAGCGGTTTCATTATAGGTACATAACATGATCCTAGTATTTTAAATGCTGTTCTTTTCCTCTTCGGGGATAGCAGTTTGTGGTCTGAAACGCCTGGATGTGTGTATGGAGGAGTTACGTTGTCATGTGCCTTCAATCCCACTGTAGTAATTACTGTGTATCTCATTTTATAGTCGTTTCCTTAGGCGGCAGGACCAAGTGGAAATATTGTATGTTTTCTCATCACTTTTGATTTTACCATTGTGTAAATTACTGGATTTCTAGCATTTTTAACATAAGAACTTTCAATTCTCTTAAGTATGTATTTTTCTGTAACATTTAAATAAAATATTTTTATAACTTTCTTGTGCATTTTATTAATAAAACTGTGGAATAGCTTGTGATTTTAGCTCTTAGCACTCTGAGTTAACTAAATGCAACGAAGGCTTCTCTTCAGAGGTTAGCCTGCTCTTGAAGGACCTCATGACCATAGGGTTTGCATTTTCAAGTGCAGGCCGCCCGCGTTTGGCCTGCGGTCGGGAGCATGGTGAGACAGAACATACCTGCTGGATTGTTTTCCTGCGAAGCGGCTGAGCCATTGCCACTTGTGTGGGGACAGACCACACTGCCGCTGACTGGCTGCAGGCCTTCAGTCATAATAAATGGTTTCCAAGTGCAAACTGGGGACAGCATGTGCCTTGTGGGGTTGGCGATAATGTAACTAATGTTTGTAAAACACCTCTTCTACTGCCTGGCTCATAGCAGGTGCTCGTTCAGTAAATGGCAATGGAAAGAAAGAAGCTCGAACTGGACCAGGACCTTCACAGCAGATCACAGTGTCTGCCTGGGGACAAGTCAGGTGTTCACAGAGAACGCAGCCCAGCGTGGGTGCACACGTGTGTGGAGGTGTGTAGAGTGTCACTTAAAATGGGGAGCAGGATTGGGAGCAGTGTGGGGCCGGAGTGGGCCCCAGGCTGGAACCCCGAGAATGAGACCCGCCTGGGGACCCTGGCTGGGGCCGGGGGACAGCGCCTGTGACCACTCCCACACATCGGGTATCTTTTCCTCAATATTTTTGGGTAGAAACCGAGGGCTGGGGCTTGGCTTAATCTGAGTTGTTAAAACACGGCCAATGACCTTGTTCAAGGAGGCATCTTAAGTTTGTGCATTCTGACTCCGGTAGTCAGCGTCAAGGCCACATTGGAGCCTAGGTGCAAACAGTTGCACGAGAGCCATCCAGCATGCAGGTTCTGATGGAGCTGGTGGCTGAGGCTGCCCAAATTTGAAATGTTCCCAGGTGATTCCAGCTGGGAGTGCTACCTTCTCTCCAGGCCAGGACATTGTGGCTGGCAGGAGCATAGTGATGACTGAACCTTAGTTTCCTAGGATAGAAACCAGATTGGGACTCCCCCAAGCCTGCGTCTGGGACCCTGCTGGGAAGCCAGTGGTCTTTCTAGGGAGTTTGAAACAGGACTTAAAGATCCTGGCTGTATTGTTTCTGTGCAACAAAAACGTGGAACCCAGGCTGCTGCACAGAGAGGTGGGGCCAGGAGCGAGGATCCACGCTGGCTTTTTGTTGTAATGTTACCACAGACAGCAGCTTAAGGCGATGGAGATGGATTCTCTCCCGGTGCTGCGTGTGGAAGTCTGGGCTGGCTCTTCCAGGCTGCGTTCCTTTCCGGGGTTTTGGAGGGATCCGTATCCTTGCTTGCACATTGGCAGAATTCAGTCTCTTGCAGTTGTAGGACCAGCATTGCCATTTCCCACCTGGCCGCCGAGTGAGGGCCATGCTCAGCTTCTGCGTTCTTTGCCACGTGGCCCCTTTCCTCCATCGTCTGGGCCAGTGGTGGCAGTTGTGTCCCCCTGGCGTGTTGACTTCCTGCCCTCATCTCCCATCATGACCTTGTTCTTTGCCCCACTCCTCTGTCCACCCCTTCACTCTCACGGGGCTCTGCTTACACTGGGCCCACCCCATAATGGAGCAGTTTTCCTATTTCGAGGTCCCAGGTCCCATCCTCACTGTTCCTTTTGCTCATAACATAATGTATTAGTTACTTTCCCATCACTGGGACAAAGCACCCACAATTTAAAGGAGGAGGGTTTATTTTGGCTCAGTTTTCCGAGGATCCCGTCCACGTTTGGTTAGTTCCAAGGCAGAAAAGGCTTGGTAGAAGGGCATGGTGGAGGAGAGCTGCTCACCCACGGCAGCCAGGAAGCAGAGAGAGCAAGGAGGGACTGGGACAAGAACACACCCTTCCCGGTCACAGCCCAGTGACCCGGCTCCATCCAGGGCTCAGCTCCTAACAGCACACTGCTGTGAACTCATCCATGGGTGAATCGCTGATGACTTTCCACGCCATGGGCCAATCACCTTCCAAAAGCCACACCTCTGAAACTGGAGATTTTTGGGAGATGCTTTAGCGCTACACCACAGCACACAAAATAAAACGTCAGGAAGGAACAGAACATGGGCATCGTTAGGAGCCATTATTCTGCCTGCTGCAGGTCTGATAACCCAGCCACGCTGTGTTGCTTGGAAGGGCTTTGGGAAGCAGTGATGCTGCTTGGAGACTGGCAGGGACCAGTAGGAGAATCAGCCCAGAGCCCAAGGATTTGGGAGCAAACCCAGACTGTCTTCTGCAGATAACTGCTTCCCTTTGGAGAAACAACTTCTCACCTATTTATGAGAAGTGGCCACTGGGCTCCCCATGTGACCTGGATGTAATCTGACCCAGCAAGCCATAAAGCTGGGCGTGCACCATAGCAGTACATTATCGGACGGAAGTGGCCTATATGGGACTGAACTGAACTGCGCAGGTGTGGAAACACATGAGCTGCACTTGCAGGTGGCCAGCACCTCTCGGACACTGACCCCGCTGCATGGCTTCCTTTCCTTCCCCCACATCTGTGGCCACTTGGGGACTTTCTCCCGTGGGCAGAAAAGGCTCAGGGCAAGTTCTCAGGTGCTTCTGCTTCACAGGGTGGCACCACTCCAGAGCGGACAGCGGCAGCATCACAGCCCCACCCGGAGGTGGCCCTGGGGGAGAGTGGTAAAGGAAAATCCCCTCAGTGAAAAGAAAGTGGAGTTAGTGGTACACGTCACAGTCCAGTTTCTTTGGATTAATAGATGTCCAAGGTAAGAATCTACCCTGACTTACAGAGGGTTGTGGAAAGGTGGCTGCTTCAGCTCAATGATCAGTGACTTGGAAAGGGTTGGAAGATGGGTGACCAGGAGGCTTGGGGAACAGGGCTGGGCGGGGTCCTCTTGGAACAGCGTGTGGAGATTTGCATCTTGCCCGGACGCTTACCGGGGGCAACCCCTGCAGGGAAGCAGAATGGCACATTCTGTGGACTCTGCCAGCCTCTCGCCAGGCTCCTGGGTGGGAGCTTGATGGGCTCAGGTGGCAGGAGCGTGGCGGCAAGCAGAGAGCCCTTGCATGGGCTCAATATCACAAAGGTCCCCGGTTACCACTGGCCCTGAGAGTAGAGTCTGCTGCGATGATGACAGAGGGCTGGAGGTTTGGGACACAGCTCCCGTGGACAGAGGGCTCTTTCTCCTTTCCCTGAGTCTGGGTGGTCTCTGACTACATTCACAGAAAGCATGCCCTCTGTAGAAGTCGCCCTCTGTAACTTCTATGGCAAGGCTGTAAAGCCCTGCAGCTCTGCCCAGGTCTCCTAGGATGAGTGCTCTCCGTATGTCCTTTCCTGGGATGCTGTCCTCCGAAGCCCAGATGCAAGGCTGCAAGATGCTTGTCTCAGTCACTTTCTCATCGCTGGAACACAATGCCCACAATGCCCACAGCTTAAAGGGGGTGAGGCTTACTTTGGCTCACGTTTTCAGTCCAGTCAGCTGGCTCCAAGGCAGGAAGGCCTGGTCAAAGGGTCTGAGCAGGGGAGAGCAGCTCACCCCATGGCAGCCTGGAAGGAGAGAGAAGGAAGGAGCCGGGAGGGAGACCAACCTTTTCAAGTCACCTTTCCTCTTCCACCCAGTCCCCAGTCCCCCGCTGCAGCAGCACATTCAGCCGAGGATCCACTAGTGGATTAGCAAGCGTGGCATCCCCATGACCCAACGCTTTCCCAAATCCCCCTCTGAACACCTGAAGCTTTGGGGATGGGGATTCTAGGTCCAAACCGTAATAGTCGTCAGGCTGCATAACAGGCCATGGGAAGGAGGTTCGGGCTGAGCTCAGCCTCTGTGGTCTTTTACTCCAGGCAGGGATGTGTTGAAAGGGGCCTGGAGCTTGTTCCCACCTTGGCCATCGAAGTCCCCCTGGGTATTCAGTTGTCTCTGTCTGCTCCAGCCGCTGGAACAAACGCCACGGGCTGGGTGGCGTATGAACAACAGACAGGCGTCTCTCACAGTTCTGGAGACTGGGAAGTCCACGGTTAAGGTGCCAGCGGATGCAGTATGTGGTGAGAGCCTGGTCTGCATGGTTGGCCATCTTTTTTATTTTTTTGTTTTTCTAGATAGGGTCTTGCTTTGTAGTTCAGGCAGGCCTTGAACTCACTATGTAGCCCAGGCTGACCTTAAAGTCTGGGCAATCCTCCTGCCTCAGCCTCCCAAGTGCTGGGAGCACAGGTGTGCGGCTTGGTTGGCCATGTTTGCACTGTGACTTCACATGGCAGAAGGGGTCTCTTTCATGAGGGCACTAATCCCTTCCACTTCCACCCTCATGACCCAATCGTGTCTCAGAGGCCCCGCCTCCTAGCACCATGGCCTTGGCGGTTAGCATTTTGACCTGTGGTTTTGGAGGAATATTCAGTCCATGGCGTTAGTCTTCCTGCCTTGAGCCCCAGACACTAGAGCTAAGTCGGGTGGTGTCTGCCGCATTGGAGCAGATGGCAGCAGCAGAGACCAACCCTGGACGTTGACCAGGCATCTGACCCTCAGCGTCTGTCTGCTCAGGGTTAGTAATTCCCAGGGTTTAGTGATCATCCTGGATCCCTCCCCAAGGAGGGCTGGGGATCTGTCCTCCCTGGACCACACTGTACCAGAGAGTGCAGTCGCGTCCCTTCCCATCACGCTGCTGGCTATGAGCTTCCCCATCTGTGGGCCTACAGGAGGCTGGGGGAGTGTTACTATTGTCATGGGTTCCACAGAACAGCGCTCCGCTCTCTACCGTTTGTACCCAGCAGGCGGAGTGAGCAGGGAACCTACTCTGCCTGGTCTACAGTTTGCCAAAAGGTCCGCATAGAAAAAACACGGCGTTGGAGGAATAGCTAAATGTCTCTAGTTTAGTGGTATTAGTTTTCCCTACACTAAGGGTGGAATCCAGGGCCTTTGCACTGAACCATATCCCTAGGTTTTATTTTTTATTTTCAGAGAAAGTCTTGATAATTTGCTCAGTCTGGGATCAAATTTGCGATCCTCTTGCCTAAGTCTCCCAGAGTGCTGGGATTACAGGCATGTGCCACCACACCCTGGTAGTTAATAGTATTCTATCAATGTTAAAGATTCTGGTTGACCCAAGTACCACGGTGCATCAAGTGTTAGGGGAAGCTGGATGGAAAGTAGGTAGGAATATTCCACATTGGCTTTGCAGCTCTTCTACATCCTGTCAAAAGGACAAAGACCGTGTGTTGACCTTTGGCAGTGAATGTCACCGGGTGTGGGGTTGTAGATTCGTGGGATGGGCTCGGAGGGAGGCGCACACGACACATTTGTGGCACTGCTGCGAGGTCCTCTCGGGCCCATCCCCTGTTGCTGAAGGACTCCCCGGAGTCCAGGAACTGGCCAGGTCTGGTTTCTGATCGTCCCTCACAGTGACCCAAGTTGGGTTTCTGCTCACTGTACCTAGAGACTTTCCAATTGCAGAGATCAAATAATATTTTTATTAACATCTTTATTTATGTAATTTATAATTTTAATAAGTATACAAAAACTGTGTATATTTATTGTGTACAACATGGTGCTTTGAAACATGCATACACTGGACTGGCTAAATCGAGCTAATTAGCAGATGTATTACTTGGTATAATTTTTTGTGGCACAAACACTTAATTTTTGTCTACTCTCAGGATTTTTCAAGAATATAAAAAAAAGAATATCAGATGTCATTAACTGTGGTCACTGTGATGTACAACAGATCTCTTGAATTTACTCTTTCCGTCTAATGGAAACTTTGTGTCCTTTGACCAAAGTGCTTCTGGCATCCAGAAAATTACATTTCATTGCTTATTAGAAAGAATGGAGAACTGGAAAAGATTGCACATGTGTAATTTATCACTTGTCCCTCTTGGAGGCTGAGGCAGGAAGACTGCAAGTTCAAGTCCTGCCAGAGGCCCTGTCCTCCTCCCCCCAAAAAAGACTAGACTGAAGATGGCCCAGAGCCAGGGATCTCACTTGTTTTCCAAAGGCACTGAAGCTATTCACCTTGGTGATCAGCGAGTTAAGCTAAGTGTAGCTGCTGTGACAAACACATTTCAAAGTTTGGTGGCTTTGCCCAGTGTAAAGTTCAGGCCCGGCTGGGGAAGGGGCATCACTTGCCACTGGGGCCAGGCTGACAGGCTCTGCCATCCTCAGCGTGGCTGCCGGGTGGCTGGGTTGGGCCGGGAGTGTGCATGCCCCCTGAACTTGTCGCCTGGCTCTGCCTAGATCCAAGGGACACGGGGATGTCCCAGGTTGTGGAGCCGCTTCCTGGGAACAGCACCGACGCCATCGGGTGGAAAGGGAGCACATGCTGGGCCCACAGCTGGCCACCTCTGCCCTGCAGCCTCAGCGGAGCGGCTGACACTCAGTAGGTGCTCAGGGGACAGGGACAGTGTCATAGGGAAAATGAAAATTGCAGGTGCTTTCTGAAGACCTGTCCACATAGCAGCTCATTTTGTTCTCACAGAAGTTTGTAAGCATGGTTGTTTCTAAGAGCTTCATTTTATTACCTGAAGCAACCAAAGCCCAGAGAGGTTTAGGAACCTGAGCAAGGTCACACAGCAGGAAGTGACCGAACTGGATCCAAATCTTCCAAACTGACTTAAGACCTCCCTGACCTAACCACCCCTTGACGCTGCCTTTTCCAGCAAGTCCATGTGGATTTGGGCTGACTTAGAGATAATGCATAGGAACCTGCCCTGTGAAACAGGGACATGGAACCCAAGTGGTTTGGTGTTTATGGGGGCCTGAGGCATTCATGGGGTCCCTGGCACCTGCCAGCCACAGGTTCTTCCCCCTCCATGTCCTCAGGGCACAAGCTGTGAGCTTCACCTTGCTGTCCCCAGCGGGCTGAAAAAGAGCACACGCTTAATGCTGGAGAGGAGAATGAGCCAGATGTAATTCTGTCCTCGGGGCTCAGAACTAAAAGATGGTTAAGAAACAGACAGTAACTGTGATAGGTGAGAAGTAGAGGTGATGGTGAGGGGAAAGTCCGCAGGAGAAGACAGAAGGGCAGGTGGCTTAGCCTTCTTTTCCCAGCCATCATTCACTCATTCATCCGCCCCCCCCCACATACCTCTCCTGAAGGCCTACTGTGTGGGGGGCACCACTGTTCTACAAGCTGGAGCTAGCAGGGAACAAGACAAAGCCCTTCTCATAGAGCTTTTGATGCCGTGAGAGAGACAGGCCACAGGTTCTGCACAGTGCAGGGAATACATTCTACGAAGGAACATAAAGCCAGGTAAGGGGACAGGGTGTGTAGGGAGATGCCTGGGGACTCGCTCTACACCCTCACTGGCTGCCAAGGAGACCCAGGCCTCCTTCACTCTGGAGACGCAGCCGAGGGCCGTGCACTAAGACTCAGGACCCCAGATGGACTTGTCCCTGAGTCCGACGGGCATCTCAAATCCTCTCTTTGTCCAGGCTGGCTGCTCTCCTGGCAAGCCCTCTCCGTGCCCACACTCCCTGCCAGCTCCTACTGCATAAAGAACCTGGAAGGGGTGGCCTCTGGGCCCCTCCCAGCCGTCCTGACAGGCAGCGCCCCCCTCCTGGCAGCTCCCGCCCCACCCCGGGCCTTGCCCACCCCCAAGGGCAGGCCAGGCTGTCTGGGGTGGCACTGGAGAAGCTGCCTGCTGAGTCTGCCCGGCCTCTGGCAGCTTCTGAGGGCAAGATTTTCCACTGCTGAATCCCCAGTGCCTGGAACAGAGCCAGGCAAACACTGGGTGCCGGTGAGAATGTGTGCAACAAACGAATGCGGAATGAAGTGACGAATGAGTGAAAGCGAGGCCTTGGCCCGACTCTCCTGGGTCCAGAGTTTCCGGCCTTCAGAGGTTAGGACTGCTACTGCTACTGCGATCTGCTTGGCTCAGTGCAAACTCCACTCCTGGGCCCTTTGTTTAAAATCCAACACTTCCAAGAGGGCGGGCAGCTGGAGAGAATTAACCCCCCACCCCCACCCCCGGTTTAATCACAAAGGACTCCCACGAGGTCCCCCAGCACCCCTCTCCCACCGCCCCGGAGGTTCCGCCTCTCCTCTCAACCAGAAAGCAGCCCCTTCGTGGCTCGTGGCTCGAGCTCCGGCTCTGCTCGTACTGGAGTGACAGGAGGCCTGGGAAGGGGAGTCCGGGGCTGGGCGCCTGGAGGCCCAGGGATCCCCACCCCCAGCGCTGGGGTCCCTACCCCTGAGCGAGGGGCGCGCTCTTTCCTTAGGAAGTGGCTCACCTCACCTAGCCCCAATATGAGGCACCCCCTATAGACAGACTGCACGCGGTGCCTCCTCTTCTACCCTCGGGGCAGCGCGCTCCCCTACTCCCGGGCGGGACAGGACAGACAGGTGTAGGGACGCGCACACATACATTCGGCTCAGCCAGACCACGGGGACAGCTGGGAGCACCCAGAGGGCTGCGGAGCGCCCGGGTTGGCGGCCTTCACACCCTTGCCTCCCCTTGGGCTGGCGCTGAGGACCCCTGGATCCCCCTGCCCGGCCCCTGCCTGGCCCCTGCCTTCCCGGCCGCTGCACCTCTCGCCGTCCGCTGTTCCGTGCGCGCGGGAGCGGAGCGGGTGCTGGGTCCGCACAGGGGGCACCGGGCAGGGCTGGCCTGGCGCGAGGGAGCGGAGCTGGAGGAGGCCCGGTGGGGACCGAGGGGACGGGAGAGGGCTGAGAGGGGACGCGGGCGGGCGGGCGGGAGCGCTCGGGGCGGGGACCTTGTGGGAGGGCGCAGGGGCAGGAGAGGGGAGGCCGCCGACGGGAGCCCGGAGACGCGGGCGCGCCGGCCTCAGCACCTCGGGGACAGCCGAGCGGCTCCGGAAGATGTCCGAGGGTCGGGGCGCGCCCGACAGCGCCCAGGACCCCGCGTCCTACCCGCCGCCCCCGCGCTCCCCGGGCCCCCGGCGGAGCGCCGCGCGCAGCAGCGTCCCGCAGAAGGTGGCCGAGGCGCTGAGCAGCCAGTACGGGCTGAACGTGTTCGTGGCGGGGCTGCTGTTCCTGCTGGCCTGGGCCGTCCACGCGGCGGGCGTGGGCAAGCGCCACCTGCTGAGCCTGCTCACCGTGCTCATGCTCCTGCAGCTGCTCTGGATGCTGTGGTACGTGGGCCGCAGCTACGCACAGCGCCGCCTCATCCGGCCCAAGGACGCGCACGCCGGGGCGCGCTGGCTCCGCGGTGAGTGCGCCGCCGCCTCCTGCCTCGGCCTCCCCTGAGCGCTTTCTGGCGTTCCCTTCTCTCTCCTCTCTTAAAGCTGGGTGCGCGCTGCCGCCCGGCTCTCTCGCCTCCCTTCTCTGGAGCTGCAGTCACACAAACTTGCGCAGAGCTTGCCCTGCTTACTGGGTGCTATGGATGCCCCTCTGGAAGTGGCCTCAGGTGGTCCGTTCCTTCCCTTTCCCTGCGCCCCAGTGTCCGCAGGCTCTGAGGCACCGCACAGTGTCGCTTCGAAGATTCGGTCCCACCCTCCCCTTGGCCCTTCTGCCTTCCAAGCCTGGCTTGGCTCGGCCTGGGAGGATTCCCGACCACGACCACCGCTCTGTGGCTCTGACCACAGCGTCCCCCTGCTGTGGCCGGCTCCAACACTGCCGTCCTTGTGACTCCTCCACCCCTCCACCAGCTGCCAGCGGGGCTGTGCGACGCCCTCCCGTGTCCCGTGTCCCAGAGCTGCTGCTGCAGTGCCTTTCGAGGCCAGGGCTGAGGAAGTGGGGTGACAGTGAGTGGGGTCAGGGGAGACTCAGGACAGCTTGACCAGGCTGGCCAGGGCGGCTGCTCCTCAAAGGAACACGGAGGTGAGCAGGCCAAAGGGGACACACGTGGCTCAGGCCAGAGGGACACGTGACTCAGGACAAAACGGGCAGGCGCGAGGGGTGGGAGGGGCGGTGCGGGGCAGCCGGGTGGAGAAGCCACTGTGTGAGTGACATCCAGGGCGGTGCGGGTGGGGTGGCCCGCGCTCTGCTCTCCCGGGAGGTAGGCGTCCACATCCCTCCTCCCAGGGCTCCTCCTGCCCGCCAGTTTCTGTCTGTGACCCTTCGGGACAGTTTTCCCACATCGCTCCAGGAGGCCCGAAGTCTTGGTCTGAAAGCCATTGTTTTAGGGAGGTTCCTGGTTTGTGGCTCTCTGAGACCGGCAGTGAAGCCAGGGCTTGTACTGTAAAGCACAGGAACAAGACGAGATGCTGAGTTTTCTTCAGTTTAGTTTTTGACTTACACAGGCTAAAGAAGGTCGCACACCCGCTGCATCCCTATGCTTTCTCCTTGAGGAAGCTCCTTTCTCTCCTCTCCCTTCCTTCCTTTCTCCTCCATCCTTCCATCCCTCCCTTCTCTTCCCTCTCCTTCTCCTCCTCCTCCCTCCTTCCTCCCTCCTGCTTCCTGTACCCCCCACCCAGCCCCCTGTGGGCTCTCCATCGGGGCTCATGCTTTTTCCAAGACTTGGAAGCCAGAGCACAGACAGGGTGAGGACAGTGAGGCTTCTCCATGGACAGGTCCGGCCGCGCAGCTCGTCCAAGGATCAGAGGAGCAGACAGGCCGGGCGGGAGAGGAGAGGAGAGAGGCCGCCCTGGGAGCTCAGTGGTGGAGGCCATTTGCCCCCGGGACGAGGCGTCCCGTGTTCACAGCCTTTCAGCAAGGTGTGCGCACTGTGAAGGCAGGCTGGCCCTGAGATTGTCACCGTCACCCTTCTGAGTCCGCATCTCCTCCTGGGTAAGGTAAGCGTTCCAGCCGCCTCTTGGGGAGGAGCTGGAGAGGCAGAGAGAGGGGTGCACCTCGTCGTCCTGCCTGGCCGTTCCTGGACGGCTGTGGCTTCAGAGACAAGCAAGAGGCAGTCGGGAGTCAGAGGGAGAGCATGAGCCAGGGGCTGAGGTTTCCCAGGAGTCACAGCCGGAAAGACAGGTTTGACCCGGGACTGGCTCTGCCAGGTGCTTCCTGAAGGTCTTCTCAGTGTCATGTTCTGGGAAAGCCGCCTGTACAGTGGAATGCCGGCCACGAGTGAAGCTTTCTAGAGAAAGTCCTTGAGTCTCAGCGTAGACTTTGAGCCTCTCTGAGCAGGAGGGATCCCGTCCCTCCTCTTGGGTATGAATAGGTAAGACTTTCTCTGGAACAAAAAAACACTGACCTACTTAAAAAAAAGTTGGTAGTGAGGATGGATTATTAGCCCAGCCCCTCTGTTTGCTAAGTAAAAGGGTTTGGTTTATTGTAGAGGAGACAGCAGCCTGGCTGTCTCATGCCTGCCCAGGGTGTCTGGTGTGTGATGTTCAGGGGACCATTAATTAAATGCCCCTTAATAAATGCCCCGGCTTCTCCTCTTTAAAAGATGGTGTGGCAGAGATAGGTATCTTTTTAAAAAATTGTTTCTGTCCTATCTCAAGGCCAGAGAAGTGGTTTTTTTGTTTTGTTTTGTTCTGTTTTTGGTACTGGGGATCCAACTCAGGACCTTGTGCGTTTGAGCCAGGCACTGGAACCTCTGAGCTAACTCCCCAGCCCCCGGAGAAATGCTTTTAATACAAAGCTGTGGAACAACAATGAGACACGCCATAGCCACCTCTATTGAATGTATTTGGAATTCGGCACTCATTACAAGCATTGAACCAATACGTTTTTTTTTCATGAGGCAGAATCTTGTTATGTAGCCCAGGCTGACCTCGAACTGGCTGCAATCGTCCTGCCTCAGCCTCCCAAGAGCTGGGATTACAGGCCTGCATTACCATGCCCATGTTCCAGTGATTTGTCATAGACTTTTGTGCATGAATGCTCACCCTAAATTTACTCCTTTTATTGGTTCAGATTTTCACATACTTTTTTTTTTTTTTTCCTTAAAATGAGCACATCCCTGTCTGATTCATCACACCGGTGTCTGTGGCCAGCCCTGCCCTTCAGGGGTAAAGGGGCCGAAGTGAGCCGTTGAGGAGACCCCAGGCTGGGGCTGGGGTGGCAGGGGACAGGCCAGGCTGTGGAGTTGAAGGTGGGGACGTAAGAATCATTTTTGGAAGCAGGCTGTTCCCAGCTCCATGAGAAAGTGAAGGTTGCTGAAAGGGGTGGATGTAAGTACACCTAGTATGCATGTGCGTGCATGCGCGTGTGCGCATGCGTGTGTGTGTGTGTGTGTGTGTGTGGGGAGGACAGAGAAGGAACACACAGTCGTGGGGAGCGGCCAGGACTCATGGGGCAGTGCACGGCTGGTGAGGGGCTGCAAGGCCCCATGGGGGGTTTCTGGGGTGCAGGAGGAGGAGGTGGCGGTCAGCGCGGGTCCCTGACACCTGCTGACTTCCAAACGAGGCCCTGCGTCTGGAGCATGGGGCTCCGCTCTGTTTTTCCCCGGAACGAGGCGCCTGCCCTCAGTGCACAGCCTGGCTTTCCTGCAGACGGGCTGCCTGCGGGACAGGGCAGTCTGTTTCCTCAGCTTCTGTCCCTCCACTGGTGTGGCAAGCTCTGCCACTGTGTCACAGCTTGCTCTGAGGTGTGCAGGCAGCGCATAGATCCGTGCAGCCTCACCGAGGTGCAGACCATTTGTACCAGCTCCAGAAGAGACCCCCAATCCTAGCAGGCCCCAGTGTCCCCCAGAACCCTCAGCCCTCGGAGCCACCGATCTGCTGTCTGGCTGTATAGGCACGGTGGCACATCCCTGTAATCCCAGGAGGCTGAGGCAGGACAATCTCAAATTGAAGTCTGGCCAATTTAGTGACTTGGTGAGACAATATTTCAAAAAAAATGTAAAGTACTGAGGATGTAGCTCGGTGCAAAGGTTGAATCGCAGGGAGAGAGAGAGAGAGAGAGAGAGGGAGAGAGGAAGCTCCCACAGGGCAGGAAACACAGCCCGCCCTGTGCCTGTCAGCTCTGGGGCATGCTTTGACTTTGGTAACAGTTGCTTGGAAGCCTTTCCCGATTCCTTGGGATCAGTGCAGCTCTGGGCTGCCTGCTCTCGGCCCTGCTCATTTCTTCCCGGGCGCTCCTGCAGTGGGGGATGGTGTCACCCAGTCCCTGGTGATCGGAGCTCGCCTGGGTCTGGGCTCCCAACACTGTGGAGGGAGTGGCTGAGTCAGCAGACCAGACGGCTGGGCCTGGGCTGTGGAGACTGAATGGGTGACCGGTGGGTGGCAGGAGCTCTAGGGGGAGTCGGTGGCAGCTGTGGGGCTGGCTGCGCCTTGGGAGCAGGAGGATCTTCCCCACAGGATCGGGAGTGGAGCTGGAAGGGTGCAGGGAGAGCTAGGGCTGCTGGGCAGGGTTCCCAGGAAGCACAAGTGCATGGCAGACTCGAGCAGCTGAGCGCCCCCACCTCTCAGAGGGTCCCGGGAGGGACTGGGCGCCCCCCACAGAGGAAGTTTTCCTTCTGCCAACGCTGATGCTCCCCCGGGCGGCTCCTGGATTATTCTCAGTGTGGCTGGCCAACTGCTGATTGGTTCTAATCCATTGAGCTTTTCTTCGCGGCTGAATGACGAGATGATGATGATAATGATATCCCGTTTGTAGAACTTTCGAGGCTGGGACACTGTCTCAGGCAATTTCCCTGTGATGATTCATGTCATCTCCCCTACACCCCTCGGAGAGGCTTTCCCACCATCATGCCCATTTTACAGGTGAGGAAAGCGAGGTGCAGGGAGGTTAAGTAATTGCCCAAGGTCATCAACTGAGTGGCAGAAGACAGGATTGGAAGCGGAGCAGCTGCCCACGCCATTCTACATTCTGCTGCCCTGTGGTGGCATCCGGGCAGGGCCACATGGCTGTGTCCTAACATGGCAGAGCAGTGGAAAAGGGAACCAGCCGGGGGCAGGAGGGGCCGAGCAGGTGGGGTGGCCTCCTTCCTTTGTAACAGTCTGCAGTTTGGAGAGAACTGACCAGCATCCCGCTGACCTGCATTCACCCCTCCCAGGCCCACACCTCTGTGACCCAACTCCTCCCACTAAGCCCCACCTCTGAAAGGCGCCGAGGCCTTTCAGCCTCACCAGGTCTGAGCTTCCACCGCGTGGAGTTTCAGGAGAGGCGATCAAACCACGCCCAGACCGTAGCAGGAGGATTCCCCAAATATTTGTTGTAGCTATAAAAGGGTGAATGAGTCCATGGAAGGAAGGGGGGACCTCAAGAGGAGAAGGTGAACGAGGTATTTATATTTTCATACATGGCGCATCCACCACAGAGTGTTCTAGGCCAGTGCAGAGTCCCTCCAACCACAGCAGCCGCACCTGCCATGCAGACTGGGGCCCTGCCCAGACCCACTGATCAGAAATGCGGAGGGGGGAGCCCGGCTGTGTGTGTTCTCACATTCCTCCCGGCACACTGCTGTGGACTGTCCTCATTTCATTGGAGGGAAACTGAGGCCAAGGCGGGGCAGTGACCTGTAGGAAGTCACACATCTGAGTGCCAGGGTCCTGTGGCTCCAGGACCAGGTTCCTGCCGCCCAGCAGTGGGGCATCTCCTCGTTTTCTTACCCATCTTCTCTCCTTCTGTTTTCTTTTTTTGGGGTACTGGGGATCAAACTTGGGACCTTGGGCTTTCCAGGAAGACAGCGGAACCTCTGAGCTAAATCCCCAGCCCTTCTTCTGTTTTCTTAAAGTCAAAATGAACCTTGTATTTGTCAAACCATTTCAGAGCACTGGGGCTGAGTCTCCACTCTCACAGTTTCCGATTTCATCTGAGTTCCTCCAGGATTTAAAGAAACGTGACCTGGGGTTGTTTGTGTCAGGCTCTGAGCAGTGGAAAGGAGCCGGGCGATTGCCTTCCAGCCAGGACTGGCGTCCCCCGGGGCTGCAACATGATCACCCACCCGCTCCGGCCCTACTCCTGCTGCTGGCCCGCCCTAGTGCTCAGCTCACCCGGCGGGTTCGTGGGTCTGGAGGGACGTCCACGGCCGCACGGCTGGCCCTGGACAGGCGAGGAGATGTGACGACGCCCACCTGTGCAGCTTCTTCCTCACTCAGTTTTTCAGTGCATTTTGTAATTCCTTTCCTGCCTTTTTTCACATGCATATTGTGATTTGCTGTTATTTGGGGGGTCAGAGCCACGCTTCCTGTCTGCCCATGGCAGTGTAGCTGGTGCTCTGGGTCGGTGGGTTCCACGCCCACAAGTTCAGCCAACTGTGGATTGAAAAAGGCAGGAAGAACCATTCAGCTACACGGAGCACACGCAGACTTCCCCGTTGTTCTCCTTAGACGACGCCGCAGAACAACCATTTGCATGGCGTTTATGTTGTGGTAGGTGATATGAATAATCCAGGGACCATCTAAAGCACACAGGAGGATGTGTGCAGGTTATATGCAAATGCTATGCCAACGTTTAACAGGGACCTGTGCGATGAGTTGGTCGCCGGTGGCGTCCTGGGGCGAGACTCCGTGGAGAGTCAGGTGTGGATGTCATTTGTCACACCCTAGGTATGCGTGGGGGCACAAAGATGACCAGGGCACAGTGCCTATCTTCTAGTTTTAGCTTATCAGCCTAACAACAGAATTAATTTTATCAATAAATTTAAAACTTATTAATCATGGTAAAATGGACACAACATGAAATTTACCAACTTGGTCGTTTTCAAGTGAGCAGGTCGGTGGCGTTCAGTACATGTACACTGTCCTGGCCCGCTCTGTCTCATTTCCTCCTGCAAAGTGGAACCTGTTAAACATCTCCATTAAACATCAGCTCCCGCCCCTCCTCCGTCCCTGGAACCACCACCCTGCTCTCCTCTCTGAATCTGACTACTTAGGTCGCTCGTCTTTGTCCTGTGACTGGTTTACATCACTTAGCGCAACGCCCTTGGGGTTCAGTCACGTGGGAGAATGTGTTAGAATTTCCTCCCTTCATTTTCTTTATTCATTCAACCATCAGTGGACACTTGGTCTGCTGTGATATGATGCAGCTGTGATGTGAAAGTGGACTCCCCGTCTCAGTTCTTTCGGGTATATCCCCAGGAGTGGAATTGTCGATTCATAGAGTGACTGTATGTTTAATGTTTTTGAGGAACTTTCATACCATTTCCAGAGTGGCCATATCATTTTACACTCCCACCAATAGTACACAAAGATTCTGATTTCTGCATGTTATCAGCAGCATTTGTTATTTTCTGTTTTTTGAAATAGTAGCGGTTCGAATGGATGTGTGGTGGGGTTTCATGGTTCTGACTTGCATTTCCCTCATGACTCCTGATGTCGGGTGTCCTCTCGTGTATTTACTGGCTGTCTTATATCTTCAGAGAAATGCCTGTTCAAACCTTCTGCCTATTTTTAATTTTGTTGTTACTGAATTGTAGATGTCTTTATATATGGTGGATTTTAATGATTTATCAGAGATTTAGTTTGCAAATATTTTCTCATTTTATGGATTATCTTTTCACTCAGTTGACAGTGTTCTGTGATGCATAGAATTTCTCATTTTGATAGTTTTCAATTTATCTATTTTTACTTTTTTTGCTTGTACTTCTGTTGTCAGAGTCAAGAAATCATTGTGTAATCCAATGTCATAAAGTTTTCCTCTACAATTTCTTCTAATGGTCTTGTACTTTTAGCTTTGATATTTTGATCTTTGATCCATTTGATTTAATTGTTATATATAGTATAACGTAAGGGTCCAACTTGATTTATTTATGTATGTGTGTATTTATTTATTTGAGACAGGGTCTTGCTATGCAGTTCATAATGGTCTTGAACTCACTATGTAGCTCAGGCTGGCCTCAAACTCACAGTGATCCTCCTGCCTCAGCCTCCGCAGCTGGCCCATTCTTTTGATATCCAGTTCTCCCAGCACCATGTGTTGAAAATCTTGCCATAGCCCATCGAGTGGTCTTGCCACCCCTGGTCACACCTATGAGGGTTTACTACAATTTGTTTTGAACTGAGGTCCGTGCGTATTGACCCATGTGTGTCTCCCCCATTCAGGTAGTGTCACCTTGTTTGCAGTCATTACCATCATCCTAGGATGCTTCAAAGTTGGCTACTTCATTGGATTTTCTGAGTGTCTGTCGGCCGCCGAAGGAGTGTTCCCGGTCACCCACGCACTGCACACGCTGCTGCAGGTAAACTGCGGAAGCCCCTCCTGCTATCTGTGCTCTGTGAAGTCTGTCCCGAGTGCATGCAAACCCGTGACCCGAGACCTCTCCCAGTGGAGTCTGCACGAGTCCCCAGGTTACCTGGGCTGGGTCTCCGGGGTTCAACCCTGCCATCCCCCACTGTGGAGCAGGACTCGGTGCCCCGCTTTCTTTGTAGGGATCCTGTGAAACAGAAACGGTACAGATGGGGAGGCAGGGCACTCTACCAAGCCAGAGCCCACCAGGAAAGTCTTGGGGGATTTTATTTTCTGGGTATAAACAGTTTTATTGAGATGCAATTCACATATCCTGTAATTCACCCATTTGAAGCATTTAGTTTAATGGCTTGGTCTGTCCATAATTGTGCAGTCAACTCTACCATCATTTTTTTTTCTCCATTTCAAGCATTAAGGCTTGAAGCCCGAGCCTTTGCACTGAGCTTCACCCCCACTTCCCTTTTTATTTTCTCTTTCATGACGGGGCCTCTCTAACTTGCTAAGTTCCCCAGGCTTGGCTGGAACTTGCCATCCTCCTGCCTCAGCCTCCCAGAGTGCTGGGATCACAGACATGCACCACCATGCCCGCTCCTACCATCAATTTAAGAGCATTTTCCTTTCTTTCTTTTTTAAAAGAACGTTTTCATCACTCCCCAGGGTGGGTCTGGGGCCAGGTCAGTAACCCCCCTGGATCACTGAGACATACTTTTTGTTTTCTCAGTTGCAGATTAAAATCTTTTAGAAATATATGAGGTGCTTTTTCTCCACATTGATGAACGTGGGGTGGCTAAGAAGTAAGGATTTGACTGACATAATATAAAAACATAGCTTAGAGGCAGAAAAATCTCATGGTTGAAAAGAATCTTAGATAAGCCACATGTGGTGGTGCACACCTGTAATCTCAGAACTCAGGAGGGGCAGGAGGATCCTTGTAAATTTGAAGCCAACATGGGCTACGTAGTGAGTTCAAGTCCATCCTGGGCTACACAGAAGACCGTGTCTCAAAAGTACAAAACAAAACAAAACAAACTTAGGTGGGTCCTGATTAGCATCATCCTTAGCAGAAATTTCTTGTAACAGCTATGAGAGTTTCAAGGAGCAATATTTCTGTAGCACTTTAGGATATGCAAGGTGCTTTGCACTTATCTCTTTGTATAATCCTTCCAACGTTTCTACAGGAACAGGGGTGAACTCTTCACAAAGCCAAGACATGGAACCCACCTAGGTGTCCATTGATGGATGAATGGATAAAGAGAATGTGGTGTATCTACATGGTGGAATATTATTCTGCCATACAAAGCATGAGGTCGCGTCTTTGGCAGCAACATAGATGAGACCAGAGGGGATTATGTTAAGTGAGACAAGTCGGGCACAGAAAGACAAATACCGCGTGTTCTCACTTGTTCGTAAACGTGACAGAGTTGATCTCACAGAGGTGGACAGCAGAATCGTGGTTACCAGAGCCGGGGAAGGGTGTGAGGGAGGGACTAGGGAGGACGGCTGATGGATGCAGGGGGCAGCTAGCTGGGCAGGAGGAGTCATTCTAACGCTCTATGGCAAGGTGGGGGAACCCTGGTGTGTCAGTTAATCACATATTTAAAAGTAGCTACCAGAGAAAATCCTGAGTGTCCCTAACAAAGAGAGGACACGTGTTTGAGGTGGTCAGTTACCCCAATCTGGTCATTGCACGTTGTATACATGAACTGAAATGTCACACTGCGCTACATAAATATGTACAACTATGTCAATTAGTAAAATACGTAAAAAAGAACAGACATTGGATCATTACTCTCGTTTTAAATCTTCTTACATATTTAGGGTGTAGAGCATGATGGTTTAGTACAGATACACATAGTGATCACTACGGTCAAGCAAATGACGATGTCTGCTCTTTCATATCTCTGCTTCCTTTCTCTTTTCTTTTGTGGTACCAGCACCCAAACTCTAGTCTCTCTGCAGTTCCAGCCAGTGTCAGGTCTCTAATCCTATCTGCCCCACGTGCTCTGTGCAGCTCGGTATCTGGGACGCCCCTTCCCACCCCTCCACCTTGTCCTTCCCCTCCCTGCTTCTGCGCCTTCTGTTTCTTAGCGTTTGACCCGCCTTGGAGTGAGACGTTGCCGTGTCTTTCTCTGCCTGGCTCCTTCACTTTGCAGAGCGTCCTTGAGATCCACCGTGTGGTCTGGATTCAGCCTCACGTTTTCGGGGGAGGAAGCTGGATCTCAGGGAGCACGAGTGGGGTCCCCTTCAGTCACGGCTGTCATGCAGAGATGGTTTCCTCACCCAACTTGCCCTGGAGGCTGTGGACGTGGACCAGCGACACAGTCCTGGCTCACATGTTTCCAGACTCCCCGCCTGCAAGTGTCCTTCAGAAACAGTTTCCACCTCTGGCAAGGGGAAGGAACGGTTTCCAAACTCTGTCTTTCTCCAAGCCATGCCCAGCGTGTGCACCCGCCGACTTGGCAGACAGCGCTGGTGGCTGTGGATGTCTCTAGGGAGCAGACGTGACCCAGGTGGTGACCCCAGCAGGGCGGGACTGGCCGGGGGGGGGGTGCGGGGCAGTGGGGTCAGTGTAACATGGTGGCCCGGGTCAGGAGTTCTCTAGGGGGCTCCTCGAAGCGGCTACGTGGCTGCGAGTTTTGGGTTGAGGATCATGCTGGCAAATGCCCACCGAAACCTGTCCTCGATGCCTCGGATGTGACGAGGCGCAGACGGGCCCTTCTGGAGGGAATGTGAGGGTAAACGAGGTCGCCAGCACGGGCCCCCGTCCAGTTTGCCTGGTGTCCTCATTGGAGTGGACGTCAGGACACAGACACGCACAGAGGGACGACCGCGCGAGGACACAGGCGAGGTCACCGACCGCCGCCAAGGAGAGAGGCCCCAGGAGCACCGGCCTTGCCAGCGCCTTTGTGTCTGACCCGGGCCTGCAGCGCTCTGGGATGAATCTGTGCCCTGTATGCTGCTTCTCGCAGCAGCCCGAGGGCACGAAATCGGAGGTGACTGGCTCTTCATTCCAGGGACCCCCGATCCATCCTGCACGTGTCCCAGTGGCGGGGTCTCACCGTGACGCCAGTGTGGAAAGCCCTCGTGAGGCCAGGAAGACCCTCGTTGGTCGCTCATTCACGCATTGCGTGCTAGGGACTGGGCAGACTCTGTTCTCGGCGCGGGGCATGCAGGGTGGGAAACCACTTCCTGAGCCTGTGCAGGGTCGTCGGTGAGAAGGAGACAGTCACAGACAGGACAGCATGGCCTGGGCGTGCGTGGGTGAGGGATGCTCAGAGGGGCACCCACCAGCCGGGGGGAAGCGGCAGCGACAGGGCAACGGGCACAGGTCAGAGAGCACCCAGGCAGGACACCGTGGGGCACGGTCTTCTCGTGTGAGGCCCTTGGCACAGGACTTAGCATGCAGCAAGGACTGGTCAAGGCTGATGGCCACGTAGCAGCTTGGGCCTCACCCTGAGGGCTCTGGGAGCCATTGAAGGCTTCAGGCAGAGGAACAACCAGGACAAACGAATTTTCAAGATATTATTCTAGTCGGTGGATTGAATATCTTTATCTTTCTCATTTAAGGCATTTTATAAGTCAATCAGTTAGTCATTCTGTACTTACTGGATACTGCCGATGTCCCTTTGCTACACAAGAGGACTGGAGAACGGAAGAAAATTATTTACTTATTTATTGGAGGTGTTTTTTTTTTGAGACAGGTTCTTGCTATCTAGTCTAGGCTGGCCTTGAACTCACCAAGCTCCTCCTGCCTCAGACTCCTGAGTGGTGGGATGTGAAAAGAAAATATATTTTAAAATAAAGAGGGGCCAGGGATTTAGCTCAGTGGTTCTGCCGCCTGCCTCACAAGCGCAAGGTACCGAGTTCGATCTCTGGTACCAAAAAAAAAAAAATAAATAAATAAAATAAAATAAGGAGGGGAAGAGAGGTTGAAGGGAGGGTAGGGGAATGGGAAAAAAATAAGAATCCAGGTATATCATGTACAGGTGATGAATGTGATCATTACGTATACCTAAAATGTACCAATAAACTTAATTAAAAAAGAAAATATGTTAGAAACTATATTTAACATCGTAGTAGCTACTCATGCTGTTGACTGTCTGAGCCATTTCAGATTCGTGGTCCGGTTGTGTTACACACTTTCACTTGTTGCCAAACCATGTCCACCATCCGATATTCCCAGACCTCTTCTCTTGTCCTGGCCTGAATCTCTGTCTCCATGAAACGCTAAGGGCCGCCCCTGCCCAGCCCCTGGCAAGCCGGTGCTCTTCCCGCCTCTGAGTGTGAATGATCTAGATCTATGGTGTATGAATACCATATTTCTTTTCACCTTTTGATGGACATTTAGGCTGTACCATTTTCATCTGTCAGCGGGCACTGGGTTGTTACCAACTTTTGGCTACTATGAGTAATGCTCTTATGAACATGAGCATGCAAACATCTCTGAGACTCTGCTTTTGATTCTTTGGGATAGAAGTGGGATTGCTCAGCCAATGGTAATTTTTAAAAAATATGAGTGTTCTTTAATCAGCCTTATTTCTATACGCTAGCAACGAGCAACCCCAAAACAGAATTAAGATAACAATGAATTTACCAGACCACCAAGAGAATAAAGTACTACAACTAGGCTTGTGTGTGCAGTCCCCATGACTTAGGGGGCTGAGGCAGCAGGAGGGATCTTCTTAGCCCGAGTTTGAGACCAGCCCATGTGCCCTATTGAGCTTTCTCATTTCATTTTATTAGAACATGTTTCTAGTCCATGAAGTTTACAATCTTCCTGGACAGTGGCTAAGTGTCCATATTACAGCTTGCTTTTTTTTTTTTGGTACCGGGCATCGAACTCAGGTCCTTGCGCTTGCACAGCAGGCGGCGAAACCACTGAGCTAAATCCCTGGACCCACAGCTTGCTTTTTAAAAAACCCCTTTCCCCTTCCCTCCTTCTTTCTTCCTTCCAATGCTAATTTTTTTTTAAAAAAGCACTTAAAAATATAGTGTAACATTACAGAAAATATTGGAAGAGAAAATAACTGCTTTGTGTGCTCATCAGTGGAAACAACATTTATTATTGTTTTAATTTACTCCCTTTATTTCTGTAAAAGGTACACAGTCTGGCAAGGCTTTAGATGGAAGGCACAGAATTTTGTATTTCAGGTTTTTCACTTTACAAAAACAGAACCAGGGCTGGGGATTTAGTTCAGTGATTCCGATGCCTGTCTTGAAAGTGCAAGGTCCTGAGTTCAGATCCCAGTACCAAAAAAAAAAAAAAAATCAGAACCATTTTATGTTGCTCTGTACAATGTAATGATAGCTTTCCCACTGATGTATTTTTTCTTCTTTTATTTCCATCCAGGTGTATTTTCTGTGGGGCCACGCAAAGGACATTATCCAGTCTTTCAAAACACTGGAAAGGTAAAATCTGTGGGGAGTGGCTTTGCATATAGAGTTGGACATTCCAGTAGGTCATCACAGGCAACCCGGGACTGTGTCTCGTTCCATTGCAGACACTGAGACAGCTCCCGGGTCCTGGAAAGACGAGTCCACCTGGGGTCAGCCCAGACTGGATCGAGGCTCCAGGGGTTGGCGTTTGCTTTAGAGAAAGATCCCTGGTCACATAATCGCTCCACAAGGGCCAGAAAACTCCCTTCCTGCTGCTGAAGGTGACAGCTGGTGTTTAAAGGCTGATTTCCACACAGCCACTGGGTGAAGATTTCAATAGGGCTATGGAAATAGAAACAGATTCTGCCAGCCCCATACAAAGCAGGATCAGTGCCAGCTGGCCCAGGGCATCTTGAGCTCCAGTCGTGGGCAGGGCTGTGGCCCGGGCTGGTGCTCCTTGTCTGTCATGGGGACCTCAGTGGCCCTCCACCTCAGCCCCGTTGTGCCTGAAGCCCTGCCTCCTGATGGGGAGGACAGGAGAAGGATGGAAGTGGGCACCTGAGGTCCAGGACCCCCAGCACCATGGCAGGTGACTTAATTGACCTTCAGAGTGGGACAGAGAGCCCCATGCCACCTACAGCACATTAAACCCGCACGGAGGTGGCTGAGGGTAACTGTTCTTATCTGCCTTGAGTGGCTGAGGATGCACTTCCAGCAGGCTGAGAGCTTTGTCCCAGAAGCCAGAGCACAAGAGGAGGCCCGGCTCCACCTGGCTGGGCAGGGGCATGGCTGGCTCTCCCTCCCCTCCTCCAGGCTGGCTTGACTTGCAGCTGGAGGACGCTGCTGGCTGCTGTTGTCCCAGGCTCTGTGCCTCAGCTGGTTCACAAAGTTATTCCTTAAAAACTGCACCTTTAGCTGGCGTGAGGTGGTGCAGCCTGTAATTCCAGCACTCTGGGAGGCTGAGGCAGGAGGATCACAAGTTTGAGGCCAGTCTGGCCAACTTAGGGAAACTCTGTCTTAAAATGAAAACAATGAAAAGGGTTGGAGATGCAGCTCCAGCTAAGGCCCTGGGCTCCATTTCCAGTACTGCAAAAAAGCAAAACAAAAAAGTGTTACTTCCCCCATGAAACTTGTTATCTACAGTGGAATCTAACACTCATTGCACTGCCGCAGGGGTGGACAGAATGCTGCAGCCCCTCAAAGTCACAAGTGGAAGCTCTGTCCCCCAGTGTGACAGTGTTTGGGGGTCTTGGGGAAGTGACGGGGCCAGATGGGTCATGAGGGTGGGGCCCACGATGAGGGTCGTGCTCTCAGAGGCCGAGAGGAGACTCAGGGGAATCTGGAAGAGGTGATCTTAGCTGTAAGTTCAGTGTCGAGGTGCCAGCACGGTTGGTGTTGGGTGAGGGCTTTCTTCTTGGCTTGCTCAGAGACACCCTCTCACTGTCCTGTCATGGTGGGAAGGGAGAGAGAGATCTCCAGTGTTCTTTCTCTTCTTATAAAGACACCAGCCACGTGGGCCCCATTCTTACGATGTTATTTAACCTCGGTCACCTCCTTAAAGGCTCTGTTTCCAAAGACAGTCACATAGGGGCTGAATGAGTCAGCTTTCTCATTACTGGGACACAATACTCAACACTCACAACTCACAGGTGGAGAAGTTTCATCTGGATCATGGTTTCAGAGGGCTCAGTCCATGGTGGGCTGATTCTAAGGCAGAGGAGCATCATGGCGGAAGGGCATGGTAGAGGAAAGCTGCTTAGTTCATGGCCTTTAGGAAGCAGACCAGAGGAACAGTGGCAGAGAGGAAGGGAACAGGGACCCGATATAGTCCCCAAGGTCACCCTTCCATGACCCACTGAGACACACGCACAAGTGTGCTTTACTAATCTCCTGGGTGGCTCTGAAGCCAATCCGGCTGACAGTCCCCCTAAGCTGTCACTGCGAATGGGGATTTCACCATATAACTTTGGGGTAATAGTGCAGTACTGTGATGAATACCTCTAGTAAAATATATTTTTGTACACCTCTGGTTGCTTTCTTGGGGTAAGTTCCTAGAAGTGGAATTGCTGGAACAAAGGCAGAGTTGTCCCGGCAAACATACGTCACACAGCTGGCTGGAGGCCAGGAATCCTAGTCTGTGGTGTTTCCTGCCCCGGCAAGAAAGCACTTCCTTTTCACCTGTTACCTCTGAGGTCCTCTCGTGTGGTAGCCCTGCCCATTAGGGACTGTAGATCTGACCAGGAGCCCATTTAGCAGGTGAGGAAACAGAGGCTCTGAGCCATGATGCCGGGATGAGGCCAGGCCACCTCTTGGCACAGCTCTGCGTCCCCTGGCACTGAACTGACCACTGCTGTCCCCATGAAAGCAAGTGAGTGTGGTGGCGGGCAGGATGTGCCAGGCGCCATCTTTCCCTTTGCTTTGGCACTTGCTTCATCAGGACCTTTGGTGCAGTTCCCAGGTGGAGGTGGCCCTGGGCTCGCCCTCTAGGTCTGCTCGGCTGGGTGTGGCAGCTGCCAGCCGCACAGGGGCACTGGATGAAAAACAGATGGAAAATCTCTCAGTGATGTTTCTTGGTATTGATTATATGTTGCTGTGATACCGTAGTAGATATATTGGATTTAGCAGAATATTATTATGATCATTTCACTTGATCCTTTTTTTTTGGTAACTGGGAATTGAACCCAAGGCCTTTGGGCTGAGCTGCAGTACATCCCCAGCCATTATTATTTTTTATTTTGAGACAGGGTCTCACTAATTTGCCAAGTTGTCCAGGCTAGGCTTGAACTTGTGATCCTCCTGCCTCAGCCTCCCAGAACGCTGGGATTATGGGTATGTGCCACCACACCTGGCCCTTTTTACTACTTTGAAAATATGGGTGCTAGAAAATTTAAAATGACACACGCAGCTCCTACCTGTGTCCTGCATTATGGTGTCCTGGATGACGCTGCCATTGTACCCAAGTACCAGTCACTGGATCTGAATGGGGTTGGGATGCAGCCCTGTGTGGCCAGTGTCTGGGGTCCAGGGTGTCCCTTCTCTGAGCCTCTTTCCCAAACTGGAGAGGGAGCCTTTGGGCTCCCCCTGAGCCAAGAATTCCCTTTGCTGACTCGAATCCTTTCCTGTCCCCAAGGGTGCAGGCAGAGGGACAGTGGATCTCACAGTGGAGCTGGAAAACAGATCACACTTGGAAATGGCTCATGGAAATGAGGCGTGGAGGTGAATGGCTATAATCCTACCACTTGGGAGGCTGAGGCAGGAGGATCACTGACAGTTTGAGGCCAGCCTGGGCTGCATAGTGAGGCCCTGTCTCAACCACCCCCACCCTCAAAAAAAGTAACAGCTGTGGAAACTACCCTCAGTGGGCCCTGGGATCGATCATCGGCTCCCAGTGTGGGGAGGGTGGCAAGGAAATGATGCCTGTCCTTGGCTTGTAGGATGCTTTCCAGGGTTCTAAGGGAGAGGGCATGTTGGGAAATGCCTCAGCCCTGGGTAGCACCAGGGCCACCTCCTCAGTCTCAGTGGGTCCAGGACTGGATGGTGCCACCTGGACCAGGAGAAAGAAAAGAAAGGGTGGTGCTGTGCATTGAAAGAGAAAGAAAAGCCACCAGGTGGAGGTGCACAGCATTGTGTGTTTTGTCAAAGGCTCTGCAGACTGCATCAGTGACACCCAGGGGAGGTGGCTGTGATTTGCAGCCTGGAAAGGCACAAGGGAGCAGACGGGCAAGCACCGGGCTCAACCCTGGCCTCTGTCTCTCCCCTGCTCACCTGGACACTAGCAGCTGCCAGGGCAGGCGGGGCCAATTGAGGGAAGGAGCTGCCTGTGTGACTCGCAGGAGCTTCTGGGGTCAGCTGGGTGAGACTCAGGGAGGGTGGGGGCAGGTGGAAGACACTGTTGTGCCATTGTCCTGGAAGCAGCTCACAGAAGGACGTGGGGACTTGCTTAGCCTGCAGTGGTGGGAAATGTGTCTCCAGGCCTCTGTGCCCAAGTTTCTGGTGAGCAGATCCACAGGAAATTTCCAGGAGGCCTCTCTTGAAATCACAGGGCTTCATGGCCCCAGTTGTGCTGCTGTCTACTGGTGGGTTGGAGTTGGAGTGTTAGGGTCAGAGTTAGGCTTAGGGTTAGAGCATTAGGGTTAGGGTTAAGCTTAGGGTTAGTGCATTAGGGTTAGGGGGTTAAGGTTATGGTAATGTTAGGGGTAGAAGGTTATGGTTAGGCTTAAGGTTTCAGCATGCTGCTTGCAGGCTCAGTGCTGGTGTCCTGGAGACCACTGTGGTGAATGTGGCTCATGGCTGCTCCCGAGGGACTCTGCAGAGAAACTGCATTGGACAAAGCCCTGTGGGGACCATGTCTTTCTCCTCCAGTCTCTTGTGTTTCCCACATCCCAGTGTCCACCTTCCTGTTCGCCTCCTTTTAAGCCTTTGTTTTAGGAGGCAGCAGGGCAGAGAGGTAAGGGAAGGACACTTGACTCAGACTAGAAAGCACCTCTATTTATTGACCCTTCAAACCCTAGTGTGGCCTCTTATCCTGCATGTGACCATGGGCTAATTACAGAACCCAGCTGGGCTTGCAGAAGCTCAACAATGTCAGCACTACGTGGGTATTTTCTAGCTCTGTACTCTGCTATCCTCAGAGGTAGGGCTTCATCCCATGCTGCTTGCTTCATGGTCACAAAATGGCTGCCACAGATCCAGCTTTCAGGTCTACACTCAAGATTATTAAAAACAGAGATAGAGATCATAAACAGAATTTTCTCATTCTTATCTTTCATTAAAAAAACAAAAGCATGGGCCAAGGATTTAGCTCAGTGGTTCCACTGCCTGCCTCACAAGTGCAAGGTCCTGAGTTTGATTCCTGGTACCAAAACCCCCTCCCCCCCTAAAAAACCCAAAACACCCCAAACAAACAAAAACAAACCCCAAAAACATGGGCCAGAGATTTAGCTCAGTGGTTCTGCCGCCTGCCTCGCAAGCGCAAGGTCCCGAGTTCGATCCCCGGTTCCAAGCAAACAAACCAAAAAAGCTTTTCAGTAGTGCCTCACAGACTACATCTCACATTGCTTTGGCCAGAAAGGCCAAGTCTAGTTGGAAGGGAAGCCAGACGCTTGTCTCAGTGTCTTTGAATGTAGGTAGGAAGGCAGAGCAGGGTGAATGGTGATTATTGGGTAGGTCAGTCAACAGTTAGGGTCCAGGTTTTCAGCACAGCCCTTTCTCTTCATTGTTCTCCCCTCGCTCTTCCCTTCTGGGAAACAGGGCTGGGCTGCAGGGTTGGTTGCTCATCTTTAGTATATTTTCTTTCCTAGAACATCTGCGTCCAACATGCAGCTTCTTTGATGTCCCACAGACAATGAGCGGAGGACTGGCAACTGCAAGATTGAGGCCAAATGCCAAGACTCTGTGGGTTTGGAGTCCGGGGACTCTCCCTTGCCACCAGAGACCCGCCCAGAGCCTGAGCCATCAGGTGGAGCCAGACTCTGGGGGGTGTGTGTGTGCATGTGTGTGACACCCCCCCTCAGGGGGCTCAGAGCATTCCAAGCACTGCTCAAGATCTGCGTCCTTAAGGGGGCATGGTAGGGCATGCTTGTAATTTAAGCACTTTGGTAGGCTGAGGCAGGAGGACTGCAAGTTTGAGCCCATCCCAGGCAACCTCGTGATTTAGAAGACCCTGTCTCAAAACAGAAAAGGAGACCAGGATGCAGCTCAGTGCAAAAGCCCCGAGTTCAAATCCTAGTACTGCAAAAAAACAAAAGAAAAAGCTGAGTCCTTGTGTGTTCCAGGTTTGGGGTGATCCACTCAGTGTTCACCAATCTGCTGCTGTGGGCCAACAGCGTCCTGAATGAGTCAAAGCACCAGCTGAATGAGCACAAGGCACGGCTGATCACGCTGGGCTTCAGGAACATCACGATGGGTGAGCGAGTGTCCTCACCACACGGCTCTCAGACACCTGCTGTGACCATGGTGACTTAGAGGGGGCTGGGCGGGACCCCAGGAGCTGCGGGTCCAGTGGACAGTGCCCTGCTGTGGACGGCCCCTCCCTCCTGTCCTGTCCCCCGCCTCCTCGGGCCATGCTGAGCCTAATGAGAGGGTCCTGCTGTGACTCAGGGACACGCCAGGCCCAGGTTATCATTTGCACACCCGTTTCCCATGGCCCAGTCTGGTAGAGAAAGAACTGTCTTTGTTTCTGGCTGTCAGACTGGTGGCTGTTTCTGTGTGTATCTTCATGAAGCCTCCATGGCCAGAGCTTTCTGCTAAAAGTATGGCTTTAAATTCCCCTGGAGTCTAATGGTAGGTTGTGCTTAATTGGGCATAGTTCATTTGAAGGTTTATTTAACTGCACTTGGCTTATAATTTTGGCCTGTTTTTATTCTCCCTTGTTCCTACTTGAGAGCTGGTAGTGTTAATCTCTATATTTTCTTCCCAAATCTTGAGCATTTATAGTCTGTCACATCTGTTTTACAAGGTTTGGGCTGAGGAGAATGTGGGGCACAGGAAAGCACAGCGTGCTGGAAACTGGATGTGTTTGGCTCTTGTTCTGCGCATGCACTTGCTTTGTCACCCTCTGGAAGGCGCTTAGCCTCTTTGAGGCTCCTTGTTCCATGGGTTTAAAGCTCCTCTCCAGTTTTACTGTGCTGTAGTATGGCCGTGCAGCTGCACCCAGTCCTGGAGAGCAGCTGTGAGCCTCTTTCTGCTCTAGAGGGTGGGGATGAGGGTGGGAGGGCACACACTGCACCCTGGCCAGCTTGCTGCCCCATGTAGCAGCAGTGACAATGACAACAGTAACAAAGGAAAGCTGGTGGGAAGTGCTTGCCACACAGCTCCAGGCCTCTCTGTGGCTCTCATCTTGAAAGTGGGCAACGTTAACCACTGGGCTGGGTGGGCGAAGCCCCTGCTGCCCAGCGGAGGAGAGTAGCCGCCGAAAGTCACAGCAAGTGAGCGAGCAGACAGGAGGATCCAGCGAGGCAGCCCCGAGGCCCTTTGTCAGAAGACGAGATTAGAGCCCTCTGCAGAAGCAGACTCTGCCAGCTGTAGCCTCCCGTGAGTCCATGTCTTCCGTCCTGATCTGTCCCATGCTCTGCAGTACTGTGTGGAGTCAGGGGTGAGGAGAGGGCCACTTAGGACCTGAAAATCGCATGGCATCTGCAAAAGTGAGCGAGTCCATGCCCCTCTGGAGCACCCCCTTTGATGGCAGGACACGCGTGCATTATAAGTCAAAACGATGACAAAGTGCAGAGAAAAAACCCACACCATCACCTATCCAGAAACACAGTGCATGCTCTTAACATTTGGTGATTTTTTGGGTAACGTGCTATTTTGCCTTGTAGTTAGCTTTATCCTGCATCTATGCAATCTTTTTGGATGGCAGCTTGTGGCGAGAGATAGATTTAAACTGCCTCCAAACACACACGCCCGCGTGCATGCGTGATGCTTAGTGTCCCGGTACCCTACACTTCATCTTCCTCCGCAGAGGTGCTCTTCTAATTCCTAGTGTATTCGATTCCATCCAGCATTTCCTCCTCTATTCTAGTCCCTTAATCTCCATTCTCTAGAAAAATATTGGTTGCCACCCCTCTAAACTGATTTCGTGACCTGTTAAGGGTTTAGCCAGCATTTAAATATACCGGGTACACCATTTGTTCTTACTTGTTTCCACTGTCATGGTAATATTGTTATTTTCCTCTATTAGTAAAAATATTTGTTTTTATTATATTTATTTTTAAATTGACAAAATTGTGGATCTCACATATAACATCGTTTTGAAATATGTATATATTGTAGAATGGCCAAATGAAGCTAATCAACATAGGCATTACCGTGCATATTTACCAGTAAAACACATCTTAATTATAATTTCTGGGGGTTTTGTTTGTTTTTGAAACTGGGTCTCACTATGTAGTTCACACTGGACTTAAACTCATGGTGATCCTTCTGCCTCAGCCTCCTGAGTGCTGGGATTACAGGCATGCACCACCATGCTGGGCTTAATTACAGATTTCTAATTGCCATTGCATCGTATGGTCATGACAAAATTCACTTATTTTCCAAATTGTTGAACATTAAGCTCCCCCTTCTCCACCACGCACAAAGTTCCCTGATGTTTTGATTCCATTTCTGGGTCCCTGGGAATGGAGAGCAGAGGGAATTAGGGTCACCTTCTGTATCTGTATCGTGTCCGCCTGTCATTCCTTGTTGAGTTTCTCTCTCCTGGGGAAAAGACCCTTTATGCTTTGGCCTGATGTCTTCCAGCAGCCAGTAGCAATTTATGCTCCCGCCACCAGCATGTGCAAGTACCCTCTCCTGCCACACTGGCCGGCCTTCCAGCCTTCAGAGGGTCTACGCTGAGCAGAAGGGAGCGTTTTAGGCAACTGTTAAAAGATCAGACCACAAACCATATTCACAAAATTAGATAATACAGAGATGCAAAATCTAGAGGAAAATACAGCTCCCCTGTCACTTCCCACCCAGAGGGAACTTTCTCATTCTAGCCTGTGTCCTTCCCGCTCTTCTCGTCTGTCGTCTCTGTCTCTATTTTATAAAGTGGAGGTCACCTCTGTCCTGCTTTTGCAGTCAGTGGACCTTCCGAACATCTCCGCGGGCAGGAAGTGCGGTTCCGCGGTCCGTGAGACTGTGAAGTTGGGTGAAGAGGCTTTTTTTTTTTGGTACCGGGGATCGAACTCGGGTCCTTGCGCTTGCGCAGCAGGCGGCGAAACCACTGAGCTAAATCCCCGGCCCCAGGGTGAACAGGCTTTGTTTGGTTGCTGCCTTGCTCTCCGTGCAGCCATGACACTGAGCACGAGGCCAGGCCGGGTGTGACTCTCTTTCCAGTGGGACAGCCCCACACCAAGCCCAGGGACAGTGATTTCCCTGTTTCTCTGACTCCTGTTGCTGGTGTAGAGCCCTCCCCTCCCCCTCCCCCATC
>NW_004624755.1:21306481-21381049 GCF_000247695.1 Heterocephalus glaber | reverse complement strand
ACCCCTCCCGAGTGACCCCCATCTGTCGCCTAGAGCTGGACGACCATTCTCCGCCGTGCAACTGCTCGCCCACGCGCCTGTGCACCGCCCTGATGCAGGGCATGTACTACCTGTACCCGTTCACCATCGAGTACCAGATCCTGGCGTCCACCATGCTCTTCGTGCTCTGGAAGAACATAGGGCGCAGCGTGGACGGCGGGCGGCCCCCGCGCGCTGGGCTGCGGCTCCGCGGCGTCCTGGCGGGCTCGGCGCTGGGCCTGGGCGCGCTGGCGGCCACCCTGGGCGTGGTGGCCGTGTACCTGGTGCACATCGGCCGCTCCAAGGCCAAGAGTGAGGCGGCGCTGGCCATGTTCTACCTGTACGCCATCGCCCTGCTGCTGCTCATGGGCGCCGCGGGGCTGCTGGGCATCCGCATCTACAGGGTCGACGAGAAGTCCCTGGACCAGTCCAAAAACCCGGCTCGCAAGCTGGACGCCGACCTGCTGGTGGGCTCGGCCTCCGGCTCCTGGCTCCTCTCCTGGGGCTCCATCCTGGCCATCGCCTGTGCCGAGACCCGGCCGCCCTACACCTGGTACAACCTGCCCTACTCGGTGCTGGCGATCGCAGAAAAATACATCCAGAACCTGTTCATCATCGAGTCCGTGCACCGCGAGCCCGAGGGCCTCCCCGAGGACGTCTGCACGCTGCGCGTGGTCACGGTCTGCAACGGGGCCGCCCCCGCGTGCTCCCGCCCCGGGGACGCGGGGGCGGCCCTGGACGCCAAGGGGAGTCCGCGCCCACAGCCAGGCCGAGGTGAAGCGCAGCAGGAGGCTGCGAGGAGGGAGCGGGGCGGCCCGAGTTCCGCCCGCCCGGCGCAGTTCTTGGAGGGCAGCGCCAAGAAAAGAGTCCTGAGGAACATCACGGCGTTTCTGTTCCTCTGCAACATTTCGGTAATCTGCCTCCAGCGGTGATTATACTTTTTAAATCGATTCATCTCTCTTCCTTGCGCTTTTCTCAAAAGGCATGGAAGTCGCTTGTAATGCAAATAAGTAAAAGGTTAAAAGTAAATCTCAAGTTGGAATCCAGCCTGGGGAACTCAGGAGACTCAGCCAGACCCTGAGAGAAAAGGGTTGGGGATGTAGCTCAGTGCGAAGGCTCGGCTGGAAACTCAGTACTCCCCACGCTCACACTTTGCAGAATGTGGGTCTGCGCCCCTGCAGATCAGATGTGGACACAGCTCCCAGAGCCCAGCTCTGGGCAGACCCTGTTCTTACGTTTAATGCATTTATTGAGCGCCTGCTGTATGCAGGAAGTATGTTGGGGCACAGCTGTGGACCCAGGAGTTACAGAATAAAAAGAGAGACTCCCAATCATGATGTGGGCTGCTTTTTTGTGAGTGGCATATCCCAGAGTGGGGGCAGCAGCTCGGATACTTGGAATCTGGGAGAGGAGAGGGTGGCAGGCAGCTGTCAGCCACGCGGAGTGGAGATTTGACGTTAGGTCAGGGAAGGGGCCGGGCCTAGCTGTGGAGCGTGGACCAGGTTCGAAGACGTGGGCAGGAGGGAGAGGTGGCCAGGCAGGTGCAGGTGGGCATGGAGGTGCAGAGCCCAGGCTCACTGATGGACGCCGAGGTGGGTGATGTTTGAGAGTAAGAGGGACAGCGCCAGGTCACCTGGGGGAAGATCCTGCTGAGAAGATGGGGTAGTGGGGAAGGCAGGTGCGGTTGAGGTGGGCTTCGTTTGGCCCAAGTGGCCAGTGCAAAACGTGCATCTGGAATTCCTGAGAGTGTCCAGTCTGTAGGAGGAGATGGCAGCCAGAAGCAGGTTGCTGCTATCTAGAGCCAGGGCTGCAGGGGCCCTGTGAGTGGAGAAGGGCCAAAGAGGAAGCCAGCAAAGGGGACTGGGAAGAGCTGGTGAGGCAGTAGGATGAGGGCCCCTCAGCCGCAGAGGCCAGGGGAGAGAGACAGACGGGAGATGCAGCAGGGGAGTTCTGCGTGCAGATGTAGAAAGGCCACGTGTGTCAGTTACCCGCCCTGGTGTAAGCCCATTCCCAAATGCTGGAACGTAACAGCCGCGCATGTTTCATGGCTTCACCCTTGTGCCGTGTAGCTGGGGGTCTGCTCAGAGTCCTTCCCAGGCTGAGAGCAGCCTGCCAGCCCTCACGCCTTTCAAGGCCTCGATCTGGGGAGCTGCCTGGGACCACTCAGGTACCTGCTGGACGGGGTCCTGGGGACCCTGCTGGCTGCAGACCCGAGACCTCCGGCTCCCTACCATGTGGCCTGTCCATGGGGTGGCCCAGCTGGGACAGCAGCCTCCTTTCATGCAAGAGGGGAAGGGTGATGTGGACAGCAGATCCTTCTGCAAGGGGGTGACGTCCTGGAGGCTTCAGCCTCCACTCAAGGGGAGGCAACTGCACAGAAGGGGACCCCAGGAGCTGGGGGTGCCTGGGGTCAGCTCGAGGCTGTATGTCACGGCCTAGGAGCAGAGAGGGCTACAGAAGCTTGCAGTGGGAAAGAGAAGCAGGCCCAGGCCAAGCCCAGGAGCCCTGGCAACTTCAGAGGGGCTGGAGTGAGAAGGGCAGAAAGTGAGAAGGGCCTGGGCCCAGTGTGTGGGGCCCATGGGGCACAGGGCATCAGGTTATGGGTTTTGCACATTTAGTTCTCCTTTCATTCTTATCTAGGCCGGCTCTGAGAGGCGTTAGCATTGCCATCTTACAGATGAGGAAACCAGGGCTGGGTGAGCACTGAAGGGACAGAGAGAAGTGCACAGGTTCAACGTGGCACATGCTCACAATCTCAGCACTGAGGGAGGCTGAGGCAGAAGAATCGCAAGTTAAAGCCCAGCCTGGGCAACTTAGTGACTTAGTGAGACCCTGTCTCAAAATAAAGAATAAAAAACGGCTGGGCACAGAGCTCAGTGAAGCTCCTGGGTTCAGTCCCCAGCACTGGGGCAGGGGCGGGGTTCATTAGGGAGTGGATGCAAGGAGGGGCGGGTGAGAGACAGGGAAGGCACCGGATCTGCTGGTTTCCGTGGAGACCAGGGATGGTGGGTAGCATCATTAGCCGACAGATGTGACTTGGGCCCTGGAGTCCAAATCAGCGCTGTGGTGCCTGGGTTGAGTGGGGCTTCCTGGGGGGGGTGGGAGCTGCTCGCCGGACAGATGTTTCTCTTCTCTTGCAGCTGTGGATCCCGCCTGCCTTTGGCTGCCGTCCCGAGTATGACAATGGGTTGGAGGAGGTCGTCTTTGGCTTTGAACCCTGGATAATTGTGGTCAACCTGGCCATGCCCTTTTCTGTTTTCTACCGGATGCACGCAGCCGCCTCTCTCTTTGAGGTCTATTGTAAGATATAGACTGGGTCCACAGAAGACAGACAAGCCGGCCAGCAAGGGAGCTCCCTGGAGCCCTGGGAGTGGCTTCGCTGGGCAAACACCACCTGACAAAGGCGAGGCACCTTTTGTCTGCATTGGGTGTGTCCGAGGGCTGCCCCCATCCACGCAGGCCACAGGCAGCAGAGTCCACCAGGGGGCTACAATCTGTCCTCGTTTGCCAGTTCTTATCAAAGCCAAACAATTTTACCTCCCTCCAAATGAGACTCTTTGTTTTAGAAGAATATGATCCAAGGTTGGGCAAAAATTTCTCCAGTTTGTTTTTCTAACAAAGCACTTTCTGTTTGTCGTTTATCCCGTGACAATCATTTTTTTCTGACCATCTGCATACAATGAATTAAAGTTGATGAATGGAGACAAACACGTAGTTTATATTTGAGCTTCTGAGTAGGTTTAATTTGTGAACAAAGTGACTTTTGCCATCTAAATATACCTGAGATTTGGCACATTGCTATGTGTGATCATTTTGAAATTTATTTATTTATTTATTTATTTTTTGGTACCGGGGATCGAACTCGGGTCCTTGCGCTTACATAGCAGGCATTGAAACCACTGAGCTAAATCCCCGGCCCTTGAAATTTATTTTTAAAAATAAAATTTACTCTTCTGTTTTCACTATAAATCTATACTTGTTTATTATAGAAAATTTGAGGATTTCAGAAAATTAGAAAAAAAATCACCCATGATACTATTTTTCAGTTAATGATTCCTTTTTAACATCTTGATGTATCATTTTTTTTTTTTATCCAGGACTTGGGATTCTTTTTATTGTTATAGCTGCCAGTCATGGTCCAATATTTTCAATTTTTTATCCAATTTTCTTCTTCACTTAACAATGTGGCATGAACCTTTTTCCCAGATTGCTATAAACTCATTATAAATATGATTTTAATGCTACATTAGAGTCTATTGTGTGAATGTTTTATAATTAACTTGGTTTCTTATTGTTGATTTTAAAGTGTTTATAACCTTTTGCTTTTATAAGTGCCGCTGCAAAAATAAACCATATTTCTGCAGCACTTCCTATATTTAGAATTGTTTTCTAGGATATCTAGTTGGCACCCCATACCCATGAGTTCCACATCTACAGATTCAATTGACTTTGGGCAGAAAATATTTTTTAAAAAGTTGTATCTGTACTGATCATGCACAGGCTAAACGATATGATCCAACAATTATTTACATGGCATTTACATTTTATTAGATATCATTAATAATCTAGACATGATATAAAGTCTACAAGAGGATTGCACACATTATATGCGAATACAGAGGCTTTTTTTTGGTACCAGGGATTGAACTTGGGACCTTGCGCTTGCGAGGCAGGCGGTGGCACCACTGAGCTAAATCCCTGGCCCCTAACAGAGGCATTTTTTTTTTGGTACTGAGAATTGAACTTAGGGCCTCGTGCTTGCCAGGCAGGCACTTTGCTGCTGAGCTACATCCCTGGCCCTACCGAGGCATTTTATATAAGGGATTTTAGCATCTCTGGGCTTTGGTGTCCACAGGGGTTTGAGACCTCTCCTCCATCCACACTAAAGGATGACTGTATACTTAAAATCCCCAAAAGTTATAAATACCTAAAGTCTCTTAAGGAATAGTGACACATGGGAGGCCACTGTATGATTTTCCATAACTACTCTATTTGTTTATTTTTGGCTTCCTGAGACAGAGTCTCCCGATGTATGCCAGGCACCTGTCCTGGTGCGAGAGGAAACTGGGAAAACCAGGTTGGCGAATAATTGTCAGAAAGAGTGGGGCTGCAGGCACACATTCCTTTAGACTGAAGTCCCATTCCTCCACGTGTGGGCCAGAGACACCGGCACAGGCATCTTCACTGCATCAGTGGTTGGCCTGGGAAAACCGGAAAACAACCTGAATGAGTGCCCAGAGTGTGGGTAAGGTGTAGCTGGGCCTACGGTGGAGCGTCTCACAGCAGTGGAGACTGCAGATCTCAACACAGGCAATCCTCAGGCCGTGCTGAATGACAAGGTACGAAGCATGGGCTAGGCTTGGCATGGTGCCACTCACAGGAGGTTTAGAAACAGGCACAACAATCCCAATATCACTAGGGGAGCCATGCACATGCAGTGAGATTACAGAGGTGTGAGGAAGGCATGCAAACCAAGTTCAGATGGTGGGGCTGCATGGGACCAGTGGCCCAGTGGCCCAGTGGTCACACACGCTGTTCAGTGTGTTTTCCTTGGCTCTTTTCAATGTATGAGATACTTCGTAATAAAAACAGGTGAGAGGAAAATCGAGAAGGAGTAAGGGAGGAGAACTTGGACAGAGCCGCCAGAGAAGGCCCATTTCCAGTGGGCAGCCATCATGCCTGAGGAGGCTGGCCAGCTGTGGCGAGATCCCTAAGGGGCTTAGCCCAGCTGGGGTCACTCCCCCAGGGACGACCCTGTGGTCATCAGGAAACCTGACATGGATCTGCCTTCCCAGAGTCCGTCCCTCCCTGTGGGACATCAGGACCATCCCTCACTGCAGTGGGCTGAATGTCTGAGCAGCCCTCAGACTCCTAGGTTGCAGCCCTGATCCCCATGTCATGGTATTTTGGGAGGTGTTGGGCATGATGGCAGGACCCTCATGAGCGTGGGTAGCGTCCTGGTAAGAAGAGCATGGGGAACTGGCTAGCTCTTCCTGCCATGTAAGGACACAGCCAGAAGCCTGCCATCTGCAGTGTAGAAGATGGACCTCGTCAGAACCCATCCACGCTGCTGCCTGCTCTTAGACCTCCAGCCTCCAGGGCCTGCTGTTGATAAGCCAGTGGGGTGCAGTGTTTCGTTACAGCAGCCTGAGTTGACTTCGAGCTCCTTTGCATTGCTGACCCAATACAGGAGCAGCCTGTGTGCCAGGCAGCTTGAGCTCCTCCCTGAGCCTGAGAACCCAGCATCTGAACTCGAGCTCTTGGTGCAGTAGATGGAAGGGCAGGGGCTTTGGAGTGGGACATCCAGGGTCACAACAGGCTCTGGTGACACTTGGTGGCATTAGAAGAGGAGGCTCGCTGTCCACAAGATGCTGGTTCAAGCCCCACCAGCCTCCTCCTGGCCACGCAGGTATTGGGTCATATAAGCTGCTTCGTCTGTCACCATGAGCATTACGCCTGGGGCCCAGCTGCAGTAGGGTCGCTCCTGCCTTCAGGCCCACAGCCTGGCCGCTGTTACAGCACCCCAGGGCCCCCACGTCTCTGGGGTTGAGCTCACAGTGACCCCCTAGGACTGGCTCTGCGAGAACAGAGGAAAGCCTTGATCGCACTCACACAGCTACTGTAGCATCTGGAGACATCTGCCAGCTTTAAAAACTCACTTCATTGCCTTTTCTTCTCTATTAGCCATGTCTTCTAAAAAGAAAGTCAATCCGTAAAGAAAACTATCAGTGGACCAATTGGGAAAATGTGAGCATCACACTTTCCGTTTACGTATATCACGCGACCAGCAGGGGGCGCCGCTGTCCCTTCCGGCTGAGCCTCCACCTGGGCGGCCAGGGCTTCGGAGGCGACATGCGAGGGGCGGCGCAGGATGCACGATTGTACCCCGGTGTAGGAGAGTCCTGTAGCTGTGTCACCGCTGCCAGGCTATTCTGGGTCCCTGTACTATGGAGAGGCAGGACAGTTCTCTGGCATGGGGCGGGGCGGAACTGACTCAGAGAGGAGCCTGGGCATGGGCGGAAGGGCACTTCCGCTGGGTCTCAGCGGGAATGAAAGGGACTTTAGCTCTTTTTCAGGGTGGGTGCAGTGTTTTAACCCCAAAACCAGAGGGAGATTCTGGCAGGCTGGCTTAGAGGCATCAACGACGTAAGCGCAAGCGGAAGGACAGTGCTGCTAATCGTCTGGAAGCAAAGCAAAGCAAAGCAAAGCAAACCACCCACTATAAGCCCTTCAGTGGCCTGCCGTGGTTCTAGAAGATCAAGCTCCTCCCTTTGGGCAATCTGTCCCTCCTCACCTGCCTCTGCCACTTCACCTCCTTCTCCTGGCCACCCTATCCTCTGCTGCCCCTCCCACCCACCCTGGCGGCTGCCCTGGTGCAGGGCCTTGGGGGTTGCAAACTCTCCCAAGCCCAGGACCTTTGCACATGCTGCCTCTGGAGGCACACACATGTTGGGCAAGGAGCAACTCTGGCTCATCCTTCAGGCGATGCCTTGATCCCCAGGTTCTGACCAGACGTATTAGTCACAGATCATCTGAGTCCCCTGCTCGATGCCTTCATTGACTCAGCTCTCGTCTTCACCAGTCGCTGCTTCCCTCTCCCTGGCATGGCTGCTGCCTTGCGTGCAGGCCCTGGCCCCTTCTCTCCCAGGGCAGGGCCTGGCTGCATGGGCACCTGGGCTGCACGCATGGCACGAGTCTCTCTCAGGGTGTGGAGAGGGCTGGGACACGGCGGTGCCTGGGATTGCTGTGCTGCTTTCTCTCACCTTGGAGGCCCTGACAGGGACCCGGGTCCAGCCCTCCACTCACCTTCTGGGCACATGAGGGCGGTGTGGGCCTGGCTGTGAAGAGGAGGCTGGCAGAGCCAACAGGAAGCAGGGCAGGGGTTCATGAGGTGCCTCCCTCCCGCAGCAGGGGAAGCGGAGCTCGGCCGGTCTCCCTGAGAGCAGCACCTGCTGCCTGGCATGTGTCAGTGGTCTCTGGGGGACCTCCCTTCCCGGAGATGGTGCTGGGCAGGCACTGCAAGGTGCTGGACCAGGGTTGGCAAGCAGTGCCTGGTGAGCCAAGAGTGGATTTGACATTGCCACGGGGTTGTAACACACGCGCACACACACACGCACACACAAGTGGAGAGAATACGCAGGAACTTTTGTGACCAGCCAAGTCCAAGATTTACCATCTAGCTCTTTGTGGAACTGCTTGCTGACCCCTGGTCTAGACTGTGAGAGGGGGGGCCTCCACTGGATGGCTTGCCCTTCCTCCTGCAGCAGAGTGGTATGGAAGGAAGTCAGTCTTGGAGCTAGGACAGCCATTTGGGACATGAACCCAACAGTTCCTCTATGAGGGACCAACCTACTGAGGATGGAGACAGCAGGCTGGGGCCTTGAGGACGTGGCTGAGCCTCTACAGGACCCTGGAGCATTGTAGGGTCATCATGACTGTCAACTTGACTCAATTAGTAAAGTCTGGGTGTGTCTGTGGGTGACTGACAGGCAGGCCAACAAACTGAGTGGAAAGACCCACCCAAGATGTGGGCTGCACCAGACAATAGGCTTGTAGCCTGGATGGAGTAAAAAGAGAAGAAGGAAGAGCTCTCATCCTCACCACTGCCTTAGGTCTTTGGTCTCCACCGCTTCAGTCTCCTGACAGATTTGCACCAGAGGCTGCAGTGAGCATCAGGCCTTGACCTTGCTACTGGATCCTCCTTCTCTCCGCTCGCAGATGGCCATTGTGGATTCTTCCACCTCCAACCCTAATAAATCCCTCTGTATCATTATACATATATTTTATATTGATTGGGTTCCTCTAGAGAATCCTAATGAATATACCTTGTTAGGGGACATCCTCAAATGGCGTCCTTGTTGGAGCCCAAGGTGGGCCAACTTGTTCTGTACCAAGTCAGACAGAAGCTGTTTTAGGCTTTGTGGGCCATAGGGTCTCTGTCACCTTACAGCATGCAAACTACTATAGGTGCCATGCAAAGTGAAGGGGTGTGGCTGTGTAGCACATGTGTGTAGAAAAGCAGGTGGTGGCAGGACCGGGCTGCAGGAGCAGACTTTGCTGACTGCTGCTGTGGACCGAGATTTTGGTACCTGCAGCTGCCCGGAGCCTACTCGGTCCTCTTGAAGTCACCTCAGCTGCTCAGAGGTGCCCTTGGGTTCCAGCCCAGCAGGAGCTGCTGACAGGGGTCAGTCCCAGCACAGCGAGTACCTGCCCCTCTGGCCTGTGCTTCCTCCACTGCCTCCTAATGATGGCACTCGGACCACACCGCCTCCACACAAGTGGCTTCACCATTGCCAGGCCTGCCATGTCCCTGCATGCTGCACTGCATCCTTCACCAAGGGAAGGGGTCACCTGCGCTTTCCTGAGCAGTGGGCTGCAGGGGGGACAGTGGTGCCCACAGGTCACAGATGGAGGGCGGCTGGTGTCACCTTTCACAACAAGCACGCCCCCCTGAAGCGGAGCCCCTGACAGTTTGAAGGTGCAAGGGCAACACAGTGATCAGGGATCGTCCACACGTGGGCTGGCAGTGAGGTGCAGAAAGGCTCACAGACTCTGTCCCCACTGTGTGGACTCTGGCTGCGCTCTGGCTCCAAGCCAGACCCCAAAGAAGAACAGGACTGGAGTAGGGCTACGGGGCAGCGCCTTTGAGGAGGATGAGGAATCTGAGGACTGAGGCACAGAGAGAGGACGAGTCTCGCGGGTCTCAGCAGAGTGACTCTCCTCTGCGTGGCAGTGCAGCAGGAGACCCACCGCGAGGGCTGCTGAGAGAGGTGCGCAAGCCCCGCAGAGCCCTAAGTGGGCAGCGCGGCCCTTGGAGGCTCTTGTTATGGTTCTGTGTAGAATTTTAGATCCGGGGAGCTGTGGAAGGGTGACCACCCCCAAGCATGTCCGTGTCCTTGTTCCCTATGGTACCAGGGAAAAGGGGGCACAAGGAAGTCAAAGGGCTTAAGATACAGAGATCATCCTGGTGACCACGTGGGCTCAGTGTTGTCACAAGCGTCCTCAGGAGGAAAAAGGGGAGGCAGAGAGATGACGGGACAACAGAACAGGAAGAGGCCCTGTGACCATGCCGCAGAGCTGGGCATGAGGGGACACAAGCCTTGGCTCTTGGGAGGTCCCAGGTCCTGCTGGGTGTTCTTGCTTCTCACTGCTGTCCTGGGTGGTCCAGTTCATGGCCAAGGGGCCACTACTATGACGTGGCCGAAGCCTAGATTCACACTGTGAGTGGACTTCTCAGCTCCAGGCTGGTTCGTCCCAACAGCCCACCTGGGGTCTTCAAACTCAAGGTACCCAAGGCCAACTCAAGATTCCCTGTTTTCAGCCCCACAGACGGTGCCAGCCTCTGCCCCCACGCAGGGCAGACCCTTAAAGGCTGTCTTTGTGTCCCGCGCCCTATCGGGGCTCAGGATCCACAACCCCAAAGTGTGGGACTTGGTGCGTCACATGTCGTGACCTGAGGGACACAGGAAGCCCTCAGAACCAAGGTCTTCCTGACCTTCTGTTCTCACGGTCTTGTCCCTCTTCCTTCTCCAAAGTGAGTCACAGAATCCCAAATTCCTCTTCCTCACAGCGGGTCATAGAAACTGGAAATGCTGCTCCCCAAGCCAGCCATAAAGCCCGGAAAGGTCATCTCTTCCCTTCTCCCTCCAGGCACTCACTCCAGAGGGGCCCGGAGGGGTCCTGCCCTGGGGGGAAGGCAGCTCTATGCAGGCCTCACCATCCGCTCAGACCTCTGCCCAATCCCATCTACATGCCTGTCCCTGCTCCATTGAACCTAAGCAGAAAAACAGAGTTTTTCCTGGGTCCTTGGTCTGTATTTCTTTTTCCTCTTTTTTTTTCTTTTGAGATGGGGTTTTGCTCTGTAGTTCAAGCGGGCCTTGAACTGACTAAATAGCCCGGGGTGGCCTCAATCTCATGGCATCCTCCTGCCTCAGCCTCTCAAGTGTTGGATTATAGTCACACACCACTGTGCCCCACCGGTCTGCATTTTGGAAGGCTCTGTGTCACATGAAACTTGGATTAAATACATTTGTTCGGCAGTTCTCTTGTTCAGCTGTCTCTTGCTCTGAGAGTGTGCACATGGCCCTGTGACAGTGAGGCACAGGGCCACACCACCCCTGTGGCTTGTACCCTGACACCCTCTGTCCTCCCTCTCACCGAGGTCTCCTGATCGGTCTTCTGAAGTAGCTTCCTCATTCACGTCTCCAGTTCTCTGATCCCCCTCAGAACATATGTGCATCCATTTGTTTACCCACTCGCCCATCTGTGGATGCCTAGGCTGTTTCCATGCCTCGGTTACTGGAACAGTACTGCCAGGAGCACGGGTGCGTAGATGTCTCCTTCACATATGATTTCATTTCTCGTGTGTTATCCCCAGAAGTAGGGCTGCGGGGTCACGTGGGAATTCTGCTCAGAACTTCCTCAGGACTCCATATTACTTTCCATAAGGGTGCACCGATCTACATCCCCGCCTGTCATGTGCCAGGGTGCTCTCACTGCCTGTCTTCAGGAGTGTCTTTATGAGGTGTGATAAAAACTATGGTGAACGCTGCTGGTGAGCACCATGCAAGGGAAAGGCGGGCTCAGAAACACAACACTGGGTCCTTGTCCACCTTAGCCACTGGGTCTGGCACCGTGCAACTTCTGGCTTTTCCTCAAAGTCAAAATGACCATGAAAGGGAAATGTTTTCTCTCTCTCTGTCTGTCTGTCTCTCTCTCTCTTTCTTTCTTTTTTTTTGTACCAGGACCATGCGCTTGCAAGGCAGGAGCAGCACCGCTGAGCTACATCCCCGGCCCTGGAAATGTTTGGAATCTACTCAGGCCATTGAGGCAGCCACATCAGTGCAACTAAAGACTTTCAGGAAAGAGGACTCCAGAGATGCTGCAGAAAGTGGCAAGAATGATGGGATGAGTGTGTTTGAAGCAAGGGGAGTATTCTGAGGGAGATTCATGGCAATGTGCCTTTTACTGTAATAATTTTTCAAAAATGTGAACACACACTGTATTTTGACATCACACCTTGTATTACTGGTACACAGTTCTCCCTCCGCCTTCTCCCTATTCCTGGAGGACTGAGCTCATTTCCTGCTTGTTCATGTGTCAGCTTGGGTCCGGCGTGGCTCCAGGCTCTGAGATAAGGTGGGGCTGGGATGGCCATGGCAGTGTCCCCATCACCAGCAGAAGACGCTGTCCTGGGAATGAGACGTGCAGAGTAAACAGAACCCGTTCTGACCTGTAATCTGGTCAAAGCTTTCCTAGCCGACTGCAGATATTCATGAGAAATGAACGCTTGTTGGTTTAACATGCTGCTGAGATCCTGGGGCTGTTTGTTATACAGTATGATTGTAAGGAAGCCTGACTAATCCAGGCACTGCCTGTCTCCTAACTTTGCCTCACTTATCTTGGTCCATGTTGTTCCCATTTAAGATGAGGCAATAGAGCCTCTGAAAGTTCAGTAACTTGCTCAGCGCTCCAGGGCTATGAGGCAGAGAAGCAGGATTTGAAACCAGGACTGGCTTGTAGGCCCATTGTCCTCACCATCTATACAAAGAATGGGCCAGACTTCTGGGAAATCAAACAAACCTTCCAAAACCCTTGCCCCTGAGCTGTGGAGAGGGATGAGGGGGCTGATCTGGGGGTTTAAGAGGGGGTGTCAGGACAGTGATCAGTGCTGGTGGAGAGGGGACCTTCCTGCCTCTCCGTGCAGGCTGCACTGTCTCAAGCTGGGAGGGGCCCGGGGCTTTGGGTGCATCCTGTGGCCAAGACAGGGCCTTTGCCCTGCAAAACACTGCTGAGTCTTTTGATATTAACGGCAGCAGTGGTGGCAGCCTCAAAACCCAGGCTATTTTCCGATTGATTTTGCCATTTGTCTCGGGGAAGCAAATCTCGTTTAGACTATGTCTTCTAAAAAACGAGGATCAATGAGGTCAAAGGGAAAGGTGTTTGCTGACCAGATTAGCAAAGCCTTAGTGCTAGGGTGTCTGCAGGAATCCTCTCAGTCCAGTTGTTCCCACGATGCCCCCTGAGGTCAGGCTCCGGTGGGGATGAATAAAGACGGGCTTTATTAGCTGCCTGGCTGCTTAATTCTGTGCTGATGAGGCTGACTCTGGAGGGTGCCCGGAAGAGAAGCCCTGTGTCTGTCTTTAACTGCCTGGCTCTTTTGCAAAGACAGGACTCTCTGGAGAAGTTAAGACGTGCTCTTGCTGCCTGGCTGCATGCTCTTCCTTTGCAAACACATCTGATCCGGAGAGAACACTGCGTTTCCATGAGTGCCGAGGAACACGGTCTTGGAGCACAGGGCTGTCGTCACTGGCTATTTCTCTTTCCCTCAGGCAGTCCTTGCAGTGCCCTCCCATCCCAGCTGCCCCACCACCAGCACACAGGCGACTTCCATTCGCCCCCAGTTCCAGGGTCCGCTCCTGCCAGCCCTTCCCTGTCCTGCCTGTCCCTACCAGCAATGGTGTCCCTTGTTCTCCTGCCATCCCTGAGCATTGTTTATCCTGTGCTCAGCCACAGTGACACCGGAAAGCCCACTCAGACAAGCTCTGGCAAAAGGGCCTGTCATTCTCTCCATCTCGCTCCCCTTTCTCCTTTCCCTCTTTTTCTCCTTTCCCTTCTCTTCCTTCTTCCTTTTCTTCCTCCTCTATCCCCTCTGTTTCCCTTCCTCTCTCTCTGACTCTCCCTGATGTGCTCTGTCCCAGCCTTATTTTTCCCTGGAGAGCCAAGGTCACAGCCAGTGCCTTGCTCAGCTCCCCCAGCAGGGGGAGCCCCAGTTCTTCCCTCCACGTGACCCTGTGCGGGATACATTTCTATCCCCTCATCCGTCCGGGAAGCTGGGAAATTCGCCATGACAACTGACACTGCTGTGATCATAAGCCACCCCTGGAGCGAGGGTGGCGGAGGACAGTCAGGCCTGGAATGTCCCAGCCAGCTCCTCCTGTGGCTGACAGTTGGTGCTGGCCACTTTCCGGGAGCTCAGCTGGGCTCAGAGCCTAGGACCTCGGTTTCTTCCAGTGCAGGGGGCAGGGGCGGAGGACTCACAGGGATGGTCCCAAGAGTGAAGGCTCTGAAGCCCAGCTGGCAGCTGTAAGCATGCTCACACCCAGCTTCGGGGGTCGTCCAGCATCGTGCTGCTGCCCCCAGGGCCAGTCCAGAGCAGCGTGGGAGGGACCCGAGAGGACCAGGAGGGGCCGTGCCAGGGAGAACAGCTACCACTGGAGCTTCTCCAGCTGCAGCTCCGTGTCTAGAACCTGTGGCTTCTCAGGCCACTGGAGCAGTGGGAGAAAGAACTCAAGTGCCCTATGGGTGTTCCGAGGTGCAAAGCTGTAGATGGGGAGGGGTCCGGCAAAGTCTGCCAGGGGGTCGTCTCCGTGGCAGGAGCTAGTGAGGGGGAGCTGGCGCTGACCTGGGGCTTGGGGTGGTGATGGTGAGTGGTGAACATCACAGAGGGATCCACTCTGTACATCCAAAAGACGGATGAGCTGGGCACGGTGGTGCACGCCTGTAATCCCAGCATCCTGGGAGGCTGAGGCAGGAAGATTCAAGTTTCAGTCCAACCTGGACAACTTAGAGACTTAGCAAGACCCTGTCTTAAAGTAAAAAATGAAAAAAGGGCTGGGGATGCAGTTGCGTGCAAGGGTTCAATTCTCCAATACCAGGAAAAACCCCGCAAAAGATGGACGAGAATTAAAGGAGGCTGGGAAGCATCTTCAGTGGGGACTGCGGAGACCGGTGGATGAAGAGCCAACAGGCTCCATTCCACAGATCCTGGAGCCACACCCTGGTCCTTGTCACCCGTGGCATTCAGCCTGGGCGGCCATGCTGGCTCCACCTGGTATAAAAACACTTCCATGTTTCCTGGCAATGGGTCACGGCCCACAGGCTCTCTCTCCTCAGAGGACTCTGCCACCTTGGCCACCAGCCCCAGTCTGGGACCCCCAGGCCTCCTAGGAGCAGCAACTGAAAGGCCCGGGCTGGCACAGCCATCATGCCCAAAGCCTTCAAGCTCTTATTACTGGAGCCTAAGATTGTGGGAGTTCTCAGTTACCATCCAGTTCAGAAGAATTAACTCCAGGCATTGGAATTTACACGCATCCTAAAGTCCTCACCATGGCAACAGGACTCACTTCCTTCTCCTTCTCACACCTCTGCCTTCTTGGATACAGAGCTATAGCTCTCCTGACCCTCACTTTGCCCCAGGGCCTTTGCACCAGCTGACCCTCCTCTTCTAGAATGATTTGGCTGCATCTTTCTGACTGCTCAGTGACTTCCCCGACCACCCATTTTGAAGCAGCTTATCCCTCCAGCCCAGCTATTCTGTTTCAATATTGCTCAGTTTTCTTTATAACGCTTGGCACTAAATGAAAGTCTTCTTTTGGAATTATTTATCATTATTACTGTCCCAGAGATTGAGCCCAGAGTCTGTCTCATACATGCTAGGTACTTGCTCTGCCAAGCTATACCCCCGGACTCAAGTTGTTTACTCTTCATCTCCCTCTAGAATCCAAGCCCCAGGTGGAAGGGAGTAAATCTTTGATTCTCCTTTATACCCAACATCTAGAACAGGGTGTGTGTTTTGCAGCTCAGCTCCTGATATGAACAGGGATTTTGTGGTAATTGGAAAAGAAAGTCTTCCCTCAAAATATCTTATCATCTTCTGCTGGAAGTTCACCAGACCAGCCCACCCTGGCTATGCCTTGTATCACCTGTCCCCTTTTCCACCAATAACTGCCCTCTGAATGGACAAGTGGGGGCTGGAATCCCAGGGGTCAAAAGCATCTGAAGGCAATGGTGAAACTGCACCAAGCATGTTGATGGCATCATCTGTCTGGTGATTTCACCATGCTGGGCACAGATTCCTTTGTCTTCACTTATCTATCAAGCACGATTTGCCCAGCGTCCCTTGTGGTGTTGGCTTGAGGAATTAGACACGAATAAGACACAGTTCCTTCATTCAAGAAGTTGAATGAGGGCCAGCGGCCATGACAGTGAGTTGTGGGGTACAGGGTTGCTGTGGCTGTAAGGTCAGCCAGTCCAGGGTGGTCCTGGGCCCAGGACACCTGCTGGGTCCTGAGGAGTCAAGGGTTCCTAGGAAGGTGACTGCATTAGACCACAGGAGGGGCAAGTCCAGCATGGTGAGGTGAGTGTCCAACTTGTGACCCATGTGATGGAGACTCCAAGCCGTGGTGTGCTCAACAACCACGAGGTAATTTCCAAACTCAGGCTCTTGCCTTACATTTCTGTGGAGGCAACGTGGGATCCTCTCTAATGTTCTCTTTTCCTCTCCTCTTCACTTTCTTCCATGCAGTCCTCCCTGGGAAACCTTATCTCCAGTTTTCAGTCTTGTTCCCCAGTTCATCCTTTCTGCTCTACTGAGGACAGACACAACCTCTTTCTTCTTGCATTCTCCCCTTTCTCTTCCAACCTTCTAGGTCCAGTACTGCACCCCCTCTCTGACTCTGTTAGGGTTTAGATCTAAAATAGTCCACAGAGTCTTGTGTATTCAGAAGGGAGGCTTCTGGAAAGTGACTGGATCATAGGGATGCTATACTCATTCATGGATAATCCATGCATGAGTTCATAGCTGAATGGGTTGTTATATCCTTGTCCCCAGCTCCTCCCTTCTCTCTTTGCTTCCTGGGTGCAGGGAGTTGAGCACTCTTCCTCTACCAGACCCTTCCACCATGTTGTTTCTGCATCGGAGCCAGCTGACCATGGACTGAATTCCCTGAATCGTAAGCCAAGTTAAACCTCTTTTCCTTTTAAACTGTGGATGTTGGGCCTTGAATCTCACTCATGGGAGAGCTGACTATTCTAGTCTCCATCACAAAATCCAAGGCAGAGTCCTCTTTGGAGTGAATGAGGGAAAGAAAAGAGGCTCCCAATACTTCTGCATATCTTCTTTTGGCCTCAACACACTTAACCTTTCCAACCACTGTTATTAACCTATTCTTTAAATGAGAAAATTGAAACCAGGGTAGCTCCAATAATCTGCCCAAGACCTCAAAGCTGGTAAGTGCCTGGTCTCCCTGCCTGTCATTTCTCTCCTTTTGTCTTTTGATTTGCCTACTGTGACTTCAGTGCAAAGACAGACTTCCCCAAACATTTCGCCTGGCCATTGCCTCTTGTATACTTCCTTCAGCCTGTGTGCTTTTCCACCATGGCACTTGTGATGGCTGTAACTATATATTTCTTTTTGGGGTTAAAGTCTGTCTCTAACATTAGCCAGCCAATTCCTAAAGGGAAGAAAATATATGTGTAGGCATCCCCCAGTTGTATTCCTGGTCAGTGAAACAGCAACTGAGACATGTGAAGTGCTCAATAAATGTTTGCTGAATAGAAGAACAAACAGCTGGGCTTCCATCTCCGGTCTCAAAAGTGCACGTTCCTTTCCTGCACTGTAAGTTGGTGTTCATGGGAGGGCAGAACGGGATGCAGGCCATTCCAGCTTCAGGAGTGACTGCTTGCCACATGCACCAAGGAGTTGGGGTGAGGTTCCCTGCTGGCAGTGGTGCTGTTGAGTGCAGTCTTACAAGGAGAGGTGGCAGGAGAAGCCGCAGGAGCTAGTGCAAAGGCGAGGGCGAAGTGAGGGATGAAAAGACTTCTCTCGTGTGCCAGGCAGGGATACGGCTCTCAAGTCACCGCTGAGGGCTGTGCAGCTGGGAGTGATGTGGTCACAGCCATGGTGCAGGGAATCCCTGCCTGGCGCTGAGTGGAGGAGGCAGAGATGAGGGCAGAGCCTGGAGGCTGGGATGTCACCACAGGCTGAAAGGGGCGCTGTCTTGGGCAGGGGGTCAGGTGGAAAGGAACAGGCAGCCCCTAGGAGGCAAGGAAGGACAGGAGAGCAGAGTGATTCTCCAGTGCCAGGCTCAGGCCCTGGGACAGGTGCAGAAAAGGCCTTGAGGGGGAGAGAGCTCGGGCCGCACAGCTGGAGACTGAGGAGCGGTGGCACCTGCAGGTGTCCATCTGGGGTGCAGGTGGGTGCCAGGGAGGGTGCAGGTGGGTCTGGGTGGAGAGAGAGCAGGGAGGGGATGAGGAACTCCAGCCCGGCAGGAGGCAGCAGAAGGCCAGCGGCTCAGTGGGTCGGGTCGCTGCGGGGCACTGCTCTCTCCTCTTGTCCTGGGCCAGCGCCTGCAGCGGCTCAGCACCAGCAGCAGACCGGGCTGTGGACAAATGAGACTTGTCACCTGGGAGTGGCACTGAGCGCTCGGGAGCACTGTCCTCTCGTTTCTCTTTCCCCACTATTCTTTTTTTCTTGGCCCCAGTTTGGGGTTTGGGCCATGTAGCCAAGGCTGTTTCCTCTTCTGTGAAACCCCAAGAGAGTTACGTGTCCTGTTCATGGTTAAAAAAGAGGAAGAATATGGCTGGGGATTTAGCTCAGTGGTTCCACCGCCTGCCTCACAAGCGCAAGGACCCAAGTTCGATCCCAGGTACAAAAAAAAAAGAGAAAGAATGTGAAAGTGTTCTGAAAGGAGGAAACTCCCAGCTAGGGGTTCTCGTCCTCCTTTTTGTCATCTTCTTTTTTTTCTTTCTCCTTTTCTCGTCCCCCCACCCCCCCGCACTGGCGATTGAACCCAGGGCCTGCACTGAACTACCTCCCCAGCCCATTTTTAGTTTTGGGACAGGGTCTGTTAAATTGCCGCGTTGCCCAGGCTGGGCTCAAGCTTGAGATCCTCCTGCTTCAGCCTCCCAGAGTGCTGGGTTACAGGTGTGAGCCTCACTCCCCGGCCCAGCCCTCTTCTTCCCATTGTTTTACAGGGTTAGAGTTCATACAAAGTTGTTCCCCAAAGGAGAAGTGGCTCACAGCTCAGGGGCCGTGGGGAAAGGACCACCTCTCCAGGGGCCAAGGAAGCCCCGTCTCGGGCTGGGTGCGGGAGGAGGAAGAGAAGGCCAGTTCCGGGAGACGCTGTCCGGCTTCACAGGGTCCTCACACCGGACGGCTGGGAATCGGTATCTCCGGCTGCGGATGGACGAAGAACCGAGGGAAGTCAGGAGGCCTCTCAGGGTGGCAGAGGCAGGAATGAAGCCCGGTTCGGGGCTCAGGTCTGTGTGAAATCCCAGGCCCCTTTCTTTCCCCTCCAAGACTTTCCCAGGCTGGCAGCCAGGGCTTCTCGTCCCTCTCCCACCTCTCCGCTTCCTAAACGTGGCGGGGCCACGCACCCTTCCACCTTGCCGGGCCGAGAAGGTGAGGGTCGGGCGCCGAGTTCTACGGACCTGCGGCTCAGGCCCTGCGCTCTGGAGGGCGCTGCGCTGAGCGGGACGCCGGGCACAGGTGGGGAGGGCGCGCGGGGCCGGGGCGGGGGGGCGCGGCGCGCGGCCCCGGAGAAGCCGGGGACAGCTGCGCCTCGCTGGCTCGCCGGGCGGCTCGCTCTTCCCGCTCCGGCTGCGAACCAGACAGCCGCGGCTGCCGCCCGGGGACCCCACCGCTTCCTGCCGAGCCTGGAGAGGCTCACAGCAGCCACCATCTCGGCGCTCCGCGCAGCGCACGGTGAGCGCCCCTCGGGGCTCGGGGTTTCTTGCCGGAGGGTCCCGCGCACCCCTTGGGGTGCCCGATGGGGCCGCCCGGGGGGCGCAGGGCTGAAGTCGGAACCGCGCGCGTCCCGCCTCTGCCTCTGAGCCCAGCATGCTGCCGCCTGGGCGCAACGGCACCGCGCGCCCCCCGTGGTCCGGGCTGCGGGCGCAGGAGGGCGCCGTGGGGGATGCGGGGCCGGCGCAGGTGCTCACCGCTGGCCTCCTGACGCTGCTCATCGTGTGGACCCTGCTGGGCAACGTGCTGGTGTGCACGGCCATCGTGCGCAGCCGCCACCTGCGCGCCAAGACGACCAACGTCTTCATCGTGTCCCTGGCCTTGTCCGACCTCTTCGTGGCGCTGCTCGTCATGCCCTGGAAGGCGGTGGCCGAGGTGGCCGGCTACTGGCCCTTCGGGGCGTTCTGCGACATCTGGGTGGCCTTTGACATCATGTGTTCTACCGCCTCCATTCTGAACCTGTGCGTCATCAGCGTGGACCGCTACTGGGCCATCTCCAGGCCCTTCGGCTACGAGCGCGAGATGACCCAGCGCTTGGCCTTGGTCATGGTGGGCCTGGCCTGGACCCTGTCCGTCCTCATCTCCTTCATTCCCGTCCAGCTGAACTGGCACCGGGACGCGGCGGGCCCCGAGGGTGGGGTGGGCCTTCCCTCCGACCCGGCCAACCGGACGGCCTGGGAGGGCCCCAGGGAGCCCGCGGCGAGGGCAGCGAACTGTGACTCCAGCCTGAACCGGGCGTACGCCATCTCCTCCTCGCTCATCAGCTTCTACATCCCCGTGGCCATCATGATCGTGACCTACACGCGCATCTACCGCATCGCGCAGGTGCAGATCCGCAGGATCTCTTCCCTGGAGAGGGCCGCCCAGCACGCGCAGGGCTGCCGGAGCCGCGTGGGCAGCGAGCCCGACGCCAGCCTGCGCGCGTCCATGAGGAAGGAGACCAAAGTCCTCAAGACGCTGTCGGTGATCATGGGCGTCTTCGTGTGCTGCTGGCTGCCTTTCTTCGTCCTTAATTGCATGGTTCCATTCTGCCACGGAGCCCCCGAGGACCCGAAGCCCGGCTTCCCCTGCGTCAGCGAGACCACTTTTGACGTCTTTGTCTGGTTCGGCTGGACCAATTCCTCGCTCAACCCCATCATCTACGCCTTCAACGCTGACTTCCGGAAGGTGTTTGCCCAGCTGCTGGGGTGCAGCCACCTCTGCTGGCGCACCCGTGTGGAGACCGTGAACATCAGCAACGAGCTCATCTCCTACCACCAGGACACCGTCTTCCACAAGGAGGTCGCGGCCGCCTATGTCCACGTGATCCCCAATGCGGTGGCCCCCGGGGACAGGGAGCTGGAGGACGAGGAGGACCCTTTTCATCGAATGTCCCAGCTCTGCCAGGCGTCCCCAGACGGCGACCCTGCGGCTGACTCTGTGTGGGAGCTGGACTGCGACGGGGAGGTTTCCTTAGACAAAATAACGCCGCTAACCCCAAACGGAGTTCATTAAATCTCATAAGCCCTTGTGGATCTGCGTAAGCTCGTAGACATGTACAACCACACACACCCTCACAGACGCACGCACACACACACACACACACACACACACACACACACACACACACACACACACACACACACTTCCAGCGCCTCGCAGCCTACCGGTGTTTCTGCTTCTCCGTGAAGTGGCTCGTGTGCTGGAGTCCGAACGCTCCCTGACCCTTCCTAGGTGAAAGAATCGGCAGAGGCATTAGAATCAACTCACAAACACACAGCCCACTCGGCCTAGCAGAGACGGCCAGGTAGAGCAGAGAGGGCGGTGCTGGCCCTAAAAATACTCAGTCACTTCCCCTTTCGGACAGACGGCTGGTTCAGTGACTCATTTGCATTTGGGTTGATTTTTCAACAGCAGGTTCAGCGCCTGCCTGTGAAGGATGAGAGAGTACGTGCTCTCTCTTGCTACATGGTCCTGCGCTCTGCAGTTTCTGCTCTTCCTAGCTGAGGAATCCTTCCCGAGGGGGTCTGGTGTCAGGTTAACATAGCTTATGCAGATGGTGGGGCGATTGTCTTTGCTTTGCCGGGTGGGTTTCCGAGATCACTCCCGGAGAGAACATGAGTGCAGGCTCTAAAGCAGGGATGATGTTCCTTTATTTTCTTTTCAGGCAGTTTGGCCTTAAAGGAACACACAAGGGCTTGAAAAGCTTCCGTTTTCTTTGATTTCCTTTTGTTAGATCCATACATCTCCAGGGTGTATGGAAAGCTAGTTTTATGGTCTCGCCTGGCAATATGGACTGCTCCAGCCTGGAGTTCTTCTTTTTTCTCTCTTGGAAACTTCTTTTTTAAGATAATGTAAGACGTTCTTCAGACTCGTAGGCAGATGATGTCTGTTCACTGAAGAAATTATCTACAGTAACAGAATGATCTTTCCCCAGCTCAAATCTAGAATGTTGTGACCTGGCTTTTGTTACTGTGTTTTCTGAAGAGCTTTGACATGTGTGAGTCAATAAGCTTATAAAATGCAATCCTATTATCAAATAGGCATTTTTAGTTGCACACAATAGCAAATAGGGAAGAGCATTTTAATTGAAATGTAGAAGTCAGAAATGACATTTGGATGAACTAACAAATGGAAAATCTGTAGGTGGAGTTGCTCAACAAAAGATCCCCACAAACTCCAATCTGTTTTCCCTCTCAGCGATGAGCCTGGTGTAGTGTACTTTATCCCAAATGATTTCAGTTGAGAACATAGTACCATGAGAATTACGTGCAAAACCTATTAATGGAAGCAAATGAAATGTGAATCTGCAATTTCTTATACATCTTTGCTCTCTGAAAATGTCATATCAAGGACAGTTCAATCAATTGTCATCTCTTTAGGGATAATTTTATTGTCAGTCTTCTGTACAACTCTGTCTTGTTCACTGTAAATGTGTAATGCCTGGCACGTAATGCTTAATAAATATTTGTTGAATGAATAACTATTTTTGGAACAGTGAGACTGAAAGCAAATCCCATTTGGCATGTGAGTTTTCATATGTGATTTTGTCAAAGTAATTCTGGAATCTGAGATCTGTGGGAACTCATTGGCTTGTACTCCAGTATCTGAGTCCAGTTAGGACAACATTCAGTGGCGAGAAGTGTAACTGCTCTGGGATTCAGAGGCTGTGTGACCTGTTACCCTCTCTGGGTTTCACTTTCCGTCTGCGTTTGTAAACTGAGGGGCTTGTATGAGGTCACTGTTTACCCAGTTGTGCTGTGTGATGCCAACAGTAATGCTCAGGGCCTATGGTGAAACAAATTCAGCAAATCCAGGTTCAATGCCTGTTTTCTCTTCAGGGCTTCTTAGAGCTTTTCCTAAGGATCATGGATCCCCCCATGGAGAAGATTTCATTTCCCAACGTCTTTGGCCTTGTGAGTCCTCATTTGGTAGAATTCCTGTCACGCTTTCTCTGGAGCCCCCAGTTACAGGGGGTGTAGTTTGAGAAACTTGAATGTACAGTTATTTTATTCTAAAGAGCAAAATCTTTGTGGGGGGCAAGTATTGTTTTAGGCTCCAGTTTAAATAAGTACAACTATGTGGGGACTGTGGAATTTCCTTCTGTAAAATGTCACTCATTGTGTATTGTAATTATTACATCTCCTATGTGCTCAACACTGCCCCAGATGTGGGCCATTTCGTCACTCATCAACTTCTCTGCTGGACTGGAGCCCATTTCAGAGGGGGAGAGAAAAGCCAATAAAGGCTCCCCCTGGCTCCTGTGTTGTGCTGACTCCACTATAGTGATGTGGTTTGTAAGGTTGGTAAGGTCAGGTGGGGATATTGCTGGGATGCTCCCTAAAGGACAGCAGTAAAGGGATGAAGCTGCAGTTTTATTTAGGGTAGTCAGGGGAGGGCTCTCAGAAGAGGCAGAAGGAAGAAAGACCTTGCTGAAGCAAGGGCTGGAGCAATGGCAATATCAAAGGGGAGTGGTCCAGGCAGAGGCAAATGCAGGGGAGAAGCGTGGAAATGGGATAAGCTAAATACCTAGCCTGAGGTCAGGCTGCTCGTGAGTGCTGGAGCTTGCCTCCTGGGTCTTAATTGCTTTTTGGTGATAAGAGAAGCTGCTAGGATAGCTGTCCCAAGCCAGCAAATGCACTCGTGCTTGGGTCAGGATGTCAGGTTCTTTACTCCTTGTTAGCTAACTGGCTAATTGATCCATTCCTACATCCAGGATCCAGACCTGCACTGCGTACCTGGTCCATGCTTGGAGGGAAGGCAGTCCAGGGTCCTGGGCACAGTTGTCCATGGATTAAGCCATGGGTTACATGGATGGGCCATGTGCCTTCCTGGCTTCTTATTCGACCTTCACATTAACCTCACATATTATTATTTTCCCACCTTACGGAGGAGGACACTGAGGCACATGGAGGTTAAGTTTCTTGCCCACAGTCATATGGCAAACATCTGGCAGAGCCAGGGTTTACATTTACACTAAGGGTTCTCAACTGAAGGCAATTTTTCCCTTCATCCCTGGTGACATTTGGTCACATCTAGAAATATGTTTTGATTGTCACAATTGGGAGAGGGGTGCTCCTGAGATCTGGTGAGGCCGGGAATTCTTCTAAATATCCTGGGGCGCACAGAGGAGAATGACCCAGCCACAGATGCCTGGGTGCAGCTCTGACCCAGGCAGAGGGACTCCAGCTCCTAGCCGCCTGCCCACAAACCTGGGTGTTGGAGCTCCAATCCCAAGTTTTCATTTCAGCACCATCTTTTACTAGCTGTCTGCATCGGGCTCTACTCCGAGCTTTGGCTTCTCTATCTGAGCAGTGGGTACATGGACCCCACAGGTTGCATGCAACACAGAGGTTACATTTGGGTCCTTGTTTTCCCTCTTTTAGAGAACTCTGTGTCTTCGTATGTTTTATGAGGACTTTGAGGTCTCCAGCTAGGGTAGAACCTCATAGTCCCAGAGGCTAAGGGCCACAAGAGTTGGAGAGTTGAGCCCTGCTTGGTCATGCCCACCATTATCTTCCCAGTCCAGAAGAGTGTGTGGTGCACAGCAGGTGATTAGAAAGTGTTAATCATCTCCCCTACTAAATCTCAAGTCCTGGGACACTATAGTGAGTAACTCAGTGATTTGCATAGGGAGTTCCATCAGATATGGGCAGTGTCTTAGTTATTTTCTTGTTGCTGAGATTAACACCTAACACCCAAAGTTAAAGGAGGAAAGGTTTCTTTCGGCTCTCAGTTAGTAGAGTTTTCAGTCAGCTGGCTCCAAGGCAGGGCAGCATGGCAGAGGGGGATCACAGAGGAGAAACAGTCCATGGCAGGGTAGGCAGGAAGCAGCAGCAGCTGCCTCCCTTTCCCTTTTATCCCAGCCAGACTATAAGCCTTTTAGAGCCTGCCACCTACACACAGAGTGGGCCTTCGAATTACCCACACCCAGAACTATGCTAAACCAATTAGTGGAGTAGTCCAGCACCACACACCCTTAATCCCAATATCACACCCTTAATTTCAGCATCACACACCCTAGATCCACCCACCTCTGAAAAGCCCCTCCTATGACTGAATAAGGCTTTGGAGGTCATCTAGAATTCTACTTTTTTTTTTTTTTTGGTACCGGGGATCAAACTCAGGTCCTTGCACTTGTGCAGCAGGCAGTGAAACCACTAAGCTAAATCCCTGGCTGGGGGTCATCTAGATACAAGCCATACCAGGGTTCCCTTTCATCTAGAGAAGGGGCTGCTCTGGAGCTGATCAGACCCACAGGGCAGCAAGTTCCACAAGAAGGAAGAGCTTTCTCTGCAGAGCACATCTGAAGGCTATTTTACAACCAGTGAAGTACCTTTGTTGGAGTCCCTAGATGCTCCCAAATGCTGGGTGATGTCATCCAGCCTCTGCATTAATGAGATGAGACAGGTGAGGTGGGGAGTTCCCCAAGGTCACCTCACCAGGGACACCAGGCTGAATTTGAAGGTGACTTTCACTCCTGCAGCCTTTCCATTTCACTCATCTGACCCTAGTCTGGCTGCATGGCAACAAGAATGACTTGTCTCCTGCGTTAGAGAAGTTCCAAGGCCAGTTGGTGATATGGTAGATGGAAACTGAAAAAAATACTGTCCCTGAGGTAGCACAAGGGCTCCACAGACATTTTCACCCGGAGGAGGCCTCCTGGTGATACCACCAGCATGGTGGCTTCATGGTGGTTGGACTTGGACTTCAGGGCTCCAAAGTGTATATCCAGAGAGGGGTGAGGCAGGCGGATGGTGAACCTTCTCACATGTCTTGGCCTCATGGGCCACATTCAACCACTGGGAGAGAGTCACTAAGTCCAGGCCAGGGTCAGGGTGGGAGTGGACTTCATCTCCTAGGTCAAAGAACTAGCAGAAGAGATGCTTCACATTTTCTATGTTACAAAAAAATTCTAACATAATTTCATGTACAGAAAAGTAGCAAAAATAATATAAACAATTCATAAATATTGTTTTCTCTGATTCATCAACAAATATTTTATTTTATTTATTTATTTTTGTATATCCTTTTATTGGTACATTTTAGGTGTACAACATAATGACATTCATCATTGGAGATATGCACCTTTACATACTCTCATGGTTCTTATTTTTCCCCCTTCCCCTACCCTCCCTTCAATCCCTCCATCCCTCCCTATTTACAAAGACTTGGTTTCCATTTTTTCATTTTCTCATATTAATTCCTTTCCCCTCTTTCCTTTCCCCTACCCCTCAACAAATATTTTATTATCCTGTTGCTTTGTTCTCCCTCTTTTTGGAGTTATCTAAGATGTGATGCCCATTTGGCATTGAATACTTCAGTGCATATTTCTTCACAACGAAGACTCCTCCCAGCTTATTCAGATGTCCTCTGTAACAAAACAACCCAAGATGCTGTTTTGCCTTGAAACCGACCTGTCTTTTTAGTCCCTCGAATCTGAAACAGTTCTTGCTTCTTTGCCTCTTATGGCATTGTCCTTCATGAATGGTACCTGGCCAGTCACCTGGTAAAGTCTTTCAGTGTGGTATGTCTGGTGTCTGCTCCTGATACATTGGGCAGAAACATCACAGAAGCAATCGCAAGTCCCCCTCCAGCATCCTAGCAGGCGGCATGTGCTGTCAATTAAGCCCATGACTAACATTGTTTGTGTTGCTTGATGGGTTACGGTGATGTCCATTATAAAATTTTCTTTTACCCTTAGCAGTGAATATCCTTCAGAGAGGTACTTTAAGACTATGAAAATATTCCATTAATGGTTAAACTTTCACCATATGTTTTAGCACCTATTAATTATCTTTATTTAATTATTATTGTAGCTGCCAAGGGTTTTAAAAAAATCCATAGTTTTTCTAAATTATACCTGGTTTTCTACTGAATGGAACAATATTTATTTATATTACTGTAGATTCTTAAGTTCCCGGTTTTTCCAATAGGCTATAACCCTCTGCTCTTCATATTTAGTATGATGTGTAAATTGCCTAGATTTGGCCAGTGAAGCCCTTAAAATTAGCTCATGTGTATTTTTGACATATATCAGTAGTTTTTGAGCAGTTTTCTACTTCTTGATGCAGGATATTGCAGACACATCTTCTATAGTCTCTGTTGAAGCCCTCGGTTCCACCATTTCTCCAAGGTGACTTGGTTTGTTTTGGCAAAGAGTGGTATTTATAAACCAAGATCTGGTCACACCCATCCATCCATAAGTATCATATATATATTTCTTTTTTTGTTTCTCTCCTTTTCTTTCTTTCTCTCTCTCTTTCTTCAGGTGTGGTACTGGGGATCAAACCCAGGGTGCTCTACTACTGAGCTACATCCCCAGTCCTTTTTATTTCTTATTTTAACGTAGGGTATCTCTAAGTTGCCCAAGTGGAATGCAAACTTGTGATCCTTGTGCCTCAGTCTCCCTCAGTGCTTGGCCCTATATATATTTCTGTGCTTAGCTTTGTACATTTATGAAATTTCACAAGGTGATTTCCATGCCTTGTAGACATATTTTGAAACCATCAGCCCTGGTTCAAATCTTGACTCTTGAACTTCTTAGTTCATAAGACTAGAAAGTCAAAGAGATCCCCCAACACATTAAATAGAGATATAAATTACTTAACTCACAATTTATTGCCAGTTTATCACCTGATGTGATGCACATGGAAGGTGTAACAGCGTGTGCCCCAGGAGGATTCAAAAACTGTTGGCTCTGTGATTGTCACGAGGACTGGAGACTCTAGGGTAGGACTTCTCTGTGCCCAGGCAGTGGTTCTGGCTCCAGCTTACAGGGGTCCTAGGGACAGGAGCTCAGAGACCAAGGGAGAGAGAGACTTGACAGCAAACCAGACTTGGCCACAAGGGGCAAAGGAAGAAAGAGAAGATGATGGCAAACCCGATCATGAGGAAATTATTGACAGATGGGAAGAGGAAAGAGGAGAATGTGTTTGAGCCCATGTGGATCCCCTGGGTATTTAGGCTGATTTGGAGGGAGGATTTGAAGGGACACAAGTACCCCACTCACAGTTGGGGGGCAGAGCCATTTTACTTCTACTGTAGCACTGTTAAAAGATGCCACTTTGATGCTCCAGGTATGGGACCTGGTGACACATAGTGTTCCATTCACAGGATATTCACTCCGTGCTGAATCCAGGGGAAAGAGAACATTATTTTCTGCTCCTGCTAAGACCATCCCAGCCCTCAGACTCTCAGTGAACCTAGAGGACCGGCCTCCCACCAGCAGTGACAGAACGAAGGTGACACCTAGCATTTGGCGAGCACATACTTTATTCAGTGTTTTATGTACAATCACAGTGATATTCTTGTGATGCAGGCACCATCATCCTCACCTGAAACAATAGGAAGGGAGGCTCAGAGACGTTTGACCATTTGGGTAAGGTCACACTTCCTGGGAGTCATGGTGGTGGGATGGAGTATCTCTCCCTGGAGGGTTTCTTGTTTGGTCCTTACAGAACTCCTTGGAGAGACCCAGGTAGAAGAGAACTCTTCCGTATGTGTTGTCTCATGGACCCTTTCCAGGCTGAACATCCTGAGGGTCTGACACCATATCTTGGCCTTTCTCCTGTGCTCTTCTGATGGCCTTTTAACAATGTTTGGACCTCAGTTGTCTGTATCAGGTGAGGTATGTTCCAAATGGAGGGTTCCCACCCCTCCATTCCCATGACAATTTCCAAATTGGAAAAGCATACCCACATTGGCTTGTGAGGGAGAGCAGAGGTGTCCCAGTTCACATGTCAACTTGTCTTCTTTGCTAGTGGCTGCCTGAGGTCTTATGATAAGAAGACTCCAAGACTGAATTCCAGCCAAGGGCAATGAGTGGCTGACTGATGAATATGGACATGCTGTGCGTGTATGTACGTGTTCTAAACAATTGCTGTTCTAGGTTGACCAGTGGTCCCTAACCCTGTGTGCCCTTTGGAACCACCTGAGGGTTACAATATTGATGTCTGGGCCCCAGTCCAATTCGGTTGAATCATAATTTCTGAGGGATGGCTCTAAGCTTTGATATTTCAAAATTGTGTTTGAGTGCAAACCTGCACCTGAGAAACACCACTGATCTACTCTTATCATTAGGCATGTTTCAAATTTATGAGCCTCAATCCATCTTGCTACCTGGAGTTGTGCTTTGGCTACAATAGGTAAGTGGGCTCTTATTAGCAATGACTATGCCTAGCCACGCTCTGGGTCTTTTGTTAGCTTGAATTATTCTTACACATCCTGCCACATAGTAGAATTTGAATAGCCTGCTGGTAGTTGATGATTTAAAACCACTTCAAACCTCACTGTAGATGTGGGCTAGGAAGTTTCCCTTGATGGAGAATCCCAGAGGTCTTTTACTGCAGAGGAAATAATTCAGTGTACCAAGCTGCAATAGCTTGCCTTCAATTCTCAGATTTCTCATTGGTAAAATGAGCATAAAAGAAGGGAAAGTAAAAATGATTAAGACGTGATATACGTATGTATTAATTCCCCAAGATGAGTGTAATCGTTATGTATTGCAAACACGTACTAATAAAAAGAATCTAAGAAGAAAAAGGTAAAATGGGAATGCAAAAACCCCGAGGGGTATATATAGTAAGTGCCTAATAAATATTTATTGGGTGAATGGATTGGTGAAACACAAAGTGAAAATCTGGGGAGAAAACAAGGATTTAGCAGTTGTTCTCTGCTGACCACACCATTGTGTGCTGGTTGGATGGGAGTGATGCATGTCTCTGGTTCCACAGGCTCCTGGCAGGATGGGAAGTGCACACTAGGAGCTGTGTATGAGGCATTGCTCCCAGGGAGACTTCAGAAGTCACTTTGTCCATCCCCTTCACTGTGGGATGTGCACAATGAAGCTAGCTAGAGAGGTTGAAGGATTACCCAGGTATCCCAGCAAGGCAGAGTGAGCTAGAACTGGGTCTCATGCCTCCTGGTTCATTGCTCCTTCTGTGACACAGCACATCCTTGGCAGGAGGTGGGGGGAGGGGGGCTCTCTGGGTCCTTGGGAATCATTTCCAAGGAGATCGTGAGCACAAACAGAGTTCATTCCTGATGGTTCCTTTCATACAAAAGATGCTGATGGCATTCATGCTGTTCTCCACAGCATCCCCTGTGCACATGGAACACTGCTTAGTTGTCTGTGGATGAGACACACATGTGCAAGGATTCGAGGACCCTGGTTTTCTTGACTGAAAAAAGTGTGGAGAATGATAATGTACAAGGAACAAATGGTAGCTGGTAGGGGCTAAAGCAGCATTTCAAAGGCCTGCTTTCTGTTTGTCTTTTGTATTTCACGAAAGGCAGCAGGCATTTCTGTGCAAAGTAGCAGGAAGCCAGTTTCAGAGAAGAGCTAAGGGGAGAAAAGGATTTTAAAAATGGACTGAAAACTAACCCAAGGCACCAGGCTTTATCACTGCGAGCTCTGCCTGTGGGGTGAGAAGCTGTTAAAGTGAAATCGGGAATTCAGGAAACTTTCTGTCCCTTCCACACATTCTGGTGAAATGACTTGGACATTTCAAGCAATGAAGAATGAACATGAGCCTGGGAAGCAAAGGGCTTTGGCTCAAGTCCAATCTTGTAATTCTAAGTAAATGACTGACCACCACTCTGTTGGTCCATTCATCTTTAATGATGAAAACTATCATGTTTACATCACAGGGTCACTATTGATGAAAGCACTCATTTACTAGCATTTACCAGCATCAGCCACACCAGATGCCATTAGGGTGCATGCAGAATGACCTCACTGGCCTTTCTAGCAGCCTTCTGAACAGTCCTGGTCAGGCCCACTGTACTACTAAGGATGCTGAGGCTCAGAGAGGTCCAGCTCCTTGCTCAAGGTCACATCGCTAAGATGCGACAAGGTGGAGATTCAGGTTTAAGTCTGTAGGATCAACACCATCCCACATAGTAAGGATCTGGGTTCAACAAATTGCAAAACAAATCAGAACAAAGCCCTCATACTCCAAAGATATATTGATCACCCTCTCTGTTTCTTGTTTTAGGGGCCCAGAATGAAAGATCAGTTAGCATCGTAGTCTTTACTTGCATGGATCCAATGCTGTGATCCGTGGCGGCCTCAGAGGCTGGGGTGGGGGGAGCCTGATGGTGGCGTTAGGGTGTCTGATGCTTTGGATTCAGATTTGGATGCCATTTAGGGAGCGCAGGGGCCATGCAGGTGGGGAAATGAGGTGGGGCCAGAACAGAGGCTTGGGCTTGGGTGGGGACCAACACCCCTGAAGATGACAGCCAGCACCGACTGCTTCATTCATGTCAAGTGCTGTGCCATTTGGTCCTCCCAGTGATGCTGCAATGCAGCTACTGTATTCCTGCTTCCCAATCACAGGGAAGGGAGCACTTTTTGGAGTCCTCTCAGGTTCCCTTATTGATGATTCATGGATTAATCTCACTCCCAAGTTCCCATTGTCTCCTCTGGTTTGAGTCACTCAGCCTAGTAAGAACTCTCAGGTGGCTTTATTTTGCTTCATATATCAGAAACTTTCTCCCCAGAGTTGGAAAGCATTTTTATGATGGCTGGATAGAAGGACTCTTAGGGAAATATTTTGCATACCAATGGGGAGGATGAAAACTTTAATTTTTCCCATCAACAAGACAACAAGGAAGGAGACAAAGAGGGTAGTGGATCCCTTGACTTGGTCTGAGTTTGAGCTTCCAGCCTCCAGTCCCATTTCCCTGCTAGATGGAGGGAATCTTCATGCTGTCTGCATAGGACCTGAGTTGAGGCCGAGAGCACCCCGAATAGAGGTCAGGATAATGTGCTTTACTGTGTGCTTGCTACAAGCAAATGCTCTATGCTAAACTTTTTTCTTTTGAATACCGGGGATCGAACAAAGGGCTCTTGTACTAAGGTATACCCTCAATCTTTTTTATTTTATATTTTTTTAAAATTTGAGACTAAATTGCTAAATGGCCCAAGCTGGGCTCAAATTTATAATCATCCCAGAGTGCTGGGATTTTAGGTGTGCACCACCATGCCTGGCTTGTGCTAAACATTTTATAAATAATAAGCCATTTAATATGCCCAATAAATCCAGTAGATAGGCACAAATAATTTTACCATTCTGTAAGGAATAAAAACAGAAGAATGAGAGATTCAGTGACTTGTCCGAGGTCACACAGTATATGTGGCAGATCTGAAATCCAGATCCACACAGTAGACTCCAGAACACACTCTTCCCAACAAACATTCTGCTGCTCATGGCCATGTGGCTCATGCTCCCTTAGGTCTGAGTTCTGGAGACCAGTGAGGAGTCTGCAAATGTCCATCCAGAAACATCAACCTCTTTTTCTTCTTGAGAAGCCCTCATGAACACCAACAACCATTTGAGGTTATTGAGAGCATTTTTCTCATCTTCCCACTATCATCCTAAAGTTCTCCAGACCAGTGCCAGCTCTCAGAGTTACGCCTTTCTTCAACAAGCTTGGTCCATAGTTCTAGTGATCTGAGGAGGCCTGGTTCATTCAGATGCAGGAGGCAAAGAGCAGCAACTTCAATGAGGTTGACCAGATGCCTCAGTGAAGTGTGTCACCCATAGGGCGAGAGTTGCATCCTCTGAGTTGGACCATCCATCTCCAACATCTGTCTCACCTGTTCTCCTGATTCAACAATCTTCTGACAAGGGATCAATGAGTTTATCCTGTGCATAAGAGGCAGACACATTTAGAAAAGGTGGTACTTGGACTTAAATTCTCACTAGTGTTACTGTAGGTGATGGGGTTCTAGATGGATTTCTAGTTCTTGTGTGCAATGATTAAAGACTTGGAAGTGGCATGTGATGGGAAGGGTAAGAACAGTGAAGTTTTAGTGATGTTTAATTAGGCGATGGTACACTCAGAGTAAGTGAACTCATTGTGGAAGAAAGGAAAAGAGCGTGAGCACTAAATGTGATTTAGGGATTTAAAATGTTATGCCAGGTCTAGGGCACATTCCTTTTGGTCTTCCAGAGCACAGTTGGCAATGTGATTGACAAGGTGCTGAGTGATGTCAACTGTGTCTGTTGCACATATCCCTTCCCATTATTCCCTCTGTTATAATTGGATGCTGTCCATGTGCATGAACCTTCAGTGAGCTCCAGGTGAAGTGAGATTACTGTAGGTGATGCAGGAGACTCTGGCTCGAATGGATATTATCTTTACCTTGGGTTGTAGGCCTTAAGACAAAGGTTGGGGCGTTGGCCTTGGGTTGTTGCCCAGGTTCAGGTGAGTGGAGGGGAGTGGTCCATCAGCCCCAATTATGAGTGTGTAAGTGATCAGTGGCAGCACTTTCCTCCACCTGTTCCATCCCAGTCATTTGTGTTTAGCTTTTGGGTGTTGTGGTTGGGGACGGGGCTCTGGGGTTGCAGAACTAGGCAGGTTGAAAATTGTGTATAGTCCGGGGGGAGGACAATTGAGTGATTCCAAAAACCGCAGGGCAAGGTTGGTGCCAGGAGAGGTAAGAAATTTGTGAGAAATAGTGCAGAGCTCAAGGAGAGTGAAACATCTTCTAGATGGAACATCAAGAAATGTTTTGTAGCTGAAGTGCCATTTAAACTAGGCCTGAAAGGGTTGCAGTAGGTGGACAGGTGAAAAGGGCTGGGGAAAAGCAATACAGGAAAGAGGAACAGCATGAACAATTGAGAAAAGGTGAATGAATGCTTTCCCTGTCATTGGAAAGTGAAGATGCTTCAACCCCAGAAACATTTTCACTGTAAGCGTCTCAGCATGGAGGATTCTTTCCCTGGGGAATATTTTCTAAAGCAAAATGCAGGGAGCCAATTAAAGGCATTGTTATGTTTTAGATCTAGATATCCCCCAAGAGCCTGAGGCACTCATGGGCAGGGCTTTTGGAAAGTGGTGGGATTATGGCGGTCCTACAGCAGCTGACCTGCTTAGGAGGTGGAGCCTGGCTGGAAGAGGCTGACGCTGGGGCGTGGCCAGGAAGAGTTTATCTCCCTGCCCAGCTTCTCCCTCTGCCTCCTGCTTTCTGTCCACCGTGCCCCTCTGCCATGCCACCTTGCCTTGGAGCTTGCAGACTGTGGACTACAATTTGAACCAGAATAAACTTTTTCTCCTTTTAAGTTTTGGGCATTAGGTATTTCATCTCAGAAATGAGGGAAGTAACTAAGATGATGTGCATTGATCATTTTTCTTTTCCACGCAGTTAAGGCATTCTCCAAGTTGCTCTTTTCTCTTTTGTCTCAGTAAATTAACTTTTATTGAATCAATTTTTTTCTTTTAAAATTTCATAAGTTTTTTTTCAGTATCTTGAACCCAAGAGTACATTATTACCAAGGTATATTCCTAGCTCCTTTTAATTTTTATTTTGAGACAGGATCTTACTAAGTTGCTCAGGCTGCCTTTGGACTGGCAATCCTCTTGCTTCAGTTTCCCAAGTATCTGTAATTACAGAGATGTGTCACTAAGCCTGGCTAAAATTTGATTTATTGATCATTTTCCCCTCCATGTAATATTTGATCAATATCTTTTGCCATCTTGTTTTGTGTTTGGGAGTAAGGGAGTTTTTTCTAGCAATTTTCCATTTAATTTAGTGATTATCAGTTTAATTTCTTATTGATGATTTGCATCAGCAGTCGTCTTTATGAGTCAGATTAAAACCCAATAGATTTATTTTTATAGCTGACTCATGAGAAATTTTTAATAAATCACAGACATTCAGGATTGGTCTATGGGTCCTGTAGTGGCCAGTTGCACTATAACTCAAATCTTTTATATATTGCCACCATGTTGAATATTGTGTGTTGTTTACGTTTGGCTGGAACTAAGAGAAACAACAGGATTAAAGTGGTGGGAGTAAAAAGCATAGGGTCAAAATGGTCTGATCAAAAAATGTGGGTCCTTATTTAAGCCTAAGTGGAGAGAGGGAGGTGCAGTGAGCGTGCAGGGGACTCACCATCCTTTCTCACCCCTTTCTAATAACAGCCCTGGGCCAAACATTCCAGGCTTCCTTGTTGCAGTTTTATGAACTGTGTTAGGTCGCAGCTAAGAGTTCTTTCAATCCAGGCAAATGGTTGTAATATAGTGGCTAGAAGTAAGGAAAGAAGATTAGAGGTTGAAATGTGGCTCAGCTGCTTATCAGCTGTTCTATTCTGGGTATATCTCTGCTTTCTGTCCTTGATTTTCATGTCTGAAAAATAGTAATAATTCCTATCTCCCTAGTTATGGAGTGCATTTCTTGATACTTAGTACATGTATCATAGGTTAAGTCTTTGCTTTAGGACTTAATCAACTAATTGGAGAGATGCACTCTATAAAATGTAAGTCTTCTTTCTTCGTATTATCCTTGTTTATCTCCTCCTTCTTTTCTTCCTTCTCCTCCTTGCCCTCTTCCATCATCTTCACTTCTTAGGGACATCACCGGATGTACCATTTTATCCTGTAGCTCCACTTCTCCACTCTTGGCTTGGTTCAGATGATTTCCCTCTGCTCTGAAGCTCTGATTTCCATGTTGCTCTGGGTGAGGTTGCCTGTGGCCCTCAGGCAACAGGAACAGTGAAGAGTTCAATTTGTCTTAACTATGAGGCACACAAAACAAGTCAGGCCACAAAGGCAGTGGAAGCTGAATCTTAGAGGGTTCTACATGCCAGTCGAAGATACCTGGGCTTTGTTCAGGAGGTGGGGTGCAGGGAGCCACTAAAGGAGAGCAAACAGGGCTCAGAATTCTACATGAGGCATTTAATTTGGAGAAGATGTTTCGAAGGTTTGGGAGCTGGGAGACTTTGCTCTTCTCTAGGTTTATTAGGATGGGGCAAGGTGATGAGAAGTTCAGGAAGCATGGGCTGCTGATCTCTAGAACTGAGAACACAAGGACAATGGCTGGTCTAGAGGAGAGGACACCAGAACAAGCCTGATTGGTATGGCAGGCTAAAGAAAGGGCACCAAAGATGTCTTTGTCCTAGTTCATGGAGCCTGTGAATGTTACCTTATATGACAAAAGGGAGAACATTACCTTTTATAGAAAAAGTGTGATTAACTTCAGGATCTTGAAGTGGGGAGATTGTCCTAGATTCTCCAGGTGGGCCCAAGTCATTGCCAGGGTCCTTCCAAGAGACAGACACAGAGATGGTACTGTTGAAGAAAATGAGCAACAAGATGACCTCAGCAAAGAGAGAGAGCTTGGACGAGTCAAGGCTGCAGCTTTGAAGATGCAGGAAGTGGCCATGGATGAAGGCGTCCTCGCAACACGGGAAGCTGGAAGACCAAGAACTTGTGCTCCCTCGGCACAGCCTTGCCAGCCCCTTGATTATAGCCCAGTGCAACTGATTTTGGGATTCTTTCTTCCAGAACTGTGAGAGAGTAAATTTCTGTTGGTTTAAGCCAACAGGTTTATGGTAACTTCGTATAGTAGCCACAGGACACTAATAGAGTTGCTTAAAAAGTTTTCTGAGGGTAGTCCTCACCCTTGGAAGTCAAGCTCTTCTACTTCCTGGTGTCAAGGACTGTGCCACCATTACATTGGTTTCCATTTGCCTGATGTTCCTGAACACCTGTACTCCCTTGCCTTGTCTCTACTATAATAAAATTGATCAAAAGGGCAGATTCCCTTCTTCTAAAATCTGACCCTTCCATTTACATTCTTGACACACCTTGCCTGACTTAGCTGCCTAAAGTAGAACTCTGACCTCTGTTCACTCTCTTGACCTTCAGTGGCTCCGTAACTCTTACTACAGAACCAAGTCCAGACTTATTGGGTTGGCATGGGCTCAGTGACTGCTTACATATTTAACTGCCACCCACCAGAAGATGAGCCTTAATAATGGTGATGATGATGGTAATGGTGATGAGGAGAGAGATGGGGGTCATGAGGATGGCGATGGTGCTAGTGATGGTGGTGATGGGGATACCAGTGATCACTGTGAAGTACCTGCTATGCTCAGGACCTGTGTTTTGCATTTTTTCCACATTACCTCATGTAATACTTTCCTGTCCCGAAGAGAGCACTTTTACAGGTGAATAAGATACACAGTCACACACTGAGCCATGGTTGATCCAGGACTCAGGCTTGATTTCTGACTCCCTGAACAGTGCTTGTTCCTCTGCCACATGATGTTCCTTTTGTGCAATGAGGACAGCCTTACATATTTGGTTTGACTGGAGGATTCCTTCTCTATTCAGACTTGAGTAGATACAGATAGGCCTGGCTCTAAGGCAATTTCTCCACGTTCTATGATTTTTATATATATCTTGTAGCAAGAAGCAATCACTACTCACTGAAAGCTGTATTCTTTTATCATCTTCACATTCCTCAGAGTTTTAGACCAGTGCCTGGCACCAAACATGGGCTAAATAAAAGCATGTGGAATGAATGAATGAACAGCTGGATGGACAGAGGATACTGAATCCACTGGAGGAGAGGAGATGAGATCAGTTTGTTGTGTTTTTTTTTTTTTTGAGATCAGTTTTTATCCCTATTCCCACTCTGGTCTTTTGCAGGGACTTTAGCCAGGATGGGTTTGTAGCATCCAAGCACCAGTGTATTTAAAGGATGCAAGCACAAAAGAAAGTAATTGGAGCTCCCTTTGTGTATCACAATAAACATTGGCTGTGAAATCCATTGTCTTTTATCTTTGGAGAAACCACTGTGACTCCCATGTTTTTGCATTTCATTAGCTGGCTGACGCTGTTAGCCTAAATACTCCACTTAATGTTAAGCACTAAGGTCAGGTGACTCAGAATAACTCCTTTCTAATTTGTCTAGGTGTCAGCCATGTCCAGCCTGAGAACTGCCTTTCCCATCCTTTTAAAAAGGGAATAAAATAAAATATAAAAAATAAAGGAAGTATTGTTATTTGTACACATGAACTATATTATATATATTTTGTATGTGGCCTAAGACAATTCCTTTTCACTAAAATAAGAGGGAAAAAAAGTGGATGGCATATTGGACATGTCTGGACTAGAGTATTTGAATATTCATCATCATTCCAATATCCCCCAACAATCAGTGCCTTCCAGACAAGGCCAGCTGTCTTCAGGGGTTATTTATAGCCAAATCAAAGTGAGAATCACTATGTAAACAGGATTGTTCCTTTGCTTACCTCCCTCATGTCAATCTATCCATTTATTTAAATTTTCTGCTGCAGTGATTAGACATACTGAATGTGATAGGGTTATGAATTTGAAGGTGCTAAAGGCAAAACAGTTCACTATCCTTATCTTTAAAGACAAAGATTCACAGAAGTAAAAATGGACTTAAAGATTTCTAGTCCAGCAGTCCTATGTTAATGTATCAGTCAGGTTCTTGTTGCTGCAACATAATTGACATACACAACATAAAGGAAGAGAGGCATATTTTAGCTCACAGTTTCAGAGGGTTCGGTCAATGGTTAGCTGGATCCAAGGCAGAAACATCATGGCAGAAGGACACGGTGGAGGAAAGCTGTTTAATTCATGGAACCCAGGAAGCAGAACACAGGGAAAGAGCCACAGAGAAAGGGGTCAGGGCCCAGATAGAATCCTGAAGTCACCACCCTATAACCATCCAGACACAACCCGATCTGTGCTTTACTGATCTAGGCATCTCTCCTGCCAAGATGGTACAGATGAAAAAACTTGAGGATCAAAGAAGTTATATAATCATTGAAGTCAGATGATGTTATGAAAAGGGTAGAGATTAGGAACTCTGAGTTTTCAGCTCTAGTTCAGGTTTAATCATACATAATATGTGTAATTTTGAGCTAGTTTCTTAGTGTCACGGAGTCCCCATGTTCCTTTCTGGAAAGTAGGGAAATGCATATACAGTCTGTGATGATTGAAGCACGTAAGTAGGAGAAAAAAGTGGTGGAGCACCCAATGCCAGCAACTCAGCTTCTCTAGGACAGAGTTTCAGAGCCTGGGAAACAACAGCTTGGAGAGGAAGTGACGTGAGTGGAAGGCACACAGGAACCACAAGGGAACCGACAGAGTAGGAGAACATGGTTAAGGGCTGCAGAAGAAGTAGCTCACCAAGGAGAGCTGCTGTGCAGCCCCTGTGGGAAGGCCGGGAAGCCAACTTCTCTGCTCAGGGAGAAAGGGAAGCCTCACCTGGGCCCAGAGAACCCCACGCAGTGGGAGGCAGCAGCGAGAACACCAGCAACCCTGGCGCAGCAGTTGGTGAGTGAAGGTGGAGCCGTGCCACACGCAGTCAGACAGAGGGGAAGGGGTTGGGCAGGGGTCACTGTTCCATTTAGGAAAGGCCAGGGGCTCGAACTTCAGTCCGGAGCAGGCTGGCAGCCCCTCCACTGCCAGTCTCCCAGAGTGGAAGAGGGAAGGGCAGTCCAGTCACGGTAGACTGCTGGCAGCTGGGCAGCAGACTCGGGATTCCCCAGAGAGCTAGTCTGGGGACCCCCTGACTCGGCTGGGGGGGGGTGGTAGCGCAAATGTCCCCACCATTACAGACCTCTGGATCCACACTGTTCTGGGCACAGACTGCCCTTGGTCTTCAGCCTGAACAGAGACACGCTCTGCCTAGAATTCTGCTCCTAAACACAGCCTTGAGGAAAGGAGCCACGGTCCAGAGCAACCGAACTCTTTCTTTTTTTTACTATTCTTTACCTTGACTGTATTATTTTCACTTTTTATTCTCATATTTAAACATTTTTGTATCTCATTTTTCTCCTTCTATACATTACCCCCCACACTTTTATCCCACTCTTTTACACCATTCTCTTTTTGTGTGTGTGCCGGGGATCGAACTCGGGACCTTGCGCTTGCGAGGCAGGCGCCAGAACCACTGAGCTAAATCCCCAGGCCGGCACCATTCTCTTTTAAGAGTGTGTTTGTGTACCTGTGCTTTGCCTATGCTTACTTGTCTGTTTTGTTTTTGTTTCTTTTGTTTTGTTAGGGAAACTCTCCCCTGTGCATTTACACCCCTGCCCACTTTAACCCATATTTCCTTGCCTGACCTCTTTCCCCTGTATTTTTCTCATTCTCAATTTTACTTTTCTCCACTCTCTACCTTTTCACGTGACTCCTTTAATCTTTCTCTCTAATATTTACATCAAGCACAGAACCTTTCCACACCGTTATCCCTTTCTAAATATATAACAACAGAACCTTAGTATCAGTCGGGCCCCTTGCCCCTCTCCTGTTTCTTCCTTTGTATACCACAGAGCAAAGGACTTACAGAAAAAAAATATTTTTTTCTTTTTGGTTCTATTCCTCCACTCTCCCCCTCTTTGGGATTACACAAACCCCTGGGCTTTAGATGGTTGATTCTATAAAATTACTGTTGAATGCTGTTTTTTACCAGTAGGGAACACAGCCAACGCATCTGGTGCAGTAACAGTAGGTTAAGGCTTGGGTTGTTATAATGTTTACACTATAGCTATGGATTTCTTCTCTACGCTAAAAGGAGACCCAAATCAGGATCTTATGGGATATAATTTTTCAACCAGCCCTGATAGATTCCACTGCAACAGATCAGCCTGTTAATACTGTAGCTGAATTGATTCCATAGGGATAATCCTGACTCAGAGGACAATTGAGTGCCAGTGAACTTACCTGCCAAGCCCACCATTACACTCAGGAAAGGGAGAAGGGAAGGGAAAATGAGAGGAATAGAGATATGTCATGTACAGGAACCTAATAACCCTCATCCATGTAAATATTATAAGTCATAACATGTGCTAAGACAAATAGTATCAACAGGTACAAAAAAGGGGATTAGGGAATCAGAGGAGGATTGGGGAGGAGAAAGGGGAGGGAAGGGAGTTTTTTAAAAGCTGTAATATATACATGTAACCGCCCCCCGAGATGATTGTGAGCTGCATGAATTACAAATATGTACTAATAAAATAAACAAGAAAAAAAGTATGTAAATAGTTGGGTGTATGGTAGTTGCTAGAACTGCTGCTATCGAGCAAGAATTAGTACCAAAATCCACTGTGTTTTTTCCCCATTGTCTTTGTCACTTTCCTGTCACTGGGACAAAACACCTGACGCCTGCAATTTAAAGGAGAAGTTTATTTTGGCTCGTGGTCTCAGTCCAAGACCGGCCAGCTTCAAGGCAGAAACCACATGGCAGAAGGGCATGGCAGATGAAAACTCACCTCATGGTGGCCAGGAAGCAGAGAGTGAATGAGGCATCAGGGAGGGTGATGCCCCCAGTGACCCAGCTCTTGTGGCTAGGCCCACCCCCTAATAGCACATTCAGCCATAGATTCATCAGTGGATTAATCCACTGATAAGTACAGCATCACCATGATCCAATCACCGTTTAAAGGACCCACCTCTGAACACATGATCCTTCTTGGGGGACATTCTAGATCTAAACAGTAACATTTTGCTTCTAGTCCCTAAAAGACTGGTGTCTATCTCTTCACTTGATCTTAGCCAAAAGGCCGAGAAGCGATGGTGTCTGTCTCTTTATACAAAATACACTTAGTCCATTTTAGGAGTCACCAAAGTTTTAACAATTCTAGCATTGCTGAAAAGTCCACGTCCAAAATCTGCCCTGAGACTCAAGGCAAACTCTTAGCTGTGATTCCCCTGTAAAAATCAAGAAGAAAGTTAAATACTGCCAACATACAATATCATAGGGTAAACATTCCCATTCCATTAGAAAGGATTAAGGAAACAGAAAGGGACTGGACCAAAGGAAGACCAGAAAGGTGAACATTACATCCTATAGCTCCATGTCTAACACTCATGGTAAGATGCAGCCAGGTATGATCTCCAAACAGCTTGGACAGTCCCAATCCTAAGGCATTGCTGGTTGCAGCCCTCATAGCTTTGCTCACTGCCTGTGGCTTTCCTCAGCTGACTTTCCATATTCCTGGCATCTCAAATTTCCTAGAGTCTGCTCTGCACTTCCGGCTTCACCCTTATAGCTTTATGCACTGCCCTCTCAGGGTTCTATTGCCTGGCCTTGTAGGGCTTGCCTCTGAAATTTGAGTGTAAGCCTCCATGATACTGTAAGTCTTGTGATCTGCAGGCCTGTAAAAATCAGCCCCACATTGATAGTTCCAACGTCTGCCACCAGCTGGAGCACCAGCTGAGGTAGTTGCCACATTTTGGGCCACTGCAGATGTGAAGTGTAGATGACTGAGTAGTGTGAAAGGAATCCTGGGAATGAATTTCCTAGGCAGTTTTTCATGAGCAGGGTGCCCTGTGGCTCTCTTCTCAAAGCAAAGTCTTTCAAAAGGGTTTGCCTTTACCCTTTTATACCCTTGAGTCAGTGAAGGTTGAGGTCTTGCTAATTCCTGAGATGTCTTCAAGGGATCTTTGCTATTGCCTTGATGCAAAGCACTTGGTTTCTTTTTCTTTTGGTACTGGGGATCAAACTCAGGACCTTGCGCTTGCAAGACAGGCACGGCACCACTGAGCTAAATTCCCAGCCCACTTGGCTTCTTTTTTTTTTGGTACTGGGGATTGAACTTGGGACCTTGCTCTTGCAAGGCAGGCGGCAGAACCACTGAGCTAAATCCCCGGCCCTAGGCTTCTTTCTAATGTTAAAATTTTCAGCAACCAATCTCTCCTTGGTCTCAATTTTCCAAACCTTTTTTTCTGGCCACTGGCAAATTTTTTCAAATCATTCAACTTGCTTTTAGCTCCTTATTCTCACTATATATATGGCTAAAAACTGCTACCACTATTCATGCTACAGCTTCAACACTGGGCTGCCTTGAAATTTTCTCCACTAGATTAATTAGTCTGCTGTCCTTAGTCTCACTCTTCTGCAGTCTCAGCACATGAACAAAATGTAGACAAAATTTCTGTCAGAGCATAACACACATGATCTTGAGTTCAACTGCCAATGCGTTCCTTGTGCCCAACTGAAAGCTCTGAGCTTGGTCTTTGCTGTCTGCATTTCTATCAGCATTCTGGTCTTCTGAACTCTGATCAGAATATCCCATCAACTCTGCTTACAGCCTTCTAGGACTTCTCTAACTGGCGTTTCCAAACCTTTCCAAACTCTTTCTGTAAACCATTTCCAAAGGTATAGCCATGGCAATGATTCCACATCTCTGGTACCAGAAACTGTTTTTTCACTTTTCCATTTCTAGGACAAAATGCCTGACACCTAAAAGAGGAGTGATTTATTTTGGCTCATGATCTCAGTCCATGGTATGCTGGCTCTAAGGCAGAAATAGCATGGCAGAGGGCATAGTGGATGAAAAGCTGCTTGTGTCACTGCAGCCCAGAAGTAGAGAGAAAAGGAAGAAGCCAGGGAGGGAAATATATGCTTCTGGATCATGTTTCCCATGACCCACCTCTTCCAACAATGCCCATCTCCTAATAGCACATTCAGCTACGCATTTGTCAGTGAATTAATCTACTGATGAGTATGGCACTTCCATGATTTAATCACCTTCCAAAATCCCACCTCTGAGGCCAAAGCACAAGGCTTTTGAAAGTCATTCTAGTTCTAAACCATAACACTCATCACTCTACACTGACTTCTCCTAGCTCACTAGTGATGCTGAAGAACAGACTTCCATGTGCCTGATGCTTAGAGTGACTCAGTTCTATTTTTTATCAGTATAAGGAAGCAGGATTATATAGTGGTAGAGGTTTTTGTTCCTCTCTATAGATATAAAACCTCAGCAAGAGGAAGAGTGGGCACAGTGGAGCTCGGGAGAAAAATTTGTGTGGTCAAAAACTCACCCTCAGACAGCTGAATTGAGTCAGATACCCCACTGGTCTCTGACTCCTGTCATCTCCAGCTAATCCTGCCATAATCCCAGGACCTTAAGAGGCCCAGTGTCTGGGTCTGTGGGGCCATGAGCTGTTTTCACTGGCTCACACCCACCCCGTGAAGTGGGCCTTCACTTCTTTCACTCACTCTTGTTACTCCTGTTTAATAGTAAATCTTATTCTTGCTCCCTTTGAGTTACCTGCTCAGTTCTTTGATTGGGACACCAAGAACCTGAAAACAACTCCCCCAAGTCCCCTATTGGCTAACACTAGGAAGCCAGGTGGAATGTACGGCAGCCTTAAAGTTGTGAAGAGCAGGAGGCAGAGGCATTTCTTCAGCAACCCTCATCTCCATGATTGGGGGCTGTTCCTTGAGTGCTCTCTGTCCTGAACCTCTAGCCTCTGGGGCTGAGTCAGCTGGTGTAGCTTCAGAGCAAAGTTGAGAAGCTGGGAAGACTCAGGGGCTTGTGACAATAGCCAGTCGTTGTCCATCCTGGCAGCAGCTGAAATCAGCCCTGCTGGCATCTACTGCAGATAGCTGATGAAACTAAATGACATTCAGACAGGGCAAGGGGGCACGGCAGGCAAGTGAGGGAGGCTGCTTAGGGGATGCATCTGAGAGCACTATGCTCACTGCTGAATGTATGCATGGCGGTGGCTATTCCTGCTTTAACTCACTTTGATGAGTGAGAACTTCAAGCAAAGGCTACCTGGGAGGCTGCGTTTGGGCTGCAGAGCTGGGAGCTCTTCCCTGCTCACTTTGAGCCTCCCATGGGAGGACACTCCCTGCCTTGCTAAACATGGCCCGATTCCTACTTCTCTAATGACAGGAATTATCAGCCCGAGACAAGTCTTCATTAGACAGGCTTATTTACTCAGGGAGTCAAAATTTTAAGTGGCCATTCCAGTGGGAGAATAGGTACACACACGTGTATGTGGGTGCGCCTTTGATTAGACAGAAGATTCACAGATTAAAGGGTTGGGAGAAATGTTTCCTACAGACACTCTCCTTTTTTGAACTAGAGCTCAAAATGAGTAATAATGAATTTCAAGGCAGGAATAGTTCATGGGTCCTGGCAGCTTGGGGAGTGCAGTTGTTTGTTGCGAATGTGGGCTGGTCCTGGCGTGGTCTCCCTGAGACCCGCAGGGGACAGCTAGTGCCAGTGCCGTGCTTCAAAGGGAAGGGGTCTGAAGCCAACGTGGAGGATGTGGCAAAACATTCCTCTTTTGGGTGAGCCTTGAAGCTCATTAGCATACAAGTGATGATCGATATATATGGTGAATGCTTCAATTAAAAAAATGTCTTACAGTGAAAGCCATGTTACCATTAATCCCCCTCCAAATCCTCCCCTTTGCTTCAAACACACTAATCTCAGCATTCACGCACTTTAGGAGGCATCTCTGGAAATCCTCTTTTCTGATTGTCTTTACAAGGTGTGATCAAAAATAGGGTGAACACTGTTGCTGTGTGCCACCCCAATGGAAAGGTGGGCTCGTAAGAACATCACTGTCTGCCCTCGCCCGTCTTAGTCACCAGATCTGGTACCATGAGACATACAGCTCTTTCCCAAAGTCAAAATGACCGTGAAAGTATATCTGAGGCTGCCACAACAATGTAAGTACAGATACTCATGAAAGAGGACTTCCAGAACTGCTTCAGAAAGTATCAAGAATGATGGAGTAAAGGTATTTGAAGTGAGGGGTAGGAATTTGAGGGTGATTAATAGTCAAGTGTCCTTTAATTCATTTTAAAAAATTTAAACATTCTCTGTAGTTTTCAATCACACCTCACATTCATCTCTCTCAGAAGGTGGACAGTAAGAGGACCTCTTATCCTACCTGTGTTGGTGCTACAGCTTGGATCTGGGGTGTCCCCCCAAGTCCTGTGTGGTAACTGTTTGACCCCAGTTTGGTGCTCTTGGTACTGGTGGAATCTTTAAGAGGTGATGCTTTGTGAGGTGTCTTTAGGTCACCCATGAGGCATTGTGGGATGCTGATTTCTTCTGTCTTTCACTTCCCAGCCATGAGGTGGGTGACTTTGCCCTGCCATGATGTGCTACCTGGCCACAGTTCCAGTGCCATGGTATCAATCAATCGGGGACTCAAGCCTCTGAGAGTGGGAGCCAAAATAAATCTCTTTTCTTGATATAAGTTGATTATCTCAAGTATGTGTTACAGTGACAGAAAGCTCACTAACAACACCCAGATTTTCCAAACCTACTTCATCACAGAACCATTTGTAGAAAATCCTGATTCTACAATTCTGAAATCCCTGATTCCAGGGATCCTTGAAGACATTAGGCTGCAGGAATTCATGACAAACCTGTACCCTGCATGGGTATGTGGTCTCAGAGGAGAGGCCACTTGTTTTTGTGGAAGGATAATGACCTAGGAAGCTGGGCTTCATTTTGGCTTTATCTTGCTATTTGATCTTATACTCTGTAGTTTTCAGTCTATCTATTCATCTGTTTTCACATCTATAAAATGAAGTGAATAATAATTAGGTGGTTTGAGTTCACAGAAAATTCTTAGAACAGCCTGACGTACAACATGAGCAATAGGTCATTAATGAGGCCATGATGATTCTGTCAGTGATAGTGGACTGAGCCTTAGGGTTATGAATTTACCACACTGTGTAGTAATATGGTCACTTGTTGGTTGTATGTCTATCATGAATTGTGATACATGGTCTTAATATATTATCCACTTAAATCCTCATTACATCCTTTAAACGTCAGCAATAGTCTCCCAATTTTGCAGACAAGAAACTGTAAAATGAGAAACTGAGGGTCTGAGAATTTACATAACTTTCCTAAGCCTCGGAGCCAGCAAAAAGCAGAGCCAGGATCCAACCACAGCCTGGAATGTCATGACTAGGTTGCTGAGATATTAGATCTCTATTCACTATGTGAGATTGTTTACTGGTACAGAGATAATCTCCACCACTCTCTGACCCTGCAGTTTAATATTCCTAACAGCTCAATATTAATATTATTTGATACTAAAGTATGGGTGTATCTGCCCCATAGAATGCATTTGACCATCCCTAACTAAAGTATCTCCACACCTATATCCCAACGGACACAAAGTAGGCTCACAGTGGAGAACTGTTGCATGAATGAACAGACTATGTACCTTCTCTGTGTGTGGGCTACTGAGTATGTTGAATGACACTCCACATCCAACAGTCACCCACACATGTTGCATTTTTGTGCTGTGATGAAGCTTGGAGTAAATTATCTGAAGGTTACATCTATTCATTTCTTTCCTCCCTTTCAACAAAATACATGTCAAGCACTGTATATATTAAATTACAATTCTGTACAACATGATCTATAGATGTCTTATCCACTCTTTTCCTCAATAAATCTGGTATAATAAGGAGAACAAGGCAAACAAACAGGAATATAAATACAATTTAAAATCACCAGGAATTCTGCATATGAGGAGGGGCAAAAAGTCCTAGCTATTGAAAAAAACCACTACCTGGGTCATGAGCACTTTTGGAAGATGGTGAATGTTCATGGATGCATGGGTGCTCGCTCAATGGACTCAGGGTCATGAACTTCTACAGTTTGAGGGACACCCAAGAGAATCTAGGCTAGAGAAGCAGACACATAGATGGATTTCATCAGGGCTTTGTCTTCTGTTCACAACTTCTTTGAATGGCTTTAATATCATTCTCCTTTCTCTTTCACTTTGTTCCTTACTTCTGTCACCCGTGGGACAGAGTTGTTGCAAACTCGTGGAAAGCAAGCTGTATTTGGGGAGGACGGAGAGGGTGTGGGGCATTCTTTTCACTGGCATTGGCATAGTCCTGTTTACTGATTGTGCACCATGAGCCAGTTTATAAGGTGCTTTCTTTTTTTTTGGTACCAGGGATCGAACTCAGGACATTGTGCTTGCAAGGCAGGCAGCAGAACAACTGAGCTGAATCCCTGGCCTATAAAGTATACTTTCTTCTGCTCTACCCCCTGCATCTTAAAGGTTCCATCCCCTACCGATATCACCCTACTGAAGACTAAGTTTCTTACGCATGAACCTGTGGGGAACACAAACCATATTCATATAACCATGGTACCGCCTGATTTAAAGATGCAACCCAGACACTTCCTAGTGGATTGCCAGTTTCTAATCATTTGTGCTGCATTCATTGGTGCTTGATTTTCTGTGGCCTATTTATTTATTGGTTAGTTCTCATCTCCCCTCTCTTGAATGTCAGTTTCATGACTGAAAGCTGGAAATCTCCTGTCTTCTTTACCATCTCGTCCCCATCACTTACAATAGCCCTGAGCATGCAGTAGCGACACAATCAGCATTCTTCAGCTGAAGGGCTGCAATTGATAAGTGGCAAGGAGCTATCTTTGCCTGCTTTGTGACTCTGGGCAGATCATTTTTGTAAGACTCAGTTTCTCCACAGGCAAAGTGGGGACCACAATACCTAGAGATAGGAAGAACATGTGCTAAGGCATTTCCCACAAGGCCTCTGGGAAGCCCCTTATGGGGTAAGATTTTGGCAAGTTTACCATGGTATGAATTTCAGCCTTCAAGACAAACTCTTAGGATGAGAATTAGTTGGATTGGGGGATAACTTATAGTTACTAGTCTCCTAGGAGACTGATAGGTAAATCAGACAGGATACTAATTTTTGTTATGAAAAATATAGTTAATAAGGAAAGTCAGTGTTCAAATTGGTTTGATCAGTCTTCTGGAAACAAAATTATATGAGAAAACTGCCAGGGGATTATGGAATGGGAAAAAAGGATGTGAATCAACTGGTATAAATATTAGTTATTTCTGGAGCCTGGGTTGGAGGGTTATGCATTCATTTCCAAAACAAAATGAATCAGATTGGGTGAGCCTGCAGGTCAGAGCTCCCTTGTCCGAACGGGCCCTGTGGGCAATGCCTTTTGATATTTGGAGCTTCTCTTCAGGCTATCACAACTGATCTCTCTCCCTTAGGAAAAACAGCCTGGCCTGGGCCATGCCAGCTTCAGTTCTGTCTTCAGACACACTTCCTGTTCTCTAACGGCTCACTGAGGATTCTGGGTAGTGATGTGAAAGCTACCAATTAGATTACACTGCCCCTTGCCCTCTACCCTGCTCAACACTTCTGGGATGAGCATATGACTAGGCTGGCCAATCAGAGCAACTCATCCTTCTGGGCCACTGTGACACAGGGATACATATGTGACTGGGTAGGACCAATCAGAATCTTCCTAAGGCTGATGTGTGGACACTGGAGGTGATAGATTGTTTGCAGAGCTGGCCACGGTAAGGTCTTTCATTGCACATGCCCCATTGTGATGAGACTTGAGGTGCTTCCCATCAAGAGCTGGAGTCTATTTCCATTGCCTTTGAACTTGGGCTGGCCCATGATGTGATTTGAGAAAGTAAAGAGATGTGTGAGTTTGGAGCCCCAGCCCAGAAAGGACTTGCAGACTTTGTCCTCACTCCCTTTGTACCCTGCTGCCTTGTGAGCAGGCTAGGGCTCCAAGAGGTGAAAACACTTCATGCAGAAAGAGATTGTATTGAGGCACAGACACTCTAGCTGTTCTGGTTGCCCTTTGGAAGCTCCTGACATATAAATGAAACCGATTTGAGACCAATCCTCCCAGGATAATGTCATCTGATCACAAATTTCTGGTTGAATCTAGGAGATACCACAAGGATCCAAGAACTGTCCAGTTGAAGCCTGCCTGAGCCACAAAGTTGTGAGAAGAAGATGGTGATCATCTCTGGGTGTGGTTGCACACAGTAATCCCAGTACTCAGGAGGCTGAGGCAGGAGGATTGCCATGACTTTGAGGCCAACTTGGGCTACATAGTGAGTCCAAGGCCAGCCTGAGCTACATAGTAAGACAAACAACAAAATAATGGTGGTTGTTTCAAGCCACTAAGTTTTATGATGTTTTGTTTCACAGCAATGGATAACTGGTACATTGGGAAAGAGAACTGTTTTTTCCCACTGAGTACCATTTTGAGAAGATGGGGCTACCAGAGCCTGCCATATTAAGAAGCTGCCTGAAGAATAAAACCAAGCAGAGACAAGCAGGACCACAAGATAAGAGAGACAGAATTAGAACCAGGAAGAATATTATTTGAGGTTCTGTATCTAGCCAAGACATAGCTATTAGAATAAGCTTCACAAGACTTCCTAGTTAAGCAAATGAATAACTTCCTTCTTTTATTTTTAAGCTGTTATGAGTCAGGATTCTGCCATCTGCAACAGAAAGAGTCCTAACTGAGACACATGTATTTTCTGGGTATGCTATTATATGCAATTATATTTTGGCCAAATTTTACTAGTCTGGTGACTTCCAATATCTTTACATTTAGTTCATATCTCTCCCAATAGTTAAAAAAATTCTTATTGACAAATTAGTTTATTCATTCAGAAGCCTTTATTTAGGACTTGCTATGTGCATGGAACTGTAGTAATTGGTGGAGATTTAGCAAATAATATGACAAGTCCAGTGTCCCTCTTCTTTACTTCAATATTGAGGTCCTGGCCAAGAGTTCCAATCTCCTGCAAGGCAATATGACACAAGGGGAGAGAAAGAAAGACACAGAAACAGGACTTAAACAAAGCAGGGATCTGGGGCGAAATGAGATGAGTTGGGCAGCAAAGACAAAAGGCACCCGAGACCTCCAGTGTTTATTGGTTACAGGCATGGGAAGAAATAGGGCAGGGTGTATGTGAAATATCTGGTGATAGCGGTTCTCACAGGCAAGGCTGTAAAAGGGAGGCAATGCATGCTTGTAGAAGAAACAAAAGAAGACCAGGGGTGGGCCATAATTAACCAGGAACCCATCAGGTCAGTGAGAGAGGCCATAATTCAGGGAAAGGAATAGTTGGAGTCACACTGACCTCAGCTGGATGTTATCTCATTCAGGGTTCTGCAGCTTCACAGACCAGTACTTAGATTTCTGCTACAGCCATTGGGGGAGGGGCTATGCTTGCCCAATCTGCCATCTGACATGGCCATTAGAGTGACATAGGCTTTGATCAGACTCTTAATATAATATGGCCAAATCATAGGGAAGCAAGAAGCCTGTGCCACTTATAGCCTGCTAGTAAACTGGGCAGGGGCCTCAACTACACTCCAAGTTATCTAATTAGAGTTATGCTAAATTCCAAGGAGATAAAGAAATGGGAATTATCAAAGACTGCATAGTCTACTCCACTATCTTGTTAAAGGAATAATGTATGTAAAAGCATATAGCAGAGCTCTAGCACAAACACTGATTTTTCTTTCCACACATGAGATAAAACCATAAGCCCTTTCTGAGGTACCTACCTGCTCCCATCTCCCAAAATATCCTCCTTAAATATCCTTTTCTGCATCCAGATCTCAAATGCATGCAACATTCTCAGTTTGCGAAATGTGGAGTAGGCAAGAAGTGCCTCATTTTTAGGATGCTCTAAATTCAAGAGGCCTATAGTCATGGAACCACAGGAGATTTGGACTTTTAACACACTTCTGAAATACTGCCTCTGTCGTCACCACCCACACTTCCTGTGGAGAACCTAAGATCTTTTATTTTTTCTTTTGCCTTTATTACTTTCAAGCCCCAGTTCTTGGCTGAGATAAAGTACAGTCCCCAAATGGTGTGATTTAATGGGAGGAAATTTACTTGACTTAATGTACAAATTTACCAAGGGAAGTGAATTTGATAAGGATAATTACATCCACATCTAAGTGTAAATTACAGCAGGTGTCTAAAACGGTGAGCAGCTGCTGTGTCCTTGTCACTCAAGGCTACCTCTGCTCTCTGGGGTTCACAGCCAGCTAATAAATGTTCAGTGGAAGCGGAATGAGCAGGCTGATGATGACCTGACCTCCTGGAGCCTCATCATTTATCCAATTAAGAGACAATATTGGAACCAAGTGTTTCTGCATAGACCTATGTTCAGCCAGACAGAAGATGTTGGGCAAGTTTGTTTCTGGAAGATTTCATATTTTTCAGCATAGACTGAAACCATTGACCAGTGCCATCTCCCAAATTTATCCTCACAGCCACTAAGCTTGGTCTTATTAATAGTTAGCTGTGCCCTGAACATGCCATCTGCTTGTTCACTTCTATGTCTTTGACCTTTTGTCTCAAACTTCTCCTCTTTCTCTTCTCAGTCTGGCGAAATTCTAATCCGCATATGAGATGCAGCTCATATGCTGCTACCACTCAGAAGCACCTGTATTCATCAGCCCAGCCATGTTCATTCCCTCATTCATATCACAAACTCCTCATGTCTTTATCATGACACTCATTTGCTTAGTACATATGTGATGAGCACTCACCAGGCCCCAGCAGTATGGACTCCTGAAATAAATCTGATGTTGTTAAGGATCCCAGAGTCTAGCAGAGGAGATATACAGCAAAAAAGTCACAAAAATCCTGAAGCCGTGAGAGATCTGTCAATAAAGGAGAAAATAGGCTTCCGTGGAAGCAAAAGGGAAAAGCCCACCTCAGACTCCAAGAAAGAGCTGCAGAGACAAAGATGCTTTGGTGTGGACATTGTTCTGGAATCACAGAAAGAAATGCACAGAGACACAGAAGTTGGGTAAAAAAACAAATTTACTTGCAAGCAGGCAGGACTGCCAGAAACTGGTCTGGTCAGAGTCTGTACCCTGTGTTCTTTGTCCATCACTTTTTATACTTTTGTCAGTCATTATCTCACCCCTAGTGGTCTTTGTTATGTAAATAAAGTTCCAATTCCTGTTTAATGGTTAGACACAGGTGGTTTCTGTCACTGATTACAGTCCTGAACACTTGACATTTAAAGCACATACATCACAAGTTTGTTCAAGGATTCCCACTTTGTTCTTCAGAGCTAGGATGTTATCTATAGTGGAGCTACAGATCAAAGGAGCTATATAACCTTCACTTTAAACAACAAAAACAATGGGCTAAGGGAAGCTTTTAAAAGGGTACACTACCTATTTTGCTTCCACAACTACTTCAATAGCAAATCTGCTAACCTTACTTTAAAATTTTTCCCTATCAACATGAAGAGTTCATAGGAGTTTTCCAAGAGGAAAGGAGTAGAAAGACATCTCTGCAGAGACAACACTAGGCATATGCTGGCTATCAGTGGTTTGTCATCCCTACCATTTTTTTCTACTTGAAAGCAGAGATTTGTCCCTACATTTGCATCTCCATTACCTAGCAAAGACATATAGTACATGCTCAGCTAGTGTTTGGGAGGTGAGTGAATGAGCCATGAATTCAGAGAATGTTAATTTGACTGTTGTTTGGGGTTCTGGGTTCTAAGCAGTGCTAAAGAACTCACATGAGAAAAATGTAATCAGAAATAATGGGTCTCTCTTAGCCACTATTGCTATTTAACAAACTATACCATGAGCTAGAAGCTTAAAGCGACAGTGATTTACTATTTTGTGGCATCCTGCGAATCAGTTGGGTAGTTCTTCTGTTATTTGCCCCTGGAATCACTTGTGCACCTGCCTTCAGCTGGGAAGGTGACTTGGACCCGTGTTCCCTTGGGACAGTGGGGACAGCTGAGCCCTGTTTTATGTGGTCTTCCATCCCCAATGAGGATAGAGTGAGCATACACACATTGTGGTACTCATACCCTAAGAGACAAAGCTCTAGAGTGTACTAATTATGCTCTTCTGTTTGTATCTCCTTTTCTGATGTCTCAGTGGGCAAAGATATTTGCACAGCGAAGTCTAGAAGCAACACTGAAGCGCATAATATGTGGGCAGGTGTATCTGAAGGTCTGATTCACCAAGGCCATTAATGTCACTGTCCATCACAGGGAAACTCATAATCAGGTTGCCATCAAATGCATACATGTGGCACGGCCAGGTAGCAAAACAGAGCAGAGCCATCCTTCAAGGACAGGGAGGTCCTGTAGTGTAGTAACAGGAGGAGCATTAAACATGGCTGTCCTTGGAACTTGAAGAACAGGGTTTGATCATGTAAGATGAACCCAAAATAATCACTTCACATGCTATCTTCAGCATCAGAGGCAATAATACAAAGTATTTTTATAGACTTGAAGAGAAATCAGCACTGTTAAGTCGAAAGCCGAGGTCAGTACCACGGACAGATCCAACAACTAGTGAGAATCCAGGCATTTTCATCCTTATCTTCTGGAGGCAGCTGGGCATGGAGAATTAACTTGCTGAGTGTCTAGAGAATTGGATTTGCTTCATGTATTCTCATTTGCCTTGGGCTGTTTCCTGTCACGACCTGTATCAATTGTGTTTAGGTTTAGTCATGAGCAAGAAAGTCTACAGGTAAAGCAGCTTAAACAAAAGAGAAGTATTGGCAGTCAGAGGCAGAGGTCAGATGTGAGAAGCTCCAGGCTGTGACAGCAGCTCTGGTCCATGAAGCCCAGATCCCAGGTGCTTACAGCTCACTGACCTGCACCTACAACTTTGCATCCAAGGTGGGGGGATGATGCACTTGTTGCTACATCAACATTCTTCTGTTTGTTTCTCTAATAAGATGAATTTTTGTGGAGCCTACTACATGCTAGAAAGAGACTACAGGTGTAGGGTTTAATGATGTTAAATGGGGATTCTGGGAGAAGAGGTAGAGAAGAGCTCTTCAAGCTGTCTGTGAAGAGAGGCAGCCAAGATGTGGAAATTAATTAATGGCTAATTTGGGTTGGGGCAGTGTTTGAGTCATGTAAAATGAGTCAAATAATATGTATGCCCAAAGGAAAGGTAAAAATAAGAAGACTTTTTAAGATCTCTTGGTCACAATGAAGCCTCTTGTGCCCTGCTTACTCATTACCCACTGTGGAGAAAAGCTCTAAGCATACGCATCTTAGTTTCTCTAAGAAATTGCCCACAAACTCAGCAGCTCAGTAGAGAGGAGGATGGTGGTCACCAGAGGCTGAGGGTAGGGAGGGGAAAAGGAGATGATGTTGGCCAACCAACATTTCAGTTATCCAAGATGAATAAGTTCTGGAGCTCTACTGTAAGGGATGGGGTCTTCAATTAACAATGTTGTGTTGTATGCCTGACATTTTCAAAAAGGGAAGATCCTAAGTGTTCTCACACAAAAAAAGAAAAGGAAGTGGTCATGGGTATGCTAATTTGCTTGATTGTGGTGACCAACATGGTCACGTTCCCGAGATGCATGCAATTTTTGTCAATTATTCTTCAATAAGAATTGGAAAAATAAATTTTAAAAATTGGGAAATTTGGATGATTTGTGTCTTATGTCTTTCTGTAAGTGCAATTATATTTCAAAATTTAAAAAAGTAATACACATAATGATTGATTGCAATACTTGGCATTGAACCCTAAATTGCACTAAATTGCATTCCCAGCCCATTTTTATTTTTTTAATTTTGAGAAAAGTCTTTCTAAGTCACTAATTTGCCCAGATTGGGCTCAAATTTGAGATTCTCCAGTCTCAGTCTCCCAGAGTGCTGGGATTATGAGTGTACACCACCACACCTGGCAGAATACATTTTTAAATGGTCCAAAATCATACTGCAAAAGAACACCCAGTTTTACAGGTGTGTCATTCAGGAGCCTCAATGTGTTCTACAGGCTCCAAGGGTGGTGGCCTCACCGAGATGTTGATAAAAGTGCAGGGCCCAGGCCACTGCAGACCCCTGGAAGACCACTGCATCTGAACTTCCAGCCAGGACGGTGGGGATCATTGCCACCTCCTAGGTGATTCTCATGCACAGTAAAAGGTGACAGACAATGCCATGGGACCTAGGAAATAGTAAGAAACATACTGGGGTGTTAAAAGTTGCAAGTTCCATACAAATCCATGCATGAAATGTGATAAAAATATGGTCAATTTTTAAATACAAATTTTTATTACAGTAAAAGATATATTGGCATTAATCCCCCTCAAAATACTTTCCTTCACTTTTGAGCACATTTGTCCCATTGTTCTCACCACTTTCTGCAGCAGTTCTGGAAGTCCTCTTTCCTGAGTGTCTACCGTTGCACTGCCATGGCTGTCTCAGGGTCTTGAATTGATTCAAATTGTTTCCCTTTCATGGTCATTTTGACTTTGGGAAAGAGCCAGAAGTCACATGGTGCCAGGTCCAGTGAATAAGGAAGATGAGGACACAGGGTCATGTGTTTATTTGACAGAGATTGCCATAAATATTTGGAATCAATTCAAGACCCCAAGGCAGCCATGAAAAGACATGCAGGAAAGAGAACTCTGGAACAGTTTCAGAAAGTGGCAAGAATAATGGGATAAGTGTGTTGGAAGTGAGGGGAGGATTTTGAGAGGGATTAATGACTGTAATACATTTTCAAAAAATTTAAATGTCACCATATTTTACATCACACCCTATGTGTGAATCTTGGGGGTAGTCTTGGGATTGCATACATAGATTTAGGGTCACTCTTTCTTCAGCTCTCTCCTGCTGTGATTTCCTTTACATTCTCCACAGCCCATTTTTCTGGTCCCTGACTCCTCCTTTTTCTCTTTGCTTCCTGGCTGCCATGGGCTGAGCAGCTATTCTCTGCTGGGCCCTTTCTCCATGCTTTTTCTGACTTGGAGCCAGTTGACTTTGAACTGGAACCTCTGAACTGGAAACTGTGAGCCAAATAAACCCCTCCTCCTTTAAACTGTATTGGGTATTTTGCCCCAGCCATGGGACAGTGACTAAGACAGAGGCCTGTTGATTTGACTAGAGGTTGCTTTAGGGTCCATGCATGGACACAGGATGCTGCGAATGGTTAGAACCTTTCAGCATAAGCCCAGGGCCTGTGTAGCAAAGTTCAAGGAGATGTCTGTCTCTCTAATTTGATGCTTCTCATGGCCTCTCAGGGTCTGGAAAACTGCTTTATATATGAAGAATCTCCTGCAATGGATACCAGAGTATGGAAAAGGTTTTAGAATGGAGATGATATATTTGATTTAATATCGGGAAAAAGAAGATAAGAGAAAGATGATTGTAATTGTGTTTTATGTATTCTGTGATTGCAAGTGGGTAAACAACAGCAAGAAGTGTTCAGAGTTGTAGAAAAAAGATAGTGTTAGGGAAAATGAAGCCTATGAGATGTGGGTGTTTTATTGTTTCATTTTTCAACAAATTTCCTTAATGTGGCTCTACTATCTTTTCAAATGTAATAATGTGTAAGAATAATTCCTGGCCTATTGCCTGATAGTCACATTGTTCCCCGTTCTACTTCTGTTGCTTATTTGGGAAGGCTTTCCTGTTTATCCCCTGTCATCTCAACTGGTCCTGTCACATGTTCCTACCAACAGTACTTTGAATCTCCATCTTCTGTTGTAGACACCGGCTTGAGCAGGTGAAAGCAGATTTCTTTGCTTACTGACATCTTCAGTGCCTAGCTAGTGTCTTAGTATGTATTCACAAAATGCTCAAGTCTCCAAGTGAATGAAAACACCTTAAAGTTAAGATTTCTATTTTGTACTTCATTTGGCTTTTCTTTTGGTCTCAGACATGTTTGGGGCTCATATATCACTTTCTCTTCATATTGACAAACACTGTTCAAATTATCCAGCCAAACCACAGCTGGATGGCATATTGCGTTCAGTTGACAATTAGTGAAAGGAGAGTTCCAGGTGAAAGCATTCAGTGGGGAAGGAAAATCAGAGCTCATGTTTGGCCAAGGCTAGCTTGGCCAAGAATGATCAGTGGACACAGAAGGGTCCCAAGGTGTTGCTAGGAATAGAGGCTCTCCTCTCTGGCTCCACCTCTTTTGTGCTATATACTAAATCCAAACACGATGGTGCTGATCCAAGTGTGCTATCATTCACGGGGGAAAGTTGTCAATTGCAGTAGCGTAGATGTGGAGGCAGTGGAGGGGATCTACCAAACCACAAGCTGTGTGTGACTATGGTAACCTCCAATGTAACAACCCTGGCACATAAGGGTTGGAAGAGCCCTTGGACAGATGCACTCCAAACATCTTCCTCTACAACTGGCACTTAGATGAGTCACCACTCGGCCTGGCTTGAGAACTCTGAGTGATGGTGAGCTCACCACCTTCTAAGGCTGCTTATTACATCTTCAGATAAACCTCTGCTCGACGTGGCAAACATGAGTGCCTGAGTGGACACCCTCACCACCTTCGCCAGAGGCAGACATCACCAATCGATCACAGAGCTCCTTCCCATCAAGCCTAGGCTTATTCTCAACACTGTGTTTCAGTTGTATGGAGTTTAACTTGTAATGTCTACCCAAGCTACTAGCAAGTTCTTTCTTATAGCTGCTTTGCTAGATCTCATACTCATTGATCTTCTTTATGTCCTCTGTAACAATCCGAGGCAAAGACAACCTCAGACCTGGCAGCTCTGATCCCTTTGGATACAGCCTGGGAAAGCAGAACCAGCAAGATGGTGGTGGGGAATGGCTCTCTTAAGCCCAGGATCCACAAGGCAGAGCCAAAGATTGGCAAAGACATTTATTAGGAGGTGCAGAGTCTCTTCCCACTGAATTCTGACAGCCTACATCTAGGACCAAAGCCTAGGGTCACCGACACTCCAGGATCCAGTTAGAGACTAAGGCTACTGGCAGAAAACCTGGGACTGGAACCTGAGCCCATGATTTCCAGTCTATTGAGCCCTCTGTCAGACCACAATGTGTGCTTTGAGAAGGATTCCAATAGTAGTCATTCGATTACATTCTGAAACTGTGGGTTGTCACATAGAAGGCAGGCCATCGATTTCTACAGAAGAATATTGGGTCACTGAGACATAAGGTGATTCTTTCCAGCTTCCCAAAGAGTGCAGGGGGCAGGAATGACATCTGGTTGTGAAGTTAGGTGAGCACCAGCTCATTATGAAACTTAACAGTGCAAGATTTGCTCGGCTTGAGTTAGTTTATGCCTTCTGAGCATGGGGAAGTCTTTGGATCTCTGAAATGGTGCAACCGTCATTTTAGACAACCCTGTTTTTGATATAGCTGTCCAATGTGGAGGAGGAATCTGGTTCCGGCTTTCCGTTCACTGTCTCATCGGTGGTGGCTGAGTCAGCCTTCTTCTCTGGGGGGTATACTTTGTTCCTCTTGGCAAACGCCTGGCTGATTTCTGCGTGGGTTCTGTTTTTGGTCTCAGGCAGGACAAAATAGAGGTAGACAGCACCTGCGATACATACTGCGGCAAAGACGAGGAAACAGTAGGTGTCCAGACTTTTCTGCAGAAACGCAAAGACAGAGAAATCAATCAGTAAGCTAATTGGCCATGAAGCCATTTCTGAGCAGGTATTTTGTACAGCTCCCCATTCATATATCAGCATTCCCGAATGAAGCATCTCATGTGTGGCTGGCTGTACAGGGCAAATGGAGCTCTCATGAAGCATTCTCAAGTGCTAGAAATAAATCACCTTCCAACCCTGCAAAAGATGAGGCGTACCAGTCTCTACTGTGGCTTTGCAAATGAGGCATTTAAAAGTTAATCACCATCAGAACAGAATGTCATACTTGCTGAATATTATCAAGTTTATATTTACCATGAACCCCATTCTGTCTGCGCTTTCACTGTACACCAGTCACATATGACACCAAAATGGAAGAGAAAGATCCTGTTTAGAAGAAAAATCATTTTCTTGATGGACCATCATTTAGGCCAAAAGAACATTGTTCCCCCCCCATATGCAAAAAGATCGAACTCACTAATTGATATTCTGAGCAGGACCCCGCGTCCTGGGAGAGGGTGGGCGAGAGCTTGAGCTTGTCAGCGCACCGTGTCCCCCTTGCCTTGCCTGGCGCCTGGCCTGTAGAGGCGCCCAGGAAACATTTAAGGAATAGCACACTTTCTGGTCCGGCTGTGACTCTTTCATACAACAAATAGCTATTTATTTAGACGTAAGGCGACGGCGTCTTTGAATCACCCTCCACAAGCAGCAGTATTGGGGTTTTAGTGCATTCCATTTAATTCTTTGATTTCCGAGCATTTATGTTTGGAACATGATGTCGTGTGCAGGAGTTGATCTCTGGATTGCACCCCAGGTTCACCAGACGAAGTGTCAGAGTCTCTGTCCTCTGTTTCCAGAACTGTACATAGAGGCTTGGTGTAAGGGTAGATGAGATGGTCCTTTAAGCTCTGCACACAGTCAAGTGCCGCTTTCCTCCAAGGGTATGCACTTTCTTCGCACAATGTGAAGGTGTAGGAAGAACTGGGCTCTGCAGTCAGCTGAGTGGGATTCAAACCCTGGCTCTATCACTCACACGTTGTGCAATACTGAATGAAGGTTCACCATGGAAAACTGAATCCCAGTCCACTGGGCATTGGTTCCCTTGTGTGTGACATGGTGACAGACACCCACCTGCTGTGTTGAAGGTGAGATCAGGCGTCTCCAGTTCCACACTGGCCATCCTCACTTGCCTGCTGCATGGGCATTGGACTTGTCAAGTCCAAATCAGAGCTTCTCGACCTGCCCCTGCTCTGTTCTCCTCATCCCTGGTGGCTTCAGCCAGCCCAAAATACTAAGAGCCAGGTGGCTCCTCCTTCTCTCAGCCATGCATGTCTGACTCATCAGGAAGTCTTATTGGCTGTACCTTGAAATAATTCCTCTGAGCACGTGTCACCACTGCTACAGCTGCTACTTTGGTGCAGGCCATGGTCATGTCCCGATTGGCTCATTGCAATTGTTTCTCAACTGATTTCCTTGCTTCGCTACGTGACCCCTAAGGCTGGTCCCAAGAGAGAATGATCTGAACGTGTTATCCTACTCAAAACCTATGGTGATGTCCTAAGTCACTTTGAGCAGAGCTGAAGCCACATGCTATGTGTCTCCTTTTCTTCTCTGACCTCAGTCTCCTCACCTCCTCTGTTCCAGCTTCATGGCCCTCAGGCTTCTCCTTTAACATCTTTGCACATGTCTTCCCTTTTTCCTGGAGCCATCCTTCGACATCTGCGTATTTTGCTTCCTCACTTTCCTTCATCTAGATTTAAAGGTCAATTGGCCACTCCACGTCACTCCTAGAGCTGCCTGGGGTGTCTCTGCCACCTCTAGAGCTGCCACCTGCCTGACTTCCATTCCCAAGTCCTGGCTCTTGTGCTGCATTGGGAAAACTGACTTACTTATCTCTCTTGCAGGACTCTCGGGGTGAAGATGTGGGGAGCCAGGGAGAGAGGCTGCACTTCCCGGCTGCGGCTCTGCCCACTGAGCCTCAGATGAAAGGTCCTATTGGTCCCCACTGTGGTCTGCTGTGTCCCCAAAATGCATGTGTTGGAGCTCAACCCCAGGGTGATCGAGTCATGAGGGTGGAGCCCTTGTGCATGGGATTCGGGAGTTTATCAAAGGCTGAAGGGAGCTAGTTGGCCCTTCTGCCTTTCCACCTTCCTCTGTGAGTGGAAGCAGAGAAGAGCCCCTGACAGACACTGGACCCACCAGCACCTTGACCTCGGGCTTTCCAGCCTTCAGGCCTGTATGGAATTTATTGCTGTACTTCATCAATCACCCAGTCTGTGGCATTTTGTCAGCCAGCCCACACCCTGCCCCACTGACATCTCTGCCCTTATGGGGGCAAAGAGCCTTTGGCAGACATGTGCTCACCCGCCCGCCTACCTTCCACACATTCAGAGCCACATCCTAATTCCTAGCTCTGCCCTCTGACCTCCTGAATGAAGGGCACTGGCTGGAGGGTGCTGCATGACTGACCTGAGGAGGGAGAGGAGGAGGGGACTCAGTTATGGAACCAGATCTTCCTCACACATGTTCAGGCCATTCAGTCCCTTTGCAAAGGAGGAAATCGAGGTGGGGGGGGTCATGCCGCTAAGGAGGTGGCAGGGCTGGAGTAACTCAGCCTCCTGCTCTTTTCCTGAGCTACTGTCCCTTGTTGGACCCTGGCTTGGGCTGAGGAGAAAAGGGAATGAGGGTAATGATAACAATAGTGTATTAGGCAGCTTTCCTATTGCTGGGACACAATACCCAACACCCTGGGTTTAAGGAGAGGTTTAATTCAGTTCATGGTTTTAGGGGATTCAGTCCATGGTTCTCTGGCTCCAAGGCAGGAACGTCATGGTAAAAGGGCATAGCAGAGTAAAGGTTCTTAGTTCATGGTGGCCAGGAAGCAGAGCAGGGAACAGCGCCAGAGAGGAAGTGGCCAAGGACCTGATATAATCCTCAAGGTCACTCTGACAAATCTGGAAGTGTGCTCCACCAATTCTCTGGGCAGTTCCCAAGCTAATCCAGTTGACACAATGAAGCTTATCATAAGTAGCAACCATTTGCTGATCGTCTTCTATGCTGGGCACTGCTGACTGACAATGTTCACAACAACCCTGGGCACAGGCATATTTTCCAGATGAGGTAACCAAGAGTGGAGAAGGTGTTGGTGCAGTTTCTTGGGGCTGTGCAATGAAGTTAAGAACTGAGCAGAAGGAAACTGATGGATGCAGGAAGACCTCATCGGTGCAGATGTCTGGGCCTCCTGTCCAGGTAAGTGCAGTCGCCTCCTCCTTCCCAGCTGACACAAAACCTCTTAGCTATAATTATATCATTTCTGTAAATCTATCTTTTATATTATTAGAAAAGGTCATGAAAATGTCCCACCTTCTCTGATTCAGAAAGAAAATTTCCTTTCAGAATACAGTATAATGTCAAATTATATTAAAAATATGAGGCAGTTTTGGCAAAGTGCTACTTTTAGGAAAACGTCCTGGGGACTAAAGAAAACCCTGAGCTTTTTTTCTACTCCTCTTTATCAGAATCCTGTGAAGATGTAGCAGCTTCCTTGAACAAGGCAAATAGGTGAGAAATATGTTGCTGGAAGGTAGCCGGAAGTCTCGCCAACCAGATCCCAGGGCTCCTTTACAGATCGTGTGTCTTCCCGGAGCATAAGTGGGCCATGGGGCACCATGGCCCTGAGACACCCTTTTGGCTTCCCAGGTGCTTGCTGTATCAGGCGGCCATGGTGAGCGCAGCCAGGCTGGACAGTCTGGGTAAGGATCACCCAAGGGATGCTGGGAACCTGCAACTGGGCTGCCTGTGGGAGCTGCCCTCCTGCCCGAGTGCTGAGTTGGCCGCTCCTTGGCGTTCTGGTCGCACAAAGGAACCGAGATCTGGCGATGTCGCTGCTGTGCTGGGTCCTCTACGGACCCTCCCTGCGGTGACCAGGTGAGGAACAGGACACTGTTGTCAGGGTAAGTGTTGTAGTCCAGCCGGTGCTACTGGGCTTCTGAGTAATTTCTGGTGAGTTCTTGTCCAGGCCATCACTGTTGAGCTCCTGAGCGGTGCTGTTGTTAAGTATGTGCCCCGTGTGGACCTTCTGAGTCACTCTTCGGGACCCCGTTAGTGAGTCTCGGTTTACCCTCTCCTCCCCGGTACACCTGTCAGTAAGTCTTCATAAGCCCTGTGACTCACAAGCCAATGCCTTGGGAATTTCTCCACTCTCTCGACAAGCTGACTCACAGCTGAGGCACAGCTGGACTGTAGACAGGACAAGTGGTGTTGCCAGGTGGGTCTGGGCACTGCCTGGACATCTAACCCCCCAAACCAATGTGCTCTGGAAATAACAACATTATAAATGACTGTGAATCTGGGCTAAAGTTAGAAGTAGGCATTCAACTGATTTATCAAAAGCAGAAAGGTGAGCTAGGTGTCGGTGGTGCATGCCTGTGATGTCGGCCCTTTGGGGATTGAAGCAGGAGGATTGCAAGTTTGAGCCCAGCCTAGACAACGTAGCAAGGCCATGTCTCAAAATAAAAAAGGCAACAACCAGGTAGGGATGCAGCTTCACGTGGAGTCCCTGGGTTCAGTCCCCAGTATTGGCAGGGGGAGCAAAAGAGTGTCTGAGCAGAAATAGCCTTCCCCACGTAGGAGACTCCTCCTCATCCTCACACAAGGCTCGAGCGTGCCCTCTGATGCGAGATGTCTCTGGCCCACACCCTGCTATCCAAGCCTGTCCTGCCGCACACACGTCAGCCTGCTGGGGCCTCCGAGCACATGGTCCTCCAGTGTGGTCTGCCTTCTCTCAGCCTTCCTGGCAGCCAGGTCAGAGCAGCACTTGGCACCCTGGGCTCTATGAGTGGCCCTGTTCCCCTCTCTGCGACTCTGCGCCCGCAGACAGGGTGATGGGATGGACACTGGCAGCTGGACACTCCAGAGCCATCCTCGGCAGCCTGGGGGACCCTGTTATGCCTTCAGGAAGAGCTGCTGGTCTAGGCGCTCGCTCGCTGGTGTCTCCCAGCCAGGGTGTGGCCAGCTTGTTCTGTGAAGAGCCACGCCTCTCTGCTAGGACCGCTCGACTGCGCCCCCTGGTGGGAAAGCAACCACAGGCCATGACACTGAAGTGTATGTGACTGGCTGTGTCTCAATAAAACTTTATTTGTAAAACTAAGCCGTGGGCCTGAGGCCTGCCCATTGGCCCCCTGCCTTCTCAATCGCGTTCCTCACTGCCCTGGCCTCTCCTCAGTTTGTTCTCTGTGGTACAGCCCAAGGAGACTTTCAGAAGCCCGTGTGCATCCCTCCTGGTCTCTGGAAACTGCCATCAATTCCCAGGGCTCTTGGGAGGAAACCCATCTTCCTTGCCTGCTGCTGGGGCCCAGGGGCCTCCTCTTCTCACTCCACTCTTAGCTGTGCTCCCCATGTCATCCTGCACCTCCATCCCATCTTGCTTCCTGGGACTCAGCGTGATCCTCCTGCCTCAGCCTACCCAGTGGGTGCACTGGGGCCCTTCCCTCTTCAGTTCCTGTTGTCTTTCTGATCTCTGCCTGCTTCACAGAGCAGCTCCTCTGCGATCACCTTCGCCTTCCTCCTCCTCCTCTGCCAAGTCCTGATGATTCTGTCCCGCAACATTTTTAAAATCCAGGGTGAATGTGTATAAAGTAGCAGGCACAGATCCCAAGGGTGCCTATCGTTCATTGAGTTTGGATAAAAGTACATCGTTGTGTAATCAACACCTCTATCAAGACATAAAACATTTCTTCCACTCCAGAATGTTTCCTGTGCTGTAGGCATGGTGGAGCACACCTGTAATCCCAACACTTGGGAGGCTGAGGCAGGAGGATCACAGTGAATTTGCGGTCTGGGCTATGTCGTGAGTTCCATGCCAGCCTGAACCACATAGCGAGATCCTGTCTCAGAAATCAATCAAACAAACAGACAAATAACCAACCAAGCAAGCAAGCAGTGTTCCCCATGCTGTTGTCCAGTCAGTTGACCCCCTGCCCTGCACACAGAGTACCTGCTGACTGGTTCCTGTCACCGGGTTTCATGTGGCTTCTGAATTTGTCCCCTGTAAGAGCAAACCACTGTGCTGAATCCAGCCCCACTGGGGAGCCAAAGAGGTCTTTCAAAAGCACAAGACCAGTTATGTCTTTAAACTCCGTTCTTTTCCAGAGTCCTCCCATTAAGCCTGAGTCTGTCATGTCCTCCACCCCTGGGGACTGGCCTGGCCTCCCTGACCCCTCTAGAAATCACCTGCTTCCTCTGCATTCCTTGGAGGCTGCTCTGTGGGCTCTGGCCGGCCTCCCTCCCAGCCCCAGATGACCCCTGACCTGGTGGCAGTCATGCTGTTCTTTCCTGACATACAGGGCAGCAGTGTGCCCTCATGTTCTTTGCTCACCTCCGAGGCCCAGTGCAAGGTGGGACCGAGTGAACCACGCCTCTTCCTCCCCTCGGACCCAGGGCGCATCCTCCGACAGACCCAGAGAGGCCAGGAGGCTGTTTTGTTTGTTTTCAGGCCCCACAAACCTTGCTAGACATCTGTTTCCGCCCTCACTTTGCAGAGGCACTGGGGATATGACCCAATATTTTTAAAGTTAAAAAGAATCATTTCTTCCCTCTCACATTTGATTGAACTCCAACAGAATTTTATAACTGCAGTGGAGTCAGACAAGCATACATTTGCATGCAATTTTCTCCCCACCAGAAACTATGGGTGCTCATGGCGAAGGGGACTGAGCTGCCTGGGCTTGATGACAATGGTGCAAGCTGCATGGATGCTGCTACTGCAAAGGCCCACAGGAAAGGCAGCCTGTGGCCAAGGGTGGGGGACAGAGGACACTGCTGGAGGACAGGTGCATGGGAGAGAAGAGGAAGAGCGCTATCAGGTTCTGGGGTGACCACGGAGCAGACAGGCTTGGGGCACTGGGCAGGGAAGGGGGCAGAGTGGAGATTCTAGCCCTTCTCAGAGACTGCTCTTTCTGAGTGACCCAGGGATGGCACAGCAGGAAACTGACAACGATGACAGCACCCACAGCTGCCTGGCTGAGCAGACGATGTGTGAGAGGAAGCCTGGACTCTAGCTGCATTCTCTTTCCAGCCCTGCTGCCTCTTTTGCAGACCTGACAACTGTGGACCTGAGTAGCTACAGTCAGAAAAAGCCAGAAACTTGCCCATCACCGAGCAGCTGACAACTGCTGTGGGCTTCCTGGTCATGTTGTAGCTGGGATTCCAGGTTAGGTCCAGCCCCAAACTCCCGGCACATAAGGACAACCACCGACTGCAGCCCCACACGCCACTGCTATGTGCTGGGAGACCCATGTGGCCCCTTGGGTGGTGACCCAGAGAGGACTGGCAGGGAAGCGGGGGGCCGACCACCCCTCCCAGGTTGCTGGGATGGAGGGGTCTCCAGTGCTGGGGGACTTTCAAGGATGTCTGGGGAGGCCTCCAAGATGATATGCTCACCCAGCGAGGGAAGGTGTTGCAGGTTCAGCTGTGTTCTCCTAAGATACGCTGAAGCCCCGCCCGCCCTGCTTCCTATGAGTGTGGCTTTGTTTGGGAAGAGTCTGCAGATGTAGCCTACTTTAGGTGAGGTCATCCTGGGTCTGGGTGGGCCTTGGATCTGATCCCTGGAGTCCTTACAAAAGAGACAGACACGTGCACGGGGTCGCCTCACGTGACAGTAGTGATCGAGATAGAAGTTGGCAGCCACAAGCCCAGGACTGTGAGAGCCTTAGAAGCTACGTGAGTGGCACGGGGCAGATTCTCCCTACTGCTGTTGAAGGAAGCAACGGTGCAGACCCTCACGTTGTCCTTCCGGCCTCCAGATGGGGAGAGAAGAGGCTTTGGTCGTGTTAAGCCTCGAGGTTTGTGGTACCTGTTGCAGCAGGGACAGAGCCCAGGAGGCTGACACAGAGGCCGGCGTCCAGGGTTCTTGGAGCTGTGTGCAGAGGATGCTGGGGACAAATTCTCCTAACCAGGGTGACACAATACAGGCTGGACCCGAGCCTTCGTCACGGCTGTGTTGGCTCAGGGAGCTCCCTGGGGCTCTACTGGAGGGCTGGGAAACATCTGACACTAACACATCTGGAAATGAGTGAAACAGTCAATGTGTCCGAGCAGGTGGCTGTTGTGGGCTGCACTGTGTCCCTAGATTCATACACAGGGCCATCAAAATACATGGTAAATGTTTAAATTTAAAAAATACATATCGTAGCAATAGACGCATGGCTGTTAATCGTCCTCAATATATTCCTCCTCGCTCTGAACACACCAATCCCAGCATTCTTGCTGCTGCTGCAGCAGCTCTGGAGTCCTCTTCTGTGAGTGTCTTTACAAGCTGTGATCAAAAATACAGTGAAGGCTGCTGCTGAGTACCATCCAACGGAAAGGCAGGCTCGTAAAATATTACAATGTGTGTCCTCATCCACTTTACTCACCTCACCTGATGCCACGGGACTTCTGCTCTTCCTCATAGTCAAAACGATGACAAGAGGGAAAGGTTCTGAATGCATTCAGGACATTGAGGCAGCTATGACAGTGTAATTAAAGACACTGGTGGAAGAGGCCTTCCAGAACTGCTTCAGAAAGTGGCCAGACCAATGGGATGAATATGTTTGAAGTGAGTGGGAGTTTTTTGAAGGGATTAATGGCAATGTATCTTTTACTGTAATTTAAAAAAATTAAACATTTACTATTTTTTTAGTCACACTTTATACGCTGAAGTGGTAATGTTCAAAATTTAGAATGTGACTATGTTTGGAGATAGTCATGTTCTTAAACAACACTGATCCTAATCCAACATGCTTGGTGTCCTAATAAGAAGAGACTGAGGCATAGATATGTACATGGCCCCAGAAGGAAGCAACCCTGCCAACGCTCTGATCTCAGACTTCAAGCATCTAGAATCGTCAGACAATAAAATGCTGTAGATTAAGCTGCCCCGTCCGTGACACTGTTACAGCAACCAGAGAAGGCTCAGAGAGTGGCTCCCGATCATGGCTGGAATGGCTTCAGAAGGGCAAAGTCTACAGCATGTCCAAGGCACTCCTGCGGGCGTGAACAGAATGTGGGAGTCCTGCGTTGCCCCCCGCCTCGATCACTGTGCACGACAGCCCCACATACCTAACCTTTCATAGTGGCAAGTTGCCTCCAGAAAGGACACCGGCTACCACTGCCATCCTCTGCTGTCCCAAGTTCACCCTGCAGGGCCACTCCTCAGCAGCCACTTCTGCAGGATTTCCCGACAGCCATGGGTGGCCCCACCACGGGGGACCTGTTCCAGGGGGGATATGTTTCAAACATGTCCACGGCACACCGAAAGTTCTGAGTACAGTGCCAGCGAGAAAAGCAAGACAAACATATTACATGAGCTCTGAAGGAAAACAGTGTCATTCGTCCACCAACATGGGTTATTTCATTCCTGTATATTCTCAGTTTTTACAGCAAGACTGAATTATTTATCATTGGAACTCCCTTTATAGAAAAAAGCAAGAAGAAAGAGGGGAAAAGGAGGAGGAGGAGGAGGATGAGGAGGAGGAGGAGGAGGAGGAAGAGGAAAAATGAAGGGTATCCTGTCACTACTTCCTATGGAAAACTGACCCTTCCATCCCAGCCACCTTGCGGGCTCTGGTCTGTCTTCTTCTGCCCTGGATTCGATCTAAAACGTCCCCCAAGTTCTCCCGTGGTGGAAGAGGATGGGATGATGGGGCGCTGTCCTCGTCAGTGGACTCATCCATGGATGAGTTTGGTAGCTGACTGTGCCGTAGGAGCTGGGGCCAGGTGGGGTCCCTGGGGGTGTGACCAGAGGGTGTGTTCTTGTCCCCAGCTCCTCCCTTCTCTCTTCTTCCCGGCTTTTTGTGGGTTGAGCACCTTTTTGTCTGCTAGGCCCCTCTGCCATCTTCTTTCTGCCTTGCAGCCTGATGACCATGGATGGAGACTTCGAGCCAAAATAAACCTCTCTTCCTTTGAGCTTAGGTGTCAGATGTTTTGTCCCATTGATGGGAAAGTGACATAGATGCTCTCTCCTAGGAGCTGAACGAACCAGTCTTACCAGGGTTGTGTCAGGATTCAAAACACTCCATGCGGGGGTGGGGGGAAGGCACAAAAAGAGCCCTCGGGAAGCCCTGGTGGCCCTGGGACGATGACACACGGTGTTCCTGCAGTGCTCTGAGGGCAGGGAGGGGCTGCCCCTTCCTCTCTAGCTCTCTGCCAAAGGAAAAGCATGAACTGTTCCTGAGCTATCAGTGCAATGGGCATTAGGAGATTTTAGTTTAGTGTTTTCTTTTTTTAAATTAAAAAAATTTTTATTAGTAAATGTTTGCAGCACATCACATTTACATTCCTTGTGTGGAGTTGGCACATGGATATGACACATCTTCATTCCTCTTTTCATCCCCTCTCTCCCTTCCCCTCCCTTATTCTCTGAGCCCCTTCCCCTTTGAGAAAGATCTATCTTTTTACTGCCTATTACCTGTCTTTTATTTTGCTCTTTATTTATATTTTGGGTATCTCATATAAGGAGAAACCACATGATAAGCTTGTGTCTCCAATTTATTTCACTTAACATTATGGTTTCAAGGTGCATCCATTTTCCTACAAATGATTCAAGTTTATCCTTCTTTATGGCTGAGTAGTACTCCATCATGAGTACATACCACATTTTCTTTATCCATTCATCTGTTGGTGGACATACAGGCTGCTTCCAAGGTACAGCTATTGAAAATTCCGTTTCTTCTTTTGCTCTCTCTCATCCCACTGTAGCCCCAAGAACACAGGGTGGAGCTAATCGTACTGTTCAACTCTGGACATGCTAATGTTTCTGGACCGTGCCAGGGTCCTCTCCTATTAGTCATGCTCTTCTTATCCTCATTCCCCACTCTCCTTCTTTGTGCCCTACAATGGTCTCTTGCCCACCCTGGAAGACTTAGCCTGGGTTTTGATAAATGTCCCTGAATCAGTCTCCTGTCTGCCTGTCATCTATTTATGTGTCTGTCTGTCTAACTACGTATCTATGTATCTATCATCTACCTATCTGTCCTCTATCTATCTTGGCATACTGGGGGTTGAACCCAGGGCCTAGCTCATGCTAGGAAGGTGTTCTACCACTGAGTTATATCCCCAGCCCTCTTTTTTCCTCTTAAAGTTTAAACCTTTTTGCAGGTTGGAGGTGTAGCTCCAGGGCAGAATACTTGCCTTGTGTGAACAAGGCCCTGACTTCCATCACCAGTGCCACAATAAATAAACAAACTAAGTGTTTTGTTTACAAAAAGGGTTCATTGCTAAACATGCTTGGAAATGGCTGACCTGAAAAGCACCCTCACTGTGAAAAGGAAGCAGGAAGGAGCGGAACTTCTGGAAGACCCCGCGCTGCCGGACCTGTGACCTGCTGAGCGTGTCACATCGTGCTCATCTCCTGGAAACAAACTGCTGCTTCTGCTAACTGGGTCAACTGGGAAAGGGCCGGGCTGAAGGGTCAGGCTTGCGGAGGAGACGGTGTGGCCAGCATGTGACTTCTCTCGAGCTGCTCTCTTGCCAACGACTTCCTCATTTCCCTTCCTGATGCTGCAGGGTCGTTGCTACATTTGGAACCTTTCTGTGGGCTGGTTTGGAGGGCTCTGTGCCATGAGCTCAACTTGGGAGAAATGCTGCTGATGGGTGAAGCCAGGCTGTATGCGGAGGCCGGGAGGCGTCCGGGGTGTGAGCTGCTTGTCTGCCCTGCCAGGGCCGGGGTCTGTGCCCAGGGCTCGCCTGGCACAAGCTCCTCTTCCCCACCGTGCCACCATTTCCTGCTCCCGACTGGCCCTTCCATGGCCCCTGTCCTAACCCAGGCCTTGTCACCATTTCTCTGGCAAACGACACACAGTCCCAGCCACCAGGTCTCCCTGCTCATGATCCACTTCCAGTTGAGCCTCCAAACTCACCAATCACTCAGTCTGCCCTTCACTATTTTCCAAGTATCTGTGGGTTCTCAGCTCAGGCTGCACATTAGGATCAACTGCTGTGCTTCTAAACACACTGATAATTCCACCCCTTCCCCTTGACTCAGAATCTTGTGATGGTAACTGAGGATCCCAGGCATTAACCATTTACCTTAAAGTCCCCAGATGAATCTCATGCACCCTCAGGACTGAAAGCCTCTGGCCTATAGGATCAAATGAAAATTCCTTAGCAGGTCATTCAAGGCCCACTAGGATCTATCCAGCATTCATAAAAAAACCCACCAAATACCTACTGTGACAGCCAGGCATGCAATGTCAGTTTGTAGAGGGGCTAAGTTAGGAGGTGAATGTCCTGTCCATCTCCTGTTGCTAGGCATGTCCAGGCTCTTTTGTAATCTGGCTGGGCACTGACAGCTAGGCACTCTCCCCAGAGCTGCCACCACAGACTTCTCCTGGGAGTCCCAGGCCACCCTGTGCTCATCTGGGGGGAAGAGTCAAGGCCCTGGGTTCTGGGAAGCCTCCATTCCTCTCACTTCTGTAGGCAGCTGTAAAATGGTCCCCAAAGACACCCACCCCTGATATTTTGTGAAAGTTGCTGTTATGGTTTAGATTGAGAATGTCCCCCAAAGGCCTTGTGTAATCAGAGGCAGGGTTTTTGGAAGGAGCTTGAATCATGGCGGCACTGTAGCTGACTTCCTGTTAGGAGGTGGGGCCTCGTTGGAGGCAGTCACTGGGGGTGTGGCCTGGAAGGGTTCATCTCCCTTCCTGGCTCCTTCCTCCTCTCTCTGCTACCTGCCCACCATGATGTGAGCAGCTCTGCTCCGCCAGGCCCTTCTGCCATGCCAAACATGGACTTAAACTTGTGAAACATGGCCAAGATAAGTCTCTCCTCCCTTAAGTTGTGGGTGTCAGGTATTGTGTCCCAGGGATGAGAAGGTGACTGAGGTAGTTGCCTTGTTTGTCCAGAGAGATTTTGCAAATGTGACTAAGTTACTGCTATGGGAGGATCAGCCTGGATGATCGGGTGGACCCTACAGGTACTACGTATGTCCTGAAAAGGGGGGAGAAGGGGAGATCGGACCCAGAAGGAGAAGGCAACAGGACCACTGAGGCAAGATGCTCTGCAGCACTGAGGAGGGAGTAGAGAGGCACAGCCAAGTGAGACAAGGAGTGTAGCTCTGGAAGCTCAAGCGACAAGGACACAAATTCTCCTCTGGAGCCTGTGCAGGGAGTGGTGCTGCTTCCGAGTGCATGGTGTCTGCACCCTCTTGGCTGCTGGTGAGGGCCTGGTGCAGTGACCTAATGGTGGAAAGGCTGAGAGGGTGGCGAGAGAGGAACCCAGAGAGAGCTAAGGAAGCTGGGCTCACTGCCACAACCATCACTCTCGAGAGAAGCAACTCTCTCCCGTGAGAACTACCACCTCCTGCAAGAATGGCTCCAATCCCTGACCCAAACATCTGGGAAGAGCTGCACAACCTGTCATCATTGCTTCATTGGGCCCTGGCTTCCAACATGAGTTTCGGAGGGGACACACCGCATCCAACCACAGAACCATGTTTGTGTTGTTACAGCAGCCACAGGAAGTGCATGCTCCTCGTCCCCCAACCCACCTTGCTGCCCTGAGCCCCTCGGAGCCCATGAGGTCCCAGCCCCCTAGACTCATCTGCCAGCCTGCACCCAGGCCAGCACTGACCCGTTGTGCAGCCAGTGAGGGGCTCGAGCTGCCGCTCATCCCTCCTCTGTGAGAGGACGGATGGAGGCTTTGCCTTCGAGCCTCGGCAGGGTTGAGTGCCCAGTAAGCACTGTGTAAAAGTGGCAGGTCAGCACTGCTAACCCCAGCCTCGGCAGGAAAGGAGCCGGCAGCTGGCTCCCGGGATCTATGCTTCCCGTGCCCTGATCTCTTGGAAGGCAATGGTCTGCTTCACGAACGTGGAGAGCCTAGCCGTGGAGTGTGGAAGGCTCTGGTTTCCTCACTTCATTTACAAGGGTGGTGGGGTGATCAGTGCTGACAGAGAGGTGACGTGAAGTTAAGTTTTTCCTCAATGATGAATGCCCAACTGACCCTTCGCTCTGCCGGGTGTGCATCAGTCTGGAAAAAGCCACTTAAGGTTCTCAGTCAACTGAGAAGACAACTTGCTATGTCCGACTGTAGCCAGGCAAGGTGCTGGAGGTGGGAAAGTCATGACCGTGGGCCCTGGCCCTTCCCTGACTCTGTGGCCCAGGGGGGCCTCACAGCACTGGGGCCTCAGGGACCGGTAGCAGTTGCTGAGACGCTGTCGGAAATGCATGGGAAGTTATGCGGTCTCGACCTTCCACCTGCTGGACTGAGTGGCAGGCAGGGCGCAGAGACAAAGTGGTACTGGGGACAGAGGAACTGGCCTTGGGGCTTGCTGTGGGCCCTGGGATGACCTCCTTGCTCCCTGGCCTCAGCTGCCCTGTCTGTGAAAGACCAGGGAGAGAAACTCTACTCAGGGTGTGGGGCCGACAGGGGCACAGAGAGCCACACGGAGCTGGCTCAGAAGGGAGGCCCTAGCTGTGAGGCTGGCAGCCACCTGCAGGCTGTGACACAGCCGCTGGGGAAGGAGTGCTGGGGACAGTGACCATCCCCTCCCCTAGCTGGCAGCGGCCTCTGCCGTGTGCTGGGGTGGGCGCTGGTAAATTAGGAGGCAGACTGAACCGAGTCTCTGAAGAGCTGACCGGGAGTGGAGGTTGAAATGGCTCCTGAGACTGGATGTGGGTTCTCCTCCAGATGGGGTCCCCTGGTGTCATGGGCAGCAGCAGCCCTGGCGGGCACTTGAGGAAGGAAGCACTGTGTGTTAGATCTAAAATATCCCCCAAAGTCTCAGGTATTTGGAGGGTGCCTGGATCATGGGGGCGCTGAGTGTGCTGCAGGAGGTGGGCCTGGGTTGGAGGTGGTCACTGGGGTGTGACCTGGAAGGGGGCATTCTCGTTCCCAGCTCCTCCCATCCCTCTCTGCCCCCTGGATGCCATGACCTGAGCAGCTTTCTTGTGCTACACCTTTCCACCGTGCTGCTTCTGCCCTGGAGCCAGCCCACCACGGACTGAACCCTTTGGAACTGTGACCCGAAATAAACCTCTCTTCCTTTCATTTCTGGGTGTCTGGGCTCCACTCAGCATGGGGCAGCTGACTGATACAGGAAGCTTCACCCTCCCGAGGTGAATGCCGTGGTGCAGAAGCCTGGCAAAGCCCCCACCCCTGGATAACTCTTGGGTCTCACTTTCCACTGGCTCGTCTTTCTGTCCCAGCCACGCTGGCTGCTGTTTCTCTGGCCTGGACTTCGTCACTCCCAGCCTGGCCTGCTCCCTCAGTTCCCTGGCATCTCTGCTCTGATGTCACCTCCTGTGTGGACCCCGCCCTCTCAGATGGCACATCCACCCCCATCGCTCCCTACTCGGCTCAGCACGTGGAACACAGGCTCTGCACGCACGTGGTCCCCACTGCCCCACACAGGGCCTGGCACACAACAGGAGCTGGGTGAGCACATGGGAGATCACGAGCCGGCGAGTGAACAGACTCCTCACACACAAGGAACTTGTGTCCAATTCCCAACTATGCGGGCACCTTCGTGCCAATCGCTGTCACCCTTCTGACCGTGAGCACATGGGCTGTATCTGTGCTGGTGACAACGAGGATGTCACATGTGTGGTGGGGCTGTAGTGTGCGTTGGAATAACCGTATGGAATCCGACTAACGCATTACAAAAACGAGAAGTAAGTTGCATGTGGGAAGTAGCTGAGATTCAACTTGGATTTCTGTGCACACAGCCTTCGAGTAGAAGGGGTGTTTTTAGGGCAGTTTCTTCCTTCCTTAGGACAACAGCATGAGGAGAGAGAGAGGGAGAGAGAGAGGGAGAGAGGGAGAGAGAGAGGG
>NW_004624755.1:21262524-21306381 GCF_000247695.1 Heterocephalus glaber | reverse complement strand
GAGAGAGAGGGAGAGAGAGAGGGAGAGAGAGGGGGAGAGAGAGGGGGAGAGAGAGAGATCACCTCTGCCCCGTGCTCTCCAAGGTGTCCCACGGCAGAGCCCCCACCAGTCCTACCTGGATGAACGGGAAGAGGAGCCCCAGGGCGAAGTTAGAGAGCCAGTTGACGGTGCCCGCGATGATGAAGGCAGCGGGCCGCTGTGACTGCTGGAAGAACTCTCCAGTCAGGATGAAGGGGATGCCACCTGTGGGAGGCAGGGCAGAGTCAGCCAGCCTGAGCCCACACTGCGCCCTCGAATCTTCCCCAGGAGCCCGCTGTGGGTCCTCTCTCGGCAAGCCCAGGCCTGCCTGTGTGAGTGTTTCGGGAGTGGTGGGAGAGTTCGATTTCGCTTAGCCCGAAGCGCTCATGTGGCAGAAGCGTCCCTGTGACCCGGTCCATCCAAAGCAGACGCTTGTCCTCCTCTAGGATCTCTGAATCTGTCGGGCTGCGACCGCATAGAGCGAGTGCTGTGTGGACAGATCTGATGTGTGAGGGCAACTGGATACGGACGCTCTTCGATGGACAGTGGGTTTGTAATGAAACTCAATGAAACCAATTCTAAGTTGAAAGCGTCGTAAGTCAAAACTGTATTTGAAACTCCTAATCTACTGAACATCAGAGCTCAGCCTCACCCACCCTAACTGGGTTGCTCTCACCTTAGCCCGGAGTCAAGCATCTGCAGAGACACCATGTCCCACCAGCCCGGGAAGGGACAAAAATTCAAAAGTCAAAGTACTCTACTGAACGGACGTCATTTTCAAATACTGTAAAATCGAAACATACATCAAAGCACGGGAAATCGGGGACCATCTCCTTATTGTGTTAGGAGTGTCTCCAGTTGAATCTTCAGAATAACCGAGCCAGGCAGGCACTGGCAGTCAAATCCCTAGCTGAGAAAACTGATGCCCAGCTTGTCCTGCCCGAGGTCACCCAGCTGCCAGGGAGCAGAGTCCCAGCTCGGGCCTCTGCCTGCTACTCCTTGCTTGCGAGAGCACAGGAGCCCATTTCCACTGGCTCTCTTTTGTTCTCCTTAACTTCTCTTGGGTGCACGGTGGCCCCCAATTCTGAGTGGCTCGCAGCTCAGAGTTACTCAGCAGCATCACTGACACTGGGGTGGGATGATTCTCATTTCGAGAGATGGCCCTGTGTGTCCTAATCACCATAGCAACCAGGCTACCTGCACACGACTCCAGATGCGCTCCTGGCTGGGAACCTCTGAGGTTCTGCCAGTCAGACCTGCACTGTGGCCTTACCCCAGACACGACAGGGGTGTGTCTCCCTGGGATGCATGTCCTGAGCACTGGGAGAACATAGGCCAGAGCAGGACATTGCTAGGCTGCGTGCATTCATTCTGTCGGCGCCCAGTGACTATGGAGCGGTGGGGGCTACTCCAGGGATGGTTGTGCTGGAGCAGATGCTCGCAGTGACGCGGCTCAGCAGTGGCCAGAGGGAAGTTCCCTGGGGAGGTGACAGTGGTGACATGTGGCTCATGAAGACCCAGGGAACACCGTGCAGGGTGGAGGATGGGAAGACAGAGGCCCTGGGGGTGGCAGGGCAGGGTCAAGGTCCAGAGCAGAGGTCAGTCTCTCTGGACGCCTGAAGGAGGCAGACAGGAAAAGCAGGAGTGGTAGAGGAGGGCAGGCTATGGCGCAGCTTCCTGCAGACCTGGCTGTGGTATTGGAGAAAACCATTGAGGGCTGCCACACAGTAGGAACGATGAGCCGCTTGCATTCTATCCAAATTGCAATCCTCTGCAGGAAGCATGGAGGGTTCAGCAGAGATAAAGCTCTCCTGTGATCATTACATACCTCTCTGTCCCCCGTCTTCAAGGGGACCAATCAAGCAACCAGGGTCACAGAGCCACAGAGTCAGGGCCAAGTCCAGCCTGTCCCTCCAGCACTGTCTCCATTACCACCCACTATGCTGTCTGCAAACCTTGGACTCCAACAAATATATAACGACTCAGAATGGTCCCTCCCGTCACCCTGCTGGACTGTGAGTCCTCCCGGGCAGGGGGCAGGGACCATCTCTATGTACCTAGCATCTTTGACAGTTGCCACAACATCCATGTTTACTTAATTGAATCCAGGGCTCACATTTGACTTTGAGCAGAGTGGATATGCAGTTTATCCCTAGAAAGTGGACTCTGTCTCTCAAAGGATCTATCAGAAGGCATGAGAACAACAGTCACACATGGAAATGGGATAAAGCCAGCCTTCGGGTCGATAGTGTGGAGTGGGTCATTGTCAGGACCCATTTTGTTGCTCCCAGTTGGTCCTGCAGCCAACTTGGTGGACGCCTTGCAGCAAGGCCCAGGGGCTCAGTTCCTGGCTCTTCTGGAGCCTGGACAAGGACAAGGGCTGGACAGGGACAGGGTGGCATCTCAAATTAGGACAGAGTCTTAGAAAATGGCAAGGCTAGGGCCGGGGACTTAGCTCAGTGGTTTCGCCGCCTGCTGTGCAAGTGCAAGGACCCGAGTTCGATCCCCAGTACCTAAAAAAAAAAAAGAAAAAGAAAAAGAAAATAGCAAGGCTGGGACCCCTGAGAGGGTGGCTGTGAGGACAGTGTCCACTCGGTCTCTCCCCGGGTCACGGAATGCCAGCTCACTCCATGGTGCTGTCCCCAAGCTGGGGTGTTGGAGCTTCTGAGGGTTTGGCATCCCCTTCTGGGACAGGAGGCACATGGCACACGGTGGTGGAAGCATCCATTATGGGTGGCCAGCTGCCATCTTGTTGGGCTGCTGCTGGCCAACTGCTTTCTTTCCTTTTCCTTTGTTGGTATTATTTTAATTTAATTAGAACTTTTAATTGACACACAGTTAAAATATTGATGAGGTACAGTGTGACATTCCAACACACACATACAGTGTGTCATGACCAGATCAGCGTAATCAGCGACTGTCACCTCAAACATTTGTGTTAGAAACATTCAATGTCCTAATAGCTAAGCTTTAAAAAAACAAACCCAATTTTTCCCCCCCGATCATTTGTGGGGAGGCAAACTCTGCATCGAGGCTGTACGCAGCAGTTTTACTCAAAGTTCTCGGATAGCTCCCCTTTAAAACTCCAGTTGCGGGCTCTGGTGGGAGGTGCCCGGTGCATCCTGAAACAGTGTTTCAAAATCTTGGCTGGGGTGTAGCTCAGTGGCGGGGTGCTTGCCGCACACCCACCAGGCCTTAGGTTCCACTCGGCCCTGAGAAAACTAAAATGAAAACTGTAGCTGTAAACAGGCTCTTCCTGTAGGGGCCCCTGGCGAGAGGAGCCCTTGTTTCCGTCCTCTCCCTTAGGGCCTTTATTTTTCTGGACACTTACTCAGAGAGGCTTCACGTGCTTGTCTCCTCCACCCCTCCTTCACCCTGGATTCAGAGTTGTGGACGGTCTGTGGGGCCGGAAACAGACTGCAGGCGGTGCCCAAGCTCCTCCTTCCTGTGCCTGGGTGGGAGAGACCCACCAGGGTCGGGTCTTCTGACCCAGAAGAGAGGCGCTGTGTGCGGGGTCAGGCCCAGGCTGCTCCCAGCTGCGGTGACCAACTCCCACACACAGGGCTGGCGGTTTGCTCAGCGGGCGTGGCTCCCAGCAGGAGAGAAATAATCAAGGAGCCTTTCCCCTTCCTGCTGCACGGCTGCCGCCAGCAGGTGGCCCACAGGGTGTCTGGTGTGACCTGCCGCCTCCCCTTCCACAGGGCCCGTCCCCGGCAGCCCCAGAGGGGAGGGGAAATGAGACCCAGTGTCTGTTTCCTGCGGCATGGGGGGGGGCGTTTCTCTCTCCACTTCCTGTTTACTTCCGCCCACCGACGGCACTGTCAGCTTCCTCCTTCTTCGCTTTTCCGCTCTGCGGTTGTGCTCCTTGGGGCAGCATCTGCTTTCCTTTGCTCTCTGCTCCCTTGTCTACAGCACATCATGCCAGCCTCTTGGCTGGTGCCGTGTGGTAGATGTTGCTGGATGAATGAGTGATTGGGAAGTGATGTAAGAGTGGAGACGAATTCTGTGCTCAAGGGCACGGAGGCTAGCCAGGGCAAGGGAGCAGCGTAAGAAGAACACCAGAGTGGGTTGGGGCGGTGCCGGCAGAGACTAGAGCTTAGGGGAGTGAATGGGGAAGGAGAATCAGTGGTCTGATGTGGCCGCGTGCAGATCTGTGATTTAAAGCTGTCCCTGCCGGGGATGAAATTTGGGTTAGTGGAGGGAGAGTGGAGACAGATGGGCCGCCGGTCCCAGGGTGCAGAGGTCAAGAACGCCAGAGGGCCGGGGATGCAGCTCAGTGGCTCCACCGCCTGCCTCGCAAGCGCAAGGTCCCAAGTTCGATCCCCGGTACCAAAAAAAAAAAAAAATAAAATAAAAAAAAATAGAACACCAGGGAGGAAAGGACACTATTCATGAACAAGCACTTCACACCTCTCAGTGTCCTTTATAGACAGACGCTGTGCTGGAAAGTTGAATTTGCATAGGATCAATCGGGAAAGAGCTGAATGTTTTCTTGAACTCCAAGCCGCTGAAACAAAAAGCGATTTTCCCTCTCGGCTGCCAATTAGTGTCTTCTGACATAGACCATGGCTGCGCAACTTCTTTAATCTGTGCTCTTCAGCAGATCACAGGCTTGAGCAGCCCATCTGGGACTCCGGGGGACAGGCGCGTCTGATGAGTCTCAGGAGAAATGGGCCGAGAAATCCAATTAAAACTAAGGAGCCGCCCCATGGCCACGCGTGTGGGCAGTTCATTAGGGAAGGACACACGATTACTGTCCATCATCCCCACCCGCAGGCACGCGTCCTGCTGCTGGGGTTAACCGCACTCTGCAGTTGGTTTTTCAATAAAGGCAGAGGGCAGCAGCGTGGCGGTGACGTCACACGGCCACACTTTATCTTCCTTGTCTGGGTGATCGGAGGGGCAGAGCGTGGGTGGGTAGACAGAGTCATTCGTGGGGGTGCTGCCGGGAACGGGAACGGGATCGGACTCGGGACGCAGCTGGAACCGGCTCCCGCGCAGCCCGGGCGTCTGAGGCCACTGCATCCTCCACCAGGCCTGGGCTGTTTAGCTGCAGACTGAGTTTGCTTGTTCATTCAGAGATCAGAGATGACAGCACTCCCGTCCCAGGGGCTGCTGCGGTGGGGATGGCAGTCGTACTGGGAAGGAGTGGCAGCCTGGGCTAGATGGCACCTTACACCCGTGAGCTCCTGGTCTCCGTCTCAGACGCCCGGCTCTCTGCCGTCCTCCACACCCTCTCAGGATGCCGAGCTGAGGTCACCTGCCTGCTGTCTCCCTGCCGAGCACGGGGGATGACTCCGAGCCCACTCCCCAGCGTCTCCTGGGACCACCCCCCAAATAAACTGTGTCACCTGGGTGTCGGGTCCTTTTGGGGGAAGCCCATCTTAGCTTTTCCAACTCCTGCCCTGCCTGAGACTCCAGCCACATGCGTGTGTCCTTTCCTGCATGCCTATTCATTTACAAGAGTGGTTGGAAAATATGTTTAAATTACAAATAACTTATAGTAAAAGACACATGGCCAAGAACGATGGGATAAGTGTGTTCAAAATAAATACCGTGAGTGTTTTTAGGGAGATTAATGCCAATTAATTTAGGGAGATTAATGCCAATGTGTCCTTTAAACACACATGCTGGTTTTTGGTCACACCACGTTGATCAACTGTTTACAGTAATTTTTGTCAATTATTACGGCGTGTCCTCATGCACCTGGGTCACTAGACCTGGCACCATGCAACTTCTGATTCTTCCCTCAAATCAAAATGAGCAGGAAATTAATGTTCTGAATCGATTCAGGACACCGAGGCAGCCAGTGCAGCACAACTAAAGACACTCACGAAAGAGGCTTCCAGAGCTGCTGCAGGAAGTGGCTGAAAGGTGGGGTGAGGGTGCTCAAAGTGAGGGGGCATTTTGAGGGCGAGTGTTAATGGCGATGTGTCTGTTACTGTAACAAACGCATTTTAAGGAATTAAATATTCGTTGTAACTTTGGATCACATAGTGTATAATCCATGCTGTGGCAGCCAAGAGACTAAACTGATCCCAGGTTTCAATCAGGAGTGTCCCAAGTCCCAGAGACCCACCTGGAGCCAGCCAGCAGGATTGTTGTCCTCCTGGTCAGATCTCAATTTGTTTCCTGATGGCTTAGAAAGATTTACGTGTTTATAAAACATGGAGAAAGAGAAGCTAATGAGTTTGTACACATGTTCTGAGTCACTAAATTAACAAGGACCGAGCAGAAAGAGGCGGAGAGAGACAGGGATGCAGGATGTCAGGAGCTGGTCTGGGAGCTCGGTGGGCTGAGCTCAGGACCTCAGCACTGCTGGGATTCGGACAGACGAGCACAAAGTTTCCATCAAACTGCTCCAGGCTTTGACTGTGCTCCTGAAGGGCTTCCCTGCGCCTGGCTGCCTAGAATTTAATCTGCTGCCTCTTTGCCTAAGGGACTGCTGTTCCTGTGACTGCCGTCCCCTGGAGGCTGCCCGAAGGAAGGGAGGGTGACGTTTCCATGTTGGCAGGGGTGTCCTTAGGGTCCCTTCATAGGTCCTCCGGGAAGTCCTTGTGGGTGGCATTGCCATGGGCATTTTATTGATGGGCAGGGGCACCATAGGGTTTAATTTTCAAGCTGGGCCACACTCAGGGCTAGGGGAGTGCTATTAATAATTGTGTCCAGAGAGCAGGTGACAAACCACTGATGAGGTACTCAAGGGCCAAGGCCCCAGGTTCCCTGGCCTTTCCACGCAGCATCTCAGGCCAGGTGAACACTATACACCAAACAACGCCTGTCACCACAGCACAGCTTGCTGCCAGATGGAGAAGTACAGTAATTAACTATAATGTGCCTAAGGTCTTTCTAAGCAGGTGGTATTACCCCCAATTTACAGATGAGATTGCCGAAGGTCACTTTCCAAATGCCTGGTGCAGCTCAAACTTGACGAGGGTCCCTCCTTCCATGCCGGGGTGGCGCAGAGTGCAGGAGCAGAGGATCAGCCCAGGAGGCTGGGGGAGGGCAGGTGGAACAGAGGAGGAAGCAAGGTGATCAGAGTACTCCGTGCCCCTGTGACCTCCCCTGGCTCTGCCGCGTTTTCTGACTTCTCTTGGAGCTTCTCCCAGCAGAGAAATGAGCTCATTTTTTTCTTTCCTGGGTGTCCTTCTCCAATCCTCATGGCCCACAGCTGCAGGTGTTAATTCTGAGCTGCCTCAACCCCGAGTCAGAGAGCAAACGCTGCTCTCTTCGGGACCAGCTGCTGCAGCTGTGCGGTCTTCCTAGGCCAGCTGTGACAAGAGGCCTCTGCAAGGAGGAGCCATTTATTCCCAGATCACAAGGCTGAACCTGGAGGGCAGAGGAGCTGAACCTGGACCCATCAGCGGGGGGCTCAGCTCATTTCCGAGGCCACAGAGGAAGGCAGCGAGGCCTCCCCGCAGCTGCCCCAGCTCTCTCGGCTCCTGCCTGCAGCAGATGGTCTCTTCCACCCACCAGGAGCCCATCGCTCCCTCTGCTCCCGGACCGTCTGCGAAACTACTCACCTTCCTCCTGAGAGTAGGGAAATCTAAAAAGGACAGGGCTGGAGGTGAGCCTGGCTTCAAGCCCCTCCCTCATTTGTCTCTCTCAGAATTGCATGGTCCCCTGAGGGCTGGACGCTGGGCCAACCCAAATCCTTACGTGGGATCCCATCCACAAGTCCCTTGTGTACCTCTGTTGGTGGGGACTTGCTCTTGTTTGAAAATAAGAATTCAGTTTTGCCCAGGACCCCAAATCTCAGACTTGGTCACCTCCCAAGTCCCGGCTGAGATGGCGCTTCCTGGAAAATCCCGCCAGACGCCGAGGCTGCTGCTTGACTCCTGGAAGCTTCAGCCCCAGACCTGTACGAGCGGCCTTTGCCCTGGCTGCACAGCTCCGGTCCAAGCCTGGCGGAGTCTCTCACCTCCCAGACCTCCACTCCACTGTGGCCTCCTCCTGTCACTCTGCGTGGCTTTTCCCCAGAGCTTGCGCCACCACCTTGCTTGATGTCTTCCTGTGTTTGCCATAAGCCTCCTCCAACAGACTCTCTGCTCCTGGAGGGTGAGGATTTTGTCTGTTTCGTTATATTATCGCCCCAACTTCCTGGACCGTCTCTGGCAGTGTATGAGCTCGGTAACACTGATGAATGAATGAAGGAAGGAAGGAAGGAAGGAAGGAAGGAAGGAAGGAAGGAAGCAGGCCATTTCCCCCTCTAGTTAGATCTTAACCATCCTTTTAACCCTACTGCCAGGCCTAGTGTGAACTAGGTGTGTAGCAAGTGCTTAAAAACTACCCATTCATGGAGTGAATGAAAAATACAGCCATGTCTCTCCCATGTGCGGCACATCAAAGCCCTTTTGTACTTCAAATCTCTGTGGTTGCCCTCAGCCCTGAAAGCAAATCCTGTCCCTCCCTCGGCTCTGTGGGATCCCCATCTCCGTCTATCCACCAGCTTCCTCTCTAATTGCATCCCTTTCCTTTGCTGACATGTGAGGCCAGAATATGCACCCTGAAATAAGGATTGAGGACAGCTTTGGCCCTAGTGGCCTGGAGATGGTGCCATGGAACTGACACTAGCAAGCTTTTCTAACGAATCTTTCCTGCCACATGTTGCTGGCCCTAGAGACCTAACATCCTTTTCCTTTGTCACTTTTCTACAAATTGACTGCTCTTGGTTGAAGGTGGAATTCAGAGCTACTTCGTGAACTGCTCATTCATTCCTTGGTGTCACCCATGGATATATATGAAATAGACATATTAAGAAACTTTTATTTTCTCTTATTAGACTGTCATTTGCTACAAGGGTCTGTTCCAACTAAGGACTTAGGAAGGTTGAAGAGAAAATTATTTTTTTCCCTTACACTAATAACACTCCAGCCTTCCATGAACTTTCAAGAAAGTTTCTGCCCCAGGACCTTTGCATGTTCTTCCCCTAGGTTCTCAGAGGGCTGCTCCTTTCTTAGTGTCTGAGTTGTGCTTCCAAGGCCAGATCCTTTTCTCAGGAAAGCAGCCCTCTCCTTCCATCACTCCAGCCCCTCATCCTCTTTATTCTTCCTTAGTACTTCTCACAAATCTTAAAGTACTCATTTGTTTGCAGGTAAGGGTTCCCCAAGTCTGTGTCTGCAGTGTCTCTGTCAATCACTGGTATATCTTGTGATGGTTCAGATCTAAAATGTCCCCCTAAATCCCATGTGTTCGGGGGCGGGGCTTCTGGAGGGTAATTAGACCACGCGGCGCTGTGCTCCTCACTGGGTTGCCTTCCACGGGGCTGTTAGGAGGCAGGGGTGGAAGCGGCAGGGCCCTGGGGGCGTGGCCCGAGGAGCCATCTGGTGCCCTGGCTCCGCCCTCTCGCTCGGCTTCCTGCCCACCTTGACGTGAGCCGCACTCCCCTGCCACACCCTTCCACCAGGCCCTTCCTACCTTGCAGCCAGCTGACTATAGACCGAATCCTCTGGGCGCCAAGCTAAACCTCTCCTTCTCTAAGCTGTGGGTGTTAGGTACTCTGTCCCAGCGACACGGAAAGTGACTAAGGCCCACCCTCAGGGCCTGCATCAGCACAGGGCTTGGTAAGTACTTTTAAACTAAGGCGCTTGCCTATCAACTGTCCACATCCGGTTTCTCCTTACCGCACCTGACAATGAAGCACGGTGCGTTTCCCCTTCGCAGGGTGACCTACGGCAGTCAGTGTGAGCGGCTGTCTTCCTAATTACCTCAGGCTCAGTGGGGACAGAGAAACATCCCTGACTTCGTTTCTGCATCCTCAGTACAGAGTTCAGGATCTGGCCCCCAGTGCGGGTTCCAAATCCTTTCCTGACTGAGTTAATTGGGGCACAACCGAGAATAATATAACAGCAAAAATGGGAACGGCCAACGGAGACTTCAGAAAACCTCACACTAACACACGCGGCTTATTTTCTCCATAAAAGGTAAGCGCCTCCACACGGGCCTTTTAAAGACTGTTTTAATAAGCTTGATTTTATGTTTTATCTGGGAGCATCCAGGAGAGCATCTGCCTATATAGACCAGGTTTTGCAGCCTGGTTGAGGAGACAGGCTTTCTGATGGACAAGAATTTTCATTAGCAGTGGCTCCTGGCTCAGAAAATACCCCACACCTTGAGTCCGTGCTCTCTGAGAACCAGATCTCTCCTGGAGGCTGCCTGGCTCTCGGCTCCCCAGGCCTGCTGTGGGCAGAAATGGCTCCCACCGGCACCTACCTTTCGGGGCACATGTCCAGCGTTAGGCCTTGGCTCGGCCACGGGCAATTCCATCAGGCCTAGTTTTCCTGCAGCCTAGGGAGGCCCTTGTAGCAGTTGCTGGTTCTGGAGTGCTTTTCACAAGTTGGTACTTGATTAGTCATTTTGCAGCAATTTCTTTAAAACTCACCCCTTTTCAACTCAGTCCCTGGAAGCTGTGTCTCTTCCTCCTATTACACGCGGGGACCTGGCTCAGAAAGCCCAGCTAAGGTGCCCAAGGTCACACAGCTGCCAAGTTGGGTCCGGGCCCTCAAGCCCAGGGCTGGAAGTGGACAAAGCCCACAACTTCACTACTACCCCAAGTTGTCCAATTTGGAAGCATCGGACAGTGGGAATACCATGTCATAGCGCCATTTTCTTCTTCCTCAGCCACTTAGAGCATAAAGATGTGACAGAAGAGTAACACCCCCCGCCCCAACTAGTCTCTGTCCTAACCCCCAGGCCTTGTGGATAGGTGGACTCGAGGCAAAGGGACTCTGCAGATGGGTTAGGTGCTCAAGGCAGCAATGGGGAGGGTCTCCTGATCGTTCCGGGGTCTCAGACCGGGTGCCTTAGGAGGGCCTTGGCTTCTCTGCCTCTTCTGAGCTGGGTGCTAGTGCCAGAGCCACCCCTGCAGCCCAGCCACCCGCCTCCCGACTTGCTGAGTCACAACCCATAGGCGTGAGACCAGCTTGCCCCAAATCACACAGCCGGAAGAGGAGGCAGAGCCAGGCTGGTGTCACCCGGGATGTGCTTACTCCAAAACGCAGGGTGATGAAGGCAGGCTTCAGCCGGCGGGGACTGTGCCTCCAGGGGACACGTGGTCATGTCTGGAGCGATTCTGGAGGTGTGACAACTAAAAGAGGGTGCTCTTGGCAGCCAGGGAGTGGGGGCTGGGGAAGCTGATCAATGTCGCAGTGGACGTGGAGGCCGCCTGCTATGGATTTTCTCCAGGAAGTCACCCAGTGGCATTACAATACCACGAGCTCATTATTTCAGGGAGCTTATAAACAACTAATTTTAATCAGGCTATTGATCATTCCTTGCCAGAACTCTGACTCTGCGATTCGTGTTGTTGCAGAACACATGCCAGGGTACCTTAACAAAGGCAGGGAGGCGGAAGGAAGCACAGACTTGCCCAGTACCCTCATATGCCAGTTGCAGCACACACTGCTCGATGGTCCCTGTCCTGCAAGAGCCCTCGAGATGGAGGCTGGAGGGAGCCACGTGGCTTTCCAAGGGTCCCACAGACAGTCGGACGCGTAGCCCGTGTGAGACCCCAAGCCCTCCCGCCCCCAGATACCATGCGGCTGGGTGAGTTCGCTCTTCTTCCAGCCTCCCACAGCAGTGAGTGAGTGGCAGTGATTGCATTTGAGGGTCTCTTAAGATCTTTCACCTCTGGACTGATGAGACAGCCCAGGGTGGTGATGCCGATCTGCAGAAATCTGCCCCTGGTTAGCAAACAGGCCATCTCAAAGCTTACAGGGGACAAGATGATCTGACGCAGACATGAGCCATGGCTGAGCTCACCTGGGACCCTCTGCCCCGGCCAGGAGGCTCAAGCCTTCGCAGAAAGGGGAAAGAGATGGTGGCATTGGGAAGTACCCTGGGTCCTAGCTCTGATCCTGTGATAGAGGGCAGGGGAAATTTTACTCTCTGAGCCCCAGTTTCCTCCTGTGGAAAACATGAGGATCCTCTTGATCCCATAGGGTGAGGGCCGTGACCGGCTGCTTGTGCCTACCGCTATGTTATGACGACTACCATGGTCGTGACAGATTGCTATGGGAAGAGCCCACCCGCACAGCTGTCCTCTTGCAGAGTTCCTGTGAGCTTCTGCTCCAATCCACTGATCCACACAGCGGCCCCTGTGACTGTTTGGAGTAGAAATCCAAGCCCTTGGAGTTCCCCACTGCACCTGGAGTCCAGCAGCTGAACTACCACGTCCTGGGGCCCCAGGCTGGGTTCCTTTCTGCTCTGTCTCAGTTTCCCTGTTCTCTCTCCCCTGTCCACACCGCTCCAGCTGCACATGCCTCCTCCTTGCTCTTTCTGGAACTTCGTGGTCAGCTGTGGCAGCCAGGACTCTCACATGCCGCTGCAGCCCTTGGCATGGGGGGCTCCACACCGAGAGACACGGTGAGTGCACCAGGACCTAGTGCCAAGTGAAGATGTTTTCTGTGATGGTTATGTGCTGAAATGGTAATGTCTCGGATATGCTAAAAGCAACTTTACCTGTTTCTTTTTTAATGCAGCTGCTAGAAAATTCAACACCACACAGCTGGCTTGCATTTCATCTCTTGGCAGCACTGTTCTGGACCAGCCTCTGCCAGGCCCTCCTCCTAGGGGAGCATCTCTTAGATCTCAGGGCCCTGTTCCTGACTTTCTGCAGATCTTTGTGCAAAGCTCCCCTGCTCAGAGAAGCACAAGTTCAGCTACAGTACTGGTCTCCTTCCTTACTGCTCCATTCTGTCCCTCTCTATCTCCTTATTTTACAGCCCCAGAACTTACTGGGCCCTAGCTCTATGTTCGAATGTCATCTGGCTATTGAGTCCCTGCCCAGAAGCGTGAGCTCCCCAGGGATGTTCCGGGAGCTTGGTCCTCATTTGTAGACGCTAGAAACGCAGAGATAAATAAGAGAGAGGAAAACATTTTTAAAAAGAGGACCAAGTTATTTTGTCTCTTCCCTGAACACGGCTCCCTGGTTCAGGTCAGACCTGGGATGCCAGGCACAATGGCAGGTCCAGGAAGATGGTGACAGCTGATCGTCAGCACCTGTGCTAAGGCGCATGCGGTGAGGAAGGGGTGGCAGCCAGCACCATCAGCAGCTCCCGTGGTGGTGTGTGGCAATCTACACTTGCTCTGTGTGTGCTCCCAAGCCTCACAATGTCCATGTGGGCGAACGGATGGAAGATGGGGTGAGAACAAGCCAGGGCCACACCAGCGAGGGCATGTGGGATTCAAGATAATGTGGGTGGACTCAGCGCCCAGTGACCCCATTGCTAGGGTTTGGATGGAGCATGTCCGCCAACAGTCTCATGTGTTCAGAGGTGGGGCTTCTGGAAGGCGGTGGGATCCTTCGAGTGCAGTGAGGACCTGGGGCCTGGTTGCAGGAGGTGGGTCACTGAGTACCTGGAAGGGTGTGTCCTTGTCCCTGAGCTCCTCCTTCACTGTCTGCTTTCTGGTTGCCATGGGTGAGCAGCTTTTCCTCTGCCCTGCCATTTCTGCCTCAGGGCACCAACCCTGGGCTGACAGCATGGGCTGAAATGACACTGCTGCCCTAAGTTGGGAGTGTCAGGTATTTTACCCCGGATGCGAAGGCCAGTCCACCTGCTTCAGGTTGCCTCTCTGGGAAAGGCATCTTTCGCTCTTGAAGAGTCTGGTTTTGGCCCCTAAATGCTCCTGATGTGGCCCCCAACGTGGGGGAGGAAGAGGAACACAAACCCTTCCAATATTTTGTATCAGCATGAACCTTGTCTTCCCTCGGATGAAGAGAAATGATGGACAGACAGCATGAACGCGATGGGCTGCTTTTCCATTTTTAGCAGCGGATTTCTGACGCATCCATGAAATGAATCATTGTCATTAATCACATCTCACTTGGAAAAGCACAAATTAAAACAAGGTTGATGCTGACCTCCCCCGAGCCCCAGACAAGTTCGCTCGTTACAGCTGTGACAGAAGTGAAGGAGGCGAGGACGTTTGTGGCCAGCCTTTGCGGTGCGGCTTCTGAGAGCATCCGAAGCCAGGGAAGTGGGCCCTCCCGGCCTTCCTCCACTCATGCCTGACCTTCTTGCGGAAAGAGATAATGCAGGTCTCGTACCTGGCTCACAGTAAGTGCTCCATAGATGGCACTGGTGATGGCCATGCTGGGGACAATGTTGGTGGTGCTGGCGGTGTTATGGGCTGAATGTTTGTGTGCCCTGCCTCCCACATTTGTTTGTTGAGATCCTGACCATTGGTAATAAGAGGTGAGATTTGGGGAGGTGATTAAGTCATGAAGGTGGAGCCTTTTTTACAAGGCTACTAACAGAGAGGCCCCAGAGAACACCCTCAGTCCTGCCATGTGAGAAGACACCACCCGGGGGCAGGGGGCTCACGGGTGGCTAAGGGAAAGCAGGTATGGCAGATCCAGAGATGCATGTCCGGATCTGCCTTCCGGGGAGGGGAGCTGCCCAGCAGCAGGGGCCGAGGCATGCTGTCAGCAGAGGCTGCCCCATCCGAGCCTCTGTCCTTCCGGGGGGACCCACTTCCGGTGGCTGACGGGTGGGGCTGGAAAGCTCAGGCTACAGTGTGACAGCCCTGATTGGCCATTTTGACAGCAGTGCACTCTGCAGGGCTGGCTGAGGCTGTCCCCGGGCCTCCACCCAGCTCAGCTTCAGCTGCTTCCTCTGTCCCCTCTCCTTCCTCCTTCCCTGGACGGGGCTCTAATCAGCACTCCTCATCCCAAACTGTACCTGCGCATGGGAGGCTGACGCCTTGCCCTGGGGGGGTCTGGGCTGTACTCTCACCTGTGCCAGCCCCCTGCTGTGGGTGCCCAGTGGTGGGATCAGCTCCAGCAGCCTAAGACTGAGCCCTGATCTCTGTGTCTGTGACTGAGCCCTGATCCCCCCACCTTTGCAGCTGACAGTAGTCCCACGCTGGGAGCTATCTGGACTCTCGTCTTGCTGTCTTGCACTCTATATCCAGCCTGTCAAGGCATTCTGTCATTAAAACATAGAAATATCAGTGTATTTAAGACTCACCACTTCTCATGCCTCCTCCACTAACACGCTGGTCCACACAGCCATCACCATTTGCCGCATGATCGTAAGAGATCCCAGCTGGTTTTCCAGCGGGAACCATTGGCCTCCCACACAGCAGCCACATGCACGGCCCCAAATCCACAGAAGGTTGCTACCTCTCACAGAGAGAAAGCCTAAGAGCCTGAAAATGGCCTACAGAGCCAGACACATCTGCTGGGCTCCTGGTCCTCTCGTCCCAAATCGTCAATCTCATCTCCCGCTGCTCTGGCTTCACCTTTTCTCCTGGCTGGGCCTCAGACAGATCAAACACACGCCTGCCCCAGGGCCTTTGCACAGGGGACCCCCCCTTCCCAGTGCATTCTTGCCACAACTATCTGGATGTCTTCTTTTCCCACTGCCTTAAATCTTTCCTAGATCAGCACCTTGCCACTGAGGCCTTCCTTGACAACCTTTCTTCCAGTTACAATTTTCTCCCGTAGGCACTTTTCGTCCACTTTCCTGCTCTAATTTTCTTCTTTCCCATCCACAACTATACAAATTACTTCTCATATTATTTTATATTGTCTTCCTCCACCCAAACAAACATTTCACAAAGACAGGTATTTTTGCTCTTTCATTCACTGTTGTGTCCCCAGCACCCATAGGAGCACCCGGCACATGGCAACACTCAGGAACTCTTGGTCAAATGAGTGAGACTTCATCCTTACCGCAGCCCAGGGAGGTGGGTATTATTATTATTATTATCTTTAGTTCCCAGGTGGCACCCAGGGAGGTTAAACAAGTTCTCAAAGCCACGTTGCTGGTATTAAGAATTATTAGCGCCCGGGCCTTGGAGACATTTGGTTCTTAAACCCTAGCTCCTGATTGTCCTATAGGCCGAGCACAGAGGCAGGGGCTGACCTGGTCCAGCCCACCCCTTAGTCTGCTTTGCCACCTTCTGTTGCCTCTCCTGACAGCCTGGGCTGCTCACCCACTTCCCATGTAGTCCCTGCAGCCTCATGCCTTTTGCCCGATGAGATGCTGTTGCTGGGGGATGTGTGCCTCCTCCCCCTGCCCCAAGTGCCTGTGTCCTGCTCCCCGGGAGCGGGCTGGAAGAGTGAAATCTCTAAAGTGCTGCAGGCTTGCTTGCCAGCTGTGGGGATCCTGGGGGAGGTTGGGACCGTTAGGAGGCGGAACTAACAGAAGGAAGTGAGGGCATCCAGCGTCACCTTGAAGGGCTACTGGGGCCCCGCCCCTTCCTGTCTCTCTCTGCTTTCTGGCTGAGGTGAGGTGAACAGGTCCTCCTCCTCCACATGCTCCTCCATGATGTCATGCAGTGCCACAGGCCCAATGGGACAGGGCCAAGGGGCTCTGGACTGCAACCTCTGAAGCTGTGAGCCAAAATAAATCTCGCCTCCTTTTAAGTTGATTATCTTAGGTTCTTTGTCACAACAATGGAAAATTGGCTAACGTGGATGTAATTAGGTCAAGGATCTTGAGGAGAAGAGCTTATCTTTGATTATCAGATGATTATAGATGGATGATAGGTCTACAGTAGGGGTCGTTTTTTGGGTGGGAAGAAGAAATCTGAAGGGCCACAGTGGGTGGCAGAACCTCAAAAAGTCACTTCTGCCTGTCAAAAATTAGTAATTACAGAGAAACTAACTTTCATAAAAATAACCGATTAATCAATTAAAATGAATTAAATAGATTAAATCACTTTATTAAAATTAATTTACATTAAATTCAAATTAGATTTAAAGTTTGCCTTTAGAGGGACAAGAATTCAAAACTGATTAAGAAACAACCCCTATTATAGACCTATCATCCATCTCCACTGTGGACCCTCAAGTTGCGACTGGCCTGACATACAAACAACTTGGGTTAATTAGGTGAAGGGAAGATTCATCTACCTCTTGTTATCTATAACACGTACCCAGGTAAACATCCAGATCTCAGCTGTATTGACTTACAACCAGCTTGAGTTATGACCAGCCCCTGGGAACTGATCAAGTTCATAAGTCAAGGGTCCACTGTATCTATCTATCTCCTACCTATCATCTATGTACCATCTATCTATTCTCTACCCATCTGTCATCTATCGCCTATCATCTGTCTACTATCTATCTATCCTCTATCCATCTATGTATTTATCTTCTATTTACCTGCCTGTTTATCATCTATCTATCGAATGCAGACGTGTGTTATAAAAAGACTGAATGCTTGTTTTCCTTCCCACATCCCTCACAGGGTAACCTGCAGAGTAGATGCCTCTCATCTTTGAAGCCAGACACTTGAATGACTATTCCATCTTTAACAAGCCACCTGAGTAATGGCGCATGAGTTATGTAACCTCACAGAGCCCCATTTTCTCCATCTGTAAGATGATAATAAAATCTGCTTCATTCGATGTTCTGAAGATTAAGTGAAACTACCCCATGAAGGGCTCTACATAATGCTTGTTACCTTGTGGATGTTTCATAAACCCTTGCTGGTGTTACATTACAGTGTTAATCATAACTCTGTCTGGCTTGTGAGTAGAGACATTTATTTTCCCCTTAGAACACAGCTGTATTTTAGTTTCCTACTGGGCACATGTGTCATTGTGGGGGTTGAACTGTGTCACCACAAGGGTGTGTTGAAGTCTTATCCTCTGGAACCTGGGAATGGGGCCTTGCTTAGGATGCGGGTCTGTGCAAAAGTGATCAAGGTGAGATGAAGCCGTGGCATCTCAACTCGATGCCCGGTGTGCTTAAGGGACAGGGATTGGAAGGATGGAGGAGACATGGAAGAGGCCGAGCACAGACGGAGTCCCGCTGCCACATGCCAAGGGCTCCAGCAGACTAGGAAGGCGGGCCAGGCAGGTCCTCCCAGGAGCCCTGGAGGGAGTCTGACCCTGATGACGCCTTGATTTTGCACTTTTAGATTCCAGAGCTGTGAGAGAATAAATTTTAAGCCACTCAGTTTGTGGCAACTTGCTATGGCCTTTCAAGGAATCACATGCAGTGACTTTTGCAAAAAAAAAAAAAAAAAAGACAGTAAGTTACAAACAGAAACAGAAGCTCTGAAACTGAAGCAGAGAAAACTAGCTGAGTGGAACTGGTGCTACAGTCTGGATCTGGAGTATCCGTCCATCAAGGCTCGAGTCTTGAAGTCTTGGTCCCCGACGGGGTTTAGCTGAGGTCTTTAGGTTACTCGGGACAGGCTCATGAAGGGGACCGTGGGGCCCCAGCCCTTTCATCTTCTTCCTTTTAGCCCCTGGCTGAGATGGGAGCGCTTCTGATCGGCCTGTGCCCCCAGAACAGGCACCTCCCAGGGCCCAGAGCAACAGAGCCGACCAATCATGCACAGGAGCCTCTCGAACTGTGAGCCAGCAGGGTCTTCCTCTTTGCAGGCTGCTCGCCTCAGGTATTTTGCTGCAGTCACGGAAAGCTGATGGACACCAATGGCAAAATAATCTTAGCCCTGAGCTGGCTTCTATTTCCTCACCCTCCCTGCCCCCAGTCCACCCACACTCCAACATTCCTGGCCCGCTCTGGTCCTGAGGTCTGCAGGTGTGCCCCTCTGGGCCTGCAGCTGGCCATGGGGGCACTGGCAGGGCATGGAGGCCTGCGAGGAGGCAGGTGGGGGCCTCTCTCCCCTGGCTGCCTTCCCCCTTCAGAATGGTGATCAAGATGTCCTGAGAAATGAGGACTCATTTTGCTTTACATGGGTCTGTTTTTCAAAACTCACGACTATAGACCAGTTTGGTGTCAGGATGGGTCTCTTAATTTACAGCTCCAATTATTTTAATGTAGACATTCCTATTTCTTCCACCTAATAATTTCTGCTTAGTTGGGAAAGCTAGAAATTAAATTACTCATCATTCCACTTTGCACATAACTTCCTGCGGGCAGAGTCTTCTGCTGGGATCCCCATCTAAACTCTGGGTATTTATTATACTGGGGTGCAGGCCAAGGATGTGTGCAGGGTGAGGGCTCTCTTTTGTTCATTTGTTATTTGCTTGTTTGTTCATTCTTTCAACAAGGAGAAATGTCCTGGGCACCTGCATCTGCTGGGCGCTGTGCGAGGTGGCTTCCGGTCGGTTGGCTCATGCTTTGGGGATCGGCAGTGGAGGCCTCGCTGTGCTGAGTCCCATCCTGGACCATGGAGGCTGCTGAGCACAGGCCACACCCAAGCTGATGCAGTGCCTGGGATTCAGAAGCAGGAAGAGTCTGGTCTCCACCCTGCCCCACTGTGAAATCACAGACCCAACATCTGAGACAGGATTAAAAGGAAGAACCTGTGTTTGGATAAACACTAGGCACTCAGTCCACGGTGGCTCTCTTAACTATCCACGGCCAGGTCTGTGACCCCAGGAACCCTTCCAGGGCTGGGGGACGCGATGTTTCGATTCATTCCACCTGGATGGGTGGAGTGCGCCTGGCCTCCAGGTAATGCCGCTCAAGTGCACCGCCTTGGGTATTTGCTGTGACTCTCTTCCCTCTGCCTTGTCCCAGGTGGCTCCTTGGCTCTGCAGGGCTGAGGCCAGCCACTCTGTACCCTTCCAGATCTCATGGGCTCCTGCGGTTTGTACTGAGAGCCTGGCTGGGATTCTCAGTCCCCAGCTCAGTGTGGGAAGGCTCCTGTGCCAGCCCTCCTCCATCCTTTAGGGGCCTCAGAGGCCACCTGCATCAAGGGGTCATAGTGCCAGGCCACCAAAGAGGTCAAACATAATGTAGTGGACACTGCCCCTGCATGTGTTCCTCCACGGGCAGGGACGCTGCCTCAGGATCACCCTTTACCTCCACCTCCTGGCCCACGGCCCATCACTGAGTTGTGGTAGTGAGAGCCAATATATTCAATTTTGTTCCCAGTTTCTGGTCCAGAGCTTCAGGAAGCCTCGGCGTATCCTGGTGACAGGTGACTTCACATTGAGCCCTTTTCTGATGGACCAGAGTTTACCCCCACAGGGTGACTCAGGTGGGCCTTAGATAGTTTCGAGGCAGGGGCTGTCCCTGCTTTGAGGGTGGGACTTTTGGCTCCATCCTTGACCTCTCGGAGGGGAAGAGCAATCATCAGTGGCCAGTGATTGAATCAGTTGTGCCTAAATGATGGAATCTCTACAAACCCCCCAGAGGACGGGGTTGGGGTCTTCTAGGTTAGCAGACATGCAGGGTCTGGGAGCCTGAATCTTACCCCTGCCTCCTTAGATCTCTTTCATGTGGCAACTCCTGAGTTGCATCCTTTACAAAAAAGCTGTCGTTCTAAGTAGAGCACCTTCCTGAGTTCTGAGTCATTTGAGCCGATTATGAAACCTCGGAGGAGGAGGTCTGGGGGACCACCGGTTTGCGGTTAGAAGGACAGAAGTGTGGGTTTCGTGGGGACCCCACTTTTGGCTGAAGTGGGGACAGTAGGGGGAGATGGGGACCCCTGACTTGTGGGGTTTGCACTTGGTCTGGGTAGACAGTGTTAGAACCAAGATGGACTGTCGTACACCCACCTCAGGGTGGAGAACTGACGCGAAGGCAAGGCAGATATTTGGTGTCAGGAAAAGACACATTGTGTCTTTCAGAAGTGCTGGCAGAAAAGGCCACACACCACACAGCAGGGACTCCGACCTGAGTGGTGCAGGGATGCATCCAAGGCACAGCCCTCGGTGAGGCTGGGCAGTGGTCAGCCTCTTTGTGGCACCTGGGGCAAAGAAGCTGAAGCCGACAGTGGATTAACTTGTCCTCTGCAAAGTGTCCTTACAAACGTTCTCTTTGTTTTCCGTACCTTTGCCCAGCACACTGAGTTCTAAAGAAAAGCTGTCCCTAAAAGGTTAAGATATTAACTGCTAGAGTCAGTTGCTATCAAAAAAGGGACTGAGAGGAATATTGATCAGCAGACCCTCTAATCTGTCATCTTGAGATTTGCAGAACCCATGTTCTACCTGGTGGCCTTCAGATAACATCAGAATGCACATCAAAGAAACGGACCACTGCAGGATGAGTGACTACTCCAGTGCCCACCCGTGTGTGGCTAAAGAGCACTTCCTTGTGTTTCTTTTTTTTTTTGGTACCGGGGATCGAACTTGGGTCCTTGCGCTTGCGCAGCAGGCGGCGAAACCACTGAGCCAAATCCCTGGCCCTTCCTTGTGTTTCGTATAGAGCTCTTTGTGTGTGATTGTTAGCCGTGATGGCATGGCTTCTGCGTAGCTCAGGATGCAAGTCAAGTCCATAGTGCAACACCCCAGGCCCTCAGTCACCCCAGGCCATCTGACACTTCCTGTCTCCCAGGCTCTGGGCAGAGGTTCTTGCTGGGCACTACCCGGTGGTCCTGCTTAGCTGGCATCGGAGGACGCCTGACTGTCAGTGGTTGCTGGAAGGCTTTCGGTCACCCAGGTGCCCTGCGTGTACTCAGCCATGGCTGAAAACCACTGTGCTGGGCCAAAGATTGGGCTCCTGTGTTGTTAGACAGGACCGCACCCGGATCTCACACCTGCAGGTTATGACCCTGCCGACCTTCAAGGCAGCCTGGAAATCAGGACTTTCAAAAGCTCCTGGTGGCGAGCACTGAGGCTCTGGCTCTAGGAGTTTTATTTGTGGTTCTGTTGCCATTAACTTCTTTTTATAACCCGATAACTTAATGGCTGCTTTTGCTGCCTGGAAATAAGTCTTTTCCTGGCACCTTCTTCCAAGTGTCAGATTAGCCAATTTTTCTGTGATGTTGGATAGCTAATGCATTAGGCTGTTCAGGACATGCATGGTCTCTGGCACACATTCTTTCTTTTGACCTTTAAGATGTAACAACCATTCTTTGCTCATCAGTCACACAAAGTGAGCCATGGGGCAGACCTGACCTGGAAGGTAGTGTCTGCTTTGTGAAGTAGCGAGTCCCCCAGGACTAGAAGCAATCAAGCCACAACTGGAGGAGTTCCTAGCAGGGAAGCCACAGGTAAGCTGTCCTCGCACCGCTGAACGAGAATACCCTTTGTGATCTTTTCCAAAGTTGAGGCATTTTAAACCTAACCCATCCCACACATACAATACTTCCTCACTTGCCTGGGTTCTGAGGTCCCCTTCACCTTTGAAATTGGTCCCCTGTCCTTTTCTGCCTCAGTTCACTGTGGAGCGGTGGAAGTGATGGTTCTTGGACACCGAGTGCTAAGATTCGGGTGACTGTGAGCTAAGAGACACAGACTGAAGCCGGCCCTGACTTCGGCGTTGAGATGCTGTCTGCAACGGGGTGGCTGCAGATGAGGAACCCAGCAGGCTCTAAACTCACCTCCAGCCCCTGAGATCCGACAACAAGAAACACAGCAAAACCAGTCTCTCCATGTAGACACAAAGAGGCCTGATTTATGGTCACCAAGAACACCTGGTCCTGAAAAGGTAAACACAGAAGCTTCTGGCTCCTCTCCAGAATGCTCTGTGAAGCCATTTACCTCACAAGTCCATCTCAGATCGAGCCTAATTCCTCTCCATGTCTAGCAAACAGCTAATGAGCATCAGCCAGGTGTGTACATAGGAGTGAAGACCACAGGTCTTGAAACAAGATGGCCAGGATGGAAATCTAGCATTTATTGCTCAGCTGTGTGACTTGGGGGAGATGCCAGGCACACGACTGTGGGGGTGTGAGATAATTCAAGTGGCTTCTTTTACACAAAGTGACATCTGTATGTCTTTTCTAGAGAGCTGGTATGGTTCAAACTTTTTAAAAAATTGTTGCCATTATACATTTGCGATAGGCAGTGACTGCCTTCAGTCGGAGGAACTGGTACACACACATTGAATCTCGATTGTTTTCACTCCCCACCCCTATTCTCCCCTCTTCTCTGACCCTCTTCCCATTTGCACAGAGTCTCCTCCTTGTTTCTCATCATCTGTCTTTCATTTTGCTCTTTAAGTTATTTTTATTCTGGGTTTCTCGTAGGAGAGAAACCATGCGGTAGTTAAGCTGGTGCGCCCGAGGTATCTCACTTAGCCCTACCTAGCGACCTCGTACGTCAAATCTAGGCCAAAGTGCACCCTACGGTGGCACACAGAGCTGGGGAGCTGTGTTGGTGGCTGCTCACCTCACCCGTATCCTGTGATGACGCACAGAGTTTAATTCTGGGTAAGATCTCAGGTTCTTGTGATTTCCATTTGACCATCTGACTCTATGCTATCTTATTTTTTTCATGAGAATTAAAGCACTTAGAATAGGGTCTGACACACAGTAAGTGCTCAGTAAATGTCATTATCAGAGACTGCATTCAGGGACTGACACGGTTGGGACATGGGGGGTCCCCCAAAGGTTCAAGTGCTGTAGGGCTGGTGCCCACTGTAACTGTTTTGAAAGGTGGTGGGCCCTTTAAGAGGTGGAACCAAGTGGGAGGGGGTTGGGTCACCCGCGCCCTGGGAAGGGATTACCACTGATCTATGGGATGGGCTAAGTCCCGGAAGTGGATTCATTCCCAGGAGGGCTAGAGCAGGTTGTCAGAAAGGAGTGAGCCAGTCCTTCCCTCCCTGGTCCCTCTCACCGTGGGGTGGGATCTCTCCCGCCGTGCTCCCACCATCAGATGCCACCACCCACGTGGTGATGCAGCCAGCCACCAGCATCATGAGCCAAACAAACCTCTTTCCTTTCTAAGTTCCCCAGCCACAGGTGATCTGTTATAGCAACACAAAGCACACCAAGCCAAGGACAGATGTGTGTTTGTCGTGGAAAGTGCAGAGCAGTGCACGAGTATGAGTTCTTATGCTTTGTCATGGATTAAGGAGCACAGATTGTTAAAGACCAAGGTTGGAATCCTAGCTCTGACTCTTCCTAGCTATCTCACCCTGGGGGACCCTGTGCCTCTGCATCGGAAGCACTTGGCAACCGCCTTCACCAGTTTTTGATCACACCTCATAAAGATACTCAGGAAAGAGGACTGGAAGTGTAAGAATTCAGAAAGTGCAAAAACTATGGGATAAGTGTGTTGGCAGTGAAGGAGAGTGTTCCGAGAGGGCTTAATGCCAATGTGTCTTTTGCTGGGGAAGCGAGTGTTTGCAGCACAGAGCCTGCATTGAGGTCTGGACGGGTGGCCTGTCCTCCTAGGGACAGGAGTGGAAGAGACCGGGCCAGCCTGGGTAGAGGCTGCCAGGAAATGTTCTGCCCAGACTGTTCCTTCTGCCTGGGGAATGCAGCAGATGGTGAGACCCGGGGTGCTGGCAGAGCTGCAGCATAGGGTCAGGGGCCAGGCCACCTGCCTCCCTGGGGATGCCAGCCGTGGATGGTTCCATGAGTAATAAATGAACTCCTGTTAAGCTAAGCCTACACCATACAGGGACATGTTTGTTAGGCAGCTGGCATCATGCAGACTAATACATGCCTGCTAACATGACTCCGAATTTAGTCTTCATGTATAGAACATTCAAGGCACATTTCCCAGGAACATGCTACTAAGGACGGCTTTTCTTGGTCAGTGACCTTGGAACTGTATTTTTAGTAAGTTTGGGACAGAAGTTCTGCAATCATTTTTTGGTTGGCAGCTAAGGAGCTTTGGACTGTATTGTGCAGGGTGCCTGTCACATAGAACAAGCGGTCACACACCTGTTCTGCAAATTGGCTTCACAGTTTCAAATACTCAGACCACTCCTCTCCCTCCTGCCTCCGCTGCTGTCCCCCACCCCAGTGTGGCCCACAGCAGGCGCTCAATAAAGGCTTGAGAAATTGATGCAAATAGGATGAAACCTCTCTCCTATTCTCTCATTGATAAAGAATTTGGGGCCAAGCTGACCAGTCCCCTCTACTGCATGGCACGGGCCAGTGTGGGCTCCATATTTTTGCTGATGCCACTAAAGCCCTGTAATCTCTTCCTGGAGCTTCAGGTATGGCAGAATCTGGGGCCTTTGTCTCTGTGTTCTCTGCCCCTCAAGCCTTCGCTGCCAGGCCAGACCCAAGCACGTAGCCCTCAGAGCAGCAGTCCGCCCCCTTCCCAGCCACTCCACAAGGATTTTGTTCATTCTTCACCAAGCACCAACAGAGCATGCACTCTGTCCTCAGCACAGTTCTAGGTTCTCGGACAGATCACAAGCCCCAAACCAAGTCCTCTCATGGGTTGGATTTTCCAGTTGGGGGAGACACACTTAATCCACCAGCCAACGGCAGCCCACACGCCAAGTCTGGCCCACTGCCGCTTTTGCAAATAAAGCTTTATTGGAACACAGCCACACCCTCCATTCATCCACTCATCCTTGATGCCTATGTTCACAGGACCACTGCAGTGGCCAGCAGCTGTGACCGACATCATGTGGCCTGTGGAGCAAAAAATACTTGCTACCTGGCCCTCTGCAGAAACAGAGTGGCCAGCTCTGCATTCAATACAGGAGAAAACAGATGAGCCAGCCAGTAGAAAGGAAGTGAAACAAACACAGAGATAGAGTGGGTGTGCGTGCATGTGTGTATGTGCCTGTGTGTATGTGTGTATGTGCTGGTTTTAAATTAAGTGCTTGGGAAAGGCCTGCTACACCAGTCCATAAGCCCCTGAGAGCAGAAGCTGCCTCTGTCTGGATTGTCACCAGTGTCCCCTGGCTCCCACAGGCAGCTCCAGAGCATGCATGCCAGTGCTCCCCTAGCTGGCGATGCAGACACCCTGCAGGGCTGAATGAACCTGCTCCTTGAATTCACAGTACCTGCACCACAGGCGCCTTCCTCTCCCTTCCTCCCCTCCAGCTCTCTGACCGTCCTCCCTGCCGCCTGGACCTGTATGTGGCTGACACTTCCCTATCATCACAAGGCCCACTCGGCCACCTCTTCATAACAAACACCCTCACATTTCAGATGGGGACAGGGGCTTTTCTTTTCTTCTTTTTTGGTACCGGGGACTGAACTCTGGACCTTGTGCTTGTGAGGCAGGTGGTGGCACCTCTGAGCTAAATCCCCAGTGGGACAGGGGCTTTTCACCCACCACCAATGTGCTAGACCCAGATCAGGATGGCCCTTGAAAACCAGCGATGCCAAGGGAGAGCTGGAAGATCAATTCTGTTTGTTTTGATAGAAACTTTGTCTTTTCATCAACACAGAAATCAAAGCAGAAGAGCCAAGAACAGCCTCTCCCAGAGAGTGCACACAGCCCTGGCAGCCCCTGCCCAGAACCTGCCTGCTCAGCCCCACCATGAGCCCTGGGGGACCCAGGATGGCACAGTCCCTGGCATCATTCAGTTCTTTTAGATGGGGAGACTGAGGCTCAAGAAGAAGAGAGGACTTTTCCTGTGACCCATGGCGAGGAAAGGCAGAGCTGGGGCCAAGAGCGAGTCCTGGGGGAGCAGAGGCTCTGAGCATCCTCCACTCCCACACTCAGGTGGTGCTGAGGGGCTGGGCCTGGCATTGGCAGCTCTTCACCTCCTGAGGACTGCCAGGAGCCTTGCGTGCACACTCAGTTCTCAGCAGAGCACAGCCACAGTTGGGGCTGAGCACATCTGAGACCCCTCATTGGAATCTTCCACACTAACCCACGGCTCTGTGGACCCAGGCTGCACCTTGATTTGCTCTGATTTGTGACAAACCAGTCAGAATCTGGCCCATGGTTCTCCCAGTGAAAATCGCTATTCTGCTACTTATGTTGTCACCCACTCACTTTTGGATGACTCGCTAACCAGCACCTGCAGGCAGACAGTCCACTGCATGTACAAGGGTCAAGGGACAGGCAGGGACCCACCCTTTCCCCTCGCAAGGCTTTGCTTCTTTCTGAGTCCCAGGCTCCCCACTGTAGGAGGGGAAACCCCATCTTGGTAGTGGCGCTGAGCCCGTGGCCTCACCACGAAGGAGGGGGTGCCTACCTGGGCCGCTGCAGAAGGAGGCGATGATGGCCAGGATACACACGATGCTGAGGTAGGGGACCCAGGGGGCGCGGTCCTGCGAGAGAACAGAGGAGGGGTGAGGAGGCAGGGGTGTCCGGAGGACCTTGGATCCCACCGCAGCTCCTGCTTGGTGCATCCTGTGACCTCTGACAGTCACTTCCTGTCCTGGGTCCCACGTCCTGTGTCCAGAACGTGGAGAAAATGACAGTCATTTCACGGGCATGAGGAAGCAAGGGTTCACGACCGCAAGAGCTCAGCAGTGTCCCTGGCAGACAGTGAGTGGTACATAAGTGAGTAACTCACTGATCAGGTGCTTCGTCTGAAGCAGGCAACAGGAGGAATATTTATAGAGATCAGACACTGCAAACATTTCCTAGTCACCACTCTTATTATGTCAGCCACATTTACACCCCTGCCGTGTGCTCCAGGCAGCTCTTTCAAAACCTCTGACAAGGCAACAAAAAGACAATGACCCGACAAAGACATCTCCTGAGTGGCTTCCCCCACACCCCACCCTTTGGTACTTAGGATGGAACCCATGGCCTTTGCACCGAGCTACTTTTGTTTTATGTTGAGACAACATCTCACTAAGTCTTTTAGTTGCCCAGCTGGGCTCAAACTTGTGATTCTCCTGCCTCAGCCTCCCAGAGTGCTAGAATTGTGGGTTTGCACCATCACACCCAGCTCTAAGTGGCCTTTTCAGAACCCTGAGTTTTAAGGAGCCTGTGAAGCCAGCCTCTGAGGGTAACCCGGAGCCTGGCTTTTGGGAAGAAAGGAACTGTCCCTGCGGGCACATCACCCTGACGGAGCTATTTTCCCCTCCCCAGCAACAAGTCACTGTCCCCCAGATGCCACCATTCTGTGGTCATCGCTGTTTGCAGCATTAAGGCATTTAGCAATCAACGCGAGCAACTTTCAATCTCAATGCGGAGATCTTTGATCGCTGCGCCCACTGGCCGGAGCCCGTGCAGGTGCTCCGTTAATGGAGAGCTGGGGCGGGGAGGACATGTGGGATCTGGGGTCTGACCCCAGCTCTGCCCTCCTCCAGTTGTCCCACCTCGGCTTTCATATTTATGCCTCCCATCTCCAGGACAGGAGGAAACATCAGTTGTGTAAGGATGAAGGACGTCACTGTGCGTCCCCAACCAAGCACGTTTCTCTGAACCCTCGTTCAAGGGGCTTCCCGTGCGTTTGAAGCAGATGCCTCACAGAGTCCCAGGGCAGAGGGACGAGCGCACCACCTAGAGGAGGCACCCGGAGAGGAGCAGACCGCTGAGTGTCTTCCCAGGGCCGCCCAGCCAGGAAGCGGAAGAGCTGGATTTCCACGCAGGCGCACTGGCTCCAGGGCCCGCTGCTGGTAACTTCCGGGCAAGAAAGCAATGACTGGGAAGCACTCGGATGCAGGGCCCCAGACCCGTGCTGGAATGAGACAGCTGCAGAGGCATCTTAGGGGCCATCCTGTGTGATCTCCTCTCTTCCACAGAGGCTCAGAGAGGGGCTGAATCTCACCCAGGATCACACAAAGCATCAGCGGCAGTGACAGGACCAGAAGCCAGGTCTCCTGTCTCCCAGCGCAAGGTCCATTGACAAAGCCACCCAGAGGCTCTGAGCTGAAACAGGCGGATCGCAGGAGCTATCTGCAGGCAGGATGAGCCCCAGAACAAAGGCCCCTGTGTGATGAAGCCAGGTGCCAGCTCCATCCGCCCTCCCTGGAGGCTGGGCAGGGGCAGGGACTCACCTGCAGGGTCAGGGTGATGGTGAGAATTCCAAAGAAGATGGTCATCAGCACGAAGCCACCAATGAGCAGGGGTCTCCGTCCCAGGCGCTCAATAACCAGGCCCTAGTCCGAGGGAGAAGAGAAGGAAAAACAGATGGCAAGCATTTTATTTATTTATACAGATAACATGATTTTTTTACACAGAAAACCCCCAAAAAATGCCACCAAAAGACTAGAACTGATAAACAAGTTCAGTAAAGTAGCAGGATAAAAAAATCGACATAGCCTCTTTAATAAATGATTTTGGCGAAAACTAGCTATCCACATGGAGAAGGTGGAAGCTAGACCTATGTCTCTTGCCATGTACTGAACTAAAATCAAAATGGATCAAAGAGCTAAATGTTTAGAGGATTTTTGATACCAGGGATTGAACTCGGGTCTTTGCAGTTTTGAGGGCAGGCAGCAGAACCACTGAGTAAAATCCCCAGCCCTAAAAGGCTAAATGTTAAAACAGAAACATTTATCCTGGTGGAAGATAGAATAGGTAAAACTCTTGAAGTCATAGGTGTAGGCAAGAATTTTCTGAACAGAATCTCAGTTGCATAGGCAGTAGTATCAAGAACCAACAGATGGGATCACATCAAATTAAAAGGCTTCTGACAGCAGAAGAAACCAACAGAGTGAAGAGACAACTTACAGAAAGGGAAATTTTTTGCAAGCTATTCCTCAGACAGAGAACTAATATCTAGGATGTAAAAAGAATTCCAAAATATAAGACCATCAAAAATTTAAGACTCAATCAAAAAATGGGCAAGTGAAATGATCAGACACTTCACAGAAGTTCAGATGGCCACTAAATACACGAAGAAATGTCCAACTGGCCGTTAAAGAAATGCAAATTAAAACTACACTGAGATTCCATCTTTCCCCAAAACAATGGCCATCCTCAAGAAATCAAATAGTAACTGGTGAGACTGTGGGGAAAAAGGAACCTGTTTGCCTTGTTGGTGGGAATGTAAACTGGTACAACCACTATAGAAATCAGTATGCAAATTCCTCAAAAACCTAAAACTAGAAATTCCATTTGACCCAGGTTTCCCCTTCTAGGTGTCTTCCTGAAAGAGTTAAAGTCATCATATTACAGTGATACATGGACACCCAAGTTTACACAGCACAGTTCATGACAGCTAAGTCTTGGAAGTAGCCTCTGTGTCCACCAACAGACGCCAAGCAGTGGAGAACCATCATTTTGCATTACGATGCCAATATTTAAACGCTTTGTTTTAGGCAAGGTGTCTAGCTTGTTTCATTTCCCTAAGTCTCTGGATGAACCAGGCACCTGAGCGAATGGAAAGCTCGAAACCTCTCCCTGATTTGGGAGCCAACTGAGCGATGGTCCAGGAATACCTGAGGAAACAGTGTTGGCAGAGAAGGGAGGAGGCCTCCTGACTCGAGACGCAGCAGCAGGGTGCTGGGCTTCCTCCTCCTCCTCCTCCTCCTCCTCCTCCCACCCCCCTCCCCTTCTCCCCTCCTCCTATCCCCGTTAACCTGCAGCCTGGCAGAAGAGCTCAGCAGGATGTGGTATTTTCGCTCAACACTGAAGTCCCCAGTGAAGACACCGACAGTGTGACTGGATGGATGAAGAAAGCAGGAAGGGCGGAAGGAAGGGAAGTAGAGTGTAGCATTGCACTCACTTCAAATTTGGCTCAATCAGAACACCCAAACCAGACCTAATGTTTCCATCCTAGAAGATAACGCCCTCCTCTCTGTCTGTGCAGGCTGGGCCATTCCTGTCCTGGCTGACTCCACGCTCATGCGCATGTGTGTCCCGTGGCCGAGTGTGTGCAGGGCCCAGGAGCCTGGAGCGGAAGCGCTGTAAGCAGGGACACTGCCTCCATCTGTCTGGTCCAGGTGTGGACCCCTAGCTCTAGGCAAGCCTAGTAGAACAGGTGAAGACCAGGACTGGAGGGACACGGTGTACATACACACAGACACACACACACACATGCACACACACACTTTCCCACTTATATTTAAAAGCAGCTCTGTACGTTTCCCCAGTAGCACTGATCAACATGGGGAAGACACCTAGGAATCTCCAGAGCAAGGCCAGCACACGGGCCTCCCAGTGAGTGCCCCTCCTGTCACTCTGGGGCACAGACTGCACATGATCCCGGACTCTGCTGGGCCCCGAAGAGTCTCTGCCACAGAGGGCGGGAGGACGGAGCTAGGGTCACCAACTCAGCGCTGCACAGAGAACAAGCAAGTCCCAGTCCCAGCGTCACCTGTTACTTCTTGCAATTCTGCTTTAAATCTGAGACCAAATCTCCCTCTGAAGAGAAGCTGAGACCTTGAAAAGTCTGGGCTACCTGCAAGTTAATGGCGTTTTAAAAAAAGTCTGTGTTCGGAAGGCAGTGTCGGAAAGAATCTGCACTCAGGACAGACTCTACATTTAAAGGAAAAATATGTCATCGAAACATGAATTTTGTTGGAAGTTTCAGCTTAAAAGATGAATTTGTGCATGCCTATAATCCAGCATTCTGGGAGGCTGAGGCAGGGAAATCACAGGTTCCAGCCCAGCCTGGGCAATCGAGCAACTTAGTGAGACCCTGCCTAAAAATTTAAAAAATGAGAAGGGGCTAGGGATGTAGCTCAGCATGAAGGCCCTGGGTTCAGTTCTCAGTATCACACACACACACACACACACACACACGACTGCTCGCTGGGTGCCTGTGAAATGGACGTGTGCCTGAGTGCAGGAGTGCAGGACTCCTCCGCAGCCTACGAGGCCATCACCCCCTGCCCTGTGCTGCAGCCAAAGGTCCCACAGCCCTAGGAAGCGGAACCTCATCCCACCCTGGGTCGGGCCAGCCTCCCAGTGCTGAGTCCCTTCAGGCCTGTGTCCTGTCTGTGAGCCCCACGCAGGGCCGGCAGCCAGCGGTGGAAAGGGGCATCTGCAGGGCTGGGACTGTGTCCTGAGCCTACAAAGCTCTTGTTCCTCCCTCGGAGGGACAGAGTCTTCCACCCACTTCGTAGCACTTCCAGGCAAACCCTCACTGAGCAGGGTCTGCTTGTCACTGGGATGGCCAGCCAGCACCTCGGGGACAGGCGAGGCTCCCGGAGCCAGGGGGACCAAAGTCAGGCAGCCTCACGCCCTCAGCTGCCCGGCTTGCCAGCAAGGCCACGGGGGACTCTCAGCGTGATGCCAGTTCCTGTGGGGAGGCAGGAGCCTGAGATGCTGTCCCACCCTGCCCCTCCCATTCTGACCCAGTGGACGGTGTGCACCGGGGCTTGGGTTCCTCACCCCACTAAGGGCTGAGAGGTCCCCAAACCCTGCTGTCTGCAGGCACGTGGCTCCCAGCCTCTGGTGATCGGTGATGGGACCCTCTTAGGAGGACAAGGGGTGGCACCTGCTGCATGCCCACCACCACCAGCTCTGCTTCCGCCACCTGAGCCCACTCAGTGGTGGAGACCTCAGCCCATGCCCATGAGGTGGAACATCGTCCTCACAGATAAGCGGAAACAGGCAAAGAGATGTCAGTCGACTCACTGAAGTCACACAGCTAAAGAGAAACAGAGCTGGGAGGGGAACCTGGCAGTGAGGCTCTGCCCTCCAGGTTCTGGGAAGAGAGGGGCAACAGCCCACCCTGAGGACAGCGGGTACGGACCTGAGGGGACTGCACAGGGGGCTGGCGGCTTCTGCTGCTGCTGCTCTTCTGCTCTCACTCTTTCTCTTTCTTTCTCCTTTCCCTCCTTTCCTTTCCTCTCCTTTCTCTCTCTTTCTCTCTTTCTTTCTTTCTCTTTCTTTCTTTCTTTCTTTCTTTCTTTCTTTCTTTCTTTCTTTCTTTCTTTCTTTCTTTCTTTCTCTTTCTTTCTTTCCCTCCCTTCCCCCTCCCCTCCCCTCCCCTCTCCTTTCTCTCCTTTTTTTGTGGTCCTGGGGATTGAACCCAGAGTCTTTGCATTGAACTGCATCTCCAGTCCTTCTCTTATCTTTTATTTTGAGACAGGGTCTCGCTAAGTCACTGAGTTGCTGAGGCTGAGCTCAAACTTGAAGTCTTCCTGCCTCAGCCTCCGAAGTGCCGAGGTTACAGGCGTGCACCTCCATGCTTGGTGACACTGCTGTACACATGGCAACTTTTATACAAATTTGTGAATCAATAATATGATGGAACTTGTTATGACATGGGATTACATGAACCAAGGGATTAAAGTTAGTATATAGAACTAGGATTACTATGGTATAAAAATAAAATGTGCATCTATGCGTAGAATAGAGACAAGCAAAGATTGGCCAGGGTTCCTTGGGTAGTAGAGTGTGGGGAATTTCTTCTCCATGCCTCTCTGTTTTTCTGAATTTTTCAAATTTATCCCAATGAGCTGGTATTGCTTTCTTATAACAATGAAATACAAAAAATAAACACAAAACCAAAAAAGCCCTTGCATTTTCCCCATCATTTTCATCCCAGACTGACTGTTCTTCTGCTGATCAAAGAAAAAATTAATCATAAAACATGGGTGTGGTCTGTAACTTGAGACGGAAATTTTATGAAACATTTTCCCTCAAAAAAAAAAAGACTGGCAGTGGTAGGGGAAAAGAGCAAACTTTGTGCGTCTACATTTTTTATATCTATTAACATAGAATAAATACTTATTTTTTTGAGACAGGGTCTCGGTATGTAGCCCAGGCTGGCCTTGAACTCATGGTGATCCTCCTGCCTCAGCCTCCTCAGTGCTGGGATCACAGGCGTGTGCCACCCCACCCGGCCACTCCTTTACTTTGTGAGCTCCTGCATGTTTGGGAGATGAGCTGACAGTGACCGCGAAGCCGCTGGAAAGTCAAGGAAAGTGGCTTGAGACCCCAGGGACCCTCGCCTCTGAACCCCCGGGTGGACATGGCCTCTTTCACGGGTTCGTACTGTGTCACTGTCGCCAGGGGACAGTTCAGGGTGGGGGACTGGGTGTCAGCGGGGAGACCGAGGGAAGGGGAATAGAGGCGGGAATATTCTCTAGATGGGCGGCAGGCCCACGTGGAGCCGTGTGCTGAGGCCCCTTCCGGAGCCGAGGACACTGGCTTAGACAGCGTCCCCTCTGGAGCGCGGGGTCCCCAGGGCGCCCTGCGCCCCACCCTGAGCTCAGCAGCAGCCGGGTGACTTACGGAGAAGACGGCGGCCAGCGTCTCGACGCCGCCCGTGCTCAGCGTGACGTAGGGGATGCTTCCCGGAGCGATCCCGGCCTTCCCGAAGATGCTGTTGGTGTAGAACCATATCTAGACAGAGGAAGGAGAAGAAATGGAGACTGCCGTGATTCAGGGCTAAGGCGGCCTCTGAGCCTCGCTGCTAAGCCCAGAGTCAAGCGGTGGGGCAGTGACGTGGTCACTCATTTTAACAGAACTCACACAAGCCCGGGAGGGACATGGGACTAGCTATGAGACCACCTCCCAGTCAAGTGTGACAGTGAGACAGAGACACGAATGTTGGTGGGCGGAAGTATGCTCCCATTCCCCCCCCCCCCACTTCTTCCCCTCTGCTGTCGGAATGATGGAGGGATGGCTGGAACTTCAGCAGCCCTTTTGGATTATTATGCAACCTCAGGATAACAGTGCTGTTAACCCCCATGGGAACTTTGTGAGAGCCAGAAAAGGTCCCTGTTTTGTCACCCAAAGCCAGATCTAGCTGACACTGGCATCCATCGTGGACTCAGGGTTTCAAAACTTAGTTCCTTCTTTTTTTTTTATAGTGGGGATCAAATTTAGGACCTTGCACTCGCCAGGTAGGCGTGGTTCCACTGAGCTACATCCCCAGCATTTTCCTTCTTGAGAGAGCAGTATGGCCTGTTTAGATTCCCTCTCCTCCCTGGTCAAAAGAACACCCCGTGCTGGCCTCCCTGGCCTGGGTGTTGTCCAGCTGGGTGTCATGGACGACGAGGTGGGAGACCAGTGGGCTGCTCCCGACTGACTTCTGTGATCCCCCAGCCTGGCCATCAGCCTAGACCCAGAGCCTACAGAATAACAGGAAGCTGTACAAACGTGTTCTGTTAGCAGCATTTGTTCAACACAAGTTATTCGTGTACCGGGGAAGACAGAGGACGTACTTATCGGGATGGCAGGTTAATTTTCAGGGAAGAGACGATTCTTCCCGAGGCACACCTGGAAACACCAGTCACAAACCGCTGCACTCGAGCACAGTATTTAAGGTTCCCGGGAACAAGGACCCTGCCCTGGTCCCCACTGCTCCATACCTGCCTGTCCTTCCAGTGACCTTGGGAATGAGACCATCTTGGCTGTGGCATCCGCAGGGCACCCAGGTGGCTCCTGCAAAGCTCTTTAGTTTCTAAAGCTCTTAGGGCTGTGGCAGAAGCACTGTGATCCCAGAAGCCCTGGGCCAGGTTCTCGCTCATACTCCGGGCCGCACCTCCGGGACCCGCCCAGACACCCGGGCGCCTGTACTAATCTGCAGGTGTTTCTTATGCAGTGAAGCCGAGACAGTGGAACAAGCAGTCACGTGACCCCTGGGACTGGCCCAGCTTTCGGCCCAGGAGAACTGGCAGAGACTCACGTGGCCCAGCGCCTCCTCTCTGCTGAACCCCCAGGCGCCCTGCCTGTGGAGGAGTGAGGGGCTCCAGTCCGGCGGAGGGTGCTGAGCCCTGTGCCCACCCTGGGGCAGGGACACTGTCCGGAAGGAGAAGCCCCTGCCCTCTGCTCCAAGGAGAGTCTGGCTGCATGCAGAGCGAGGCTGCTGCCAAAGAGAAGTGACTTTAGAAGACAGGTCTCATTTTAGAGGAGAAAACTTGAGGGCTATTGTGAGAGGATGGAGTACAGCCCTGAAGGGGCATTTAGGAATATCTGCACCTGACTCCAACTTTCGTGCAGTCACTCAAGTACAATAAAACCACCCACCGAGTCTTTAGCTTTCGTGTACTGAGCTAGGGGTAACGTTTGTTTCACACAGTGGATCTCAACACGGGGTGACCTCGGCTGCAGGGGACGTTTGGTGGTGTTGGGGCGCATTCTTGGCTGTCACAGCCGGCGGGGAGCAACTGGCCAAGTGGGTAGAGGCCAAGAGTGCCAGGCACCCTATAGCCCCATGACAAGGACTCTTCCAGCCCCACACATGGAAGGTCTGAGGCCGGGAAACGCTGGCTTGGCGCCAGGTGCCTGGGACTCAGAGTTGGGCTGGCAGAGCCTGGTGGGCCATCCTGGGCCACGCAGCTGCCACCAGAGGTGTGAGTTTGCCAGTGGCACCCTGGGACCTTGGGCAAGTCCCTGACCTTGTGCAAGGCTTGGGTTCTTTGTGTAGAAAATGAGGACAGTGCTGCTGACCCCGAGGGACCATTCAGGGCAGGAGCAAGGAGACCCTTGGGAAGGTGACTGGAGAATTATCAGGTGTCTCAAGGGACAGCCTATGCCTCTCAGAGTGACTTCTGGTAAAACGAAGGGCAGTGCCAGTGATGACTGGGGTAGTGCACTCCTCGGCCTCAGAGATGTGGAGCAAAAGGCAGCAGATGCAGGGAGAGCCTGGCCCAGGTCCAGCAGGTCGGGCACTGAGGCTGGCATGGGCCACCGGTCTGCTAAACATAAAACAGAGCAGGCAGGACTTGTCCCAGAGGTTGCCTGGGGGTAAACTGGGGACAGCTCGAGGGACATATACGGGTATGCTGTGAGGGACTTCCAGAACCCTCTATGTTCTGGCCTTAGGCATTCAGACCTTGTAACAAAACACCGGGGGCTCAAATCCCTTTTCTATTCTTCCTGGCTGTGTGATTCCGGAGAAGTGTCTCATTGTCTCTGTTCCTAACAGTGGGGCCGGGGGACAACTCCTGGTTCTCGCTTAGCGTAGATTCCTGGGTCACTTGATTAACCCTGTAGCCGAAGTTACTGGGCCAGGTAAGGGGAAGCACCTGGCCCAGCTTCTCCCTGCCAGCTCTCGGTCACACAGGGACAGGAAGCTGGGCCTCTGACTGTGCAGAGCTCTCTGCAGTGGACACAGCGCCGCTGGCTGCAGGAGCAGAGGGGATGCAGGGCTTGCGGATTTGCCCTGGTGGAATTTGTAAGGTCACATGGGGCGTGCGAATGGGAGCGTTCTGTCCAGCGAGGACGCCGCTCCGTGCACACACGCCGCAGTTCTCCACCACAGTGCTCAGTAAGCACAGACTCAGACGCATTCTTTGAGACTCCAAGGCTGAGCCTTAGGAAATGTTACCTCTCCCTCTCCACCCAGGGCAACGAGCAGGGCCAGCCAAGTAGCTGGCACCGAGGTAGGAGATAGAGCAAGGAGAAGTAAATGTAGAAAGCTGTGAGACAAGAATCAAGAAACCAGACAGAGCAAGGAAGACCATCTCAGTATCAGAAACCAACAGAAAAGGGTCATCGTCCACCTCAAGAGCACCACCCCTGAAGACATCCCATTCCATTTTGCAGAAGCAACAATACCGATAGTGACTCCATGGAGTCTGCCTCCTTGTTTCTCAGATTCAGGAATTCTACTTCTAGAGCTTTGGAGAGAGAAGAGATGGCCATGCCCAGCAGAGGGCTGGGATCCCTGGAGAGAGACCCTTAGCTCAGGAACCAAAGAGACTTAATGAAAAGCCTTGAGGTTTTCTCAGGCCAAAGGGCTGAGTTGAAGCCAGCCCAGCCAAGACCACTCTCGTGTTCATCTGGATTATCAACTTGATTAGCTTGAGAGCTACCTGGGAGATCAGTAAAGCACGTCTGGAGGTATGTCTGGGTGGGTGGAGTAGTGACCTTGGGGCTCAATCTGGTCTCTGGGCTTTCCTTCTTGGGCTCCCTCCCTCCTCTCTGCTTCCTGGATCTCGAATTGAGCAGCTTTCCTCCACCATGCCGTTTCTGCCTTGGAGCCAGTAAACCATGGACTGAACCCCCTGAAATCATGAGCCAGAATAGACCTTTCCTCCTTAAAGTTGTGGGTATTGGGTATTTTGATCAAAGTGACAAAAATCTAATAAGAAAAGGAAATCTTATCAATACATCTATTTTTATTGAAATAATCTCATTGTCTCCCATGTATGCCTTCCTATGTGCTCATTTCAGTGAGAAGTACAATTTTTAGGGTTCCAGGGGATAAATAATGAGAGTGGTAGGCAACATCTCTGAAGGTATAAATGACTCAGTGTTGCCCAACACTTCGTGTGAATTTCCTTTGTGTGTGGCACCATCCCATTCTACAGATGAGGAAATTGAGGATCTGTTAAGTTCATGGCTGCTCAGCAGCATGGAGCTGGGGGAGGCTGGCAGAGCTGGGACTGGAGCCAGGGCTCACGGCCCCACCCCCAAGTCCTCCTGCCCGGAGGATGGCACTCACCGCATTGAGGCCGCAGAGCTGGTAGCAGGCCATGATGACAACCACGGTGATGACCTGGCAGCGGACAAAGGGAGCCCTCAGCAGCTCCAGGACAGGCACCAGGCGGATGTTCCTCTGCACACGGTTCTCAGCCAGGATCTCTTCCATCACTTGGGAGACATCCGCTTTGCCCAGGAACTTCTGGAAGGCTGCAGTCAGGGGTCCAGTTAGGATGTCTGCTGTAGCTAAGGGATGGTGCCCCCCCACCTTGTTGGGGGCCTCTGAAACAGAATCCAAAGCCCCCACCTGAGGTCACCCAGCTGCCTGGGGGGAACTCAGTCTCCTCATCACCTCCATGGCAATGTGGAGCATGCCCGGGTTCGAACCGTCTCTATCAGGGCAGCTGGCTTCCTGTTTGTCCTGGGTTCCCTCGCTATTGCCTCCATGGCTGCTGTAACAACTGCTCATGGTATCAGACACACCAACCCCAGACTCAGAGCTTCCCACATGCAGGAAGCATTTACTGGGGCCCCTGTCTGTTTGCCAGGGCTGTCTCTGCTCTCGCTCGGTGGGGTGTCCAGAAGTTTCCATCCCACTTGGCCAGGATCCAAGTGATGCCCCGAAGTCGGATCTGTCACAGGAAGGAAGACTGAACCTAATGACCTTCTAGGTCTTTCCATGTGGCCCTCAGGAATGCAGACACCGTGAACAGAAATCATCTCAAAGATTTCATCTTCCCAGGGCTCAAACTCCCCCTCGCAATTTACACCATTTCCAGATTGAACACTGCAAATTTCCAGCCTCTGAAAAACCTGCATATCTGACTGAGACCTTAATTATGGAAACCTCCCTCCCTGGAGGAATGCCCGAGGTGGGCTGCCTGATCAGGCCCTACATCATTATCGGCCAATGGGGGGGGGGGCGGTGATAGAGCAAGGATTTAAATATTCAGCTCTCTGACATCCTTCCTCCTATGCGGAAAGGGGGCTGTCTCCAGGGCTCCCGGGGACGGTCCATCCCAGGGCCAGCGGGTAGCATCCTTAATGACTCTGCTCCACGCCACAGGACACATGAAATTGTTCATCTAAGCAAGGAAAAAATAAAAGCTGTTAAACTTGCCCCTGATTCGTGCTAAGGCTTTGTTCTTTCCAGTATTCTACTGAAAATTGCCAAGTGTCTCTGAAAGCTGTGAGTTAATGCTTTTCCCAGCACGGTCTCAGGGTGAGGGGGAGAAGTAGGTTGGTGAGTAATGTTTCTGCACCATGCATGGAACCGCGGTTTTTCTAACATTGCTTCAAATTTCACAATGCAACATCTCTGTGATAAGAGTTCCAGAACTGGAGGGCAGGAAAATATTTCTCCTCTCCCCGACATGCATGTTTTCCATAATAAAACAAGGAGAATTTGACAACCTTTTCTTTCCCCTTTTCACTTTAGCTGACAGGAAGCTCTCAGCCAAGTTCAGTTCACAGAATTTCCTGGAAGAAAAATCTGTCTTCATCTTAGAAGTTCTGATCATCTTCGACAGTTGCAATCAACCTGCAGACTGCAGGCCACCTGCCCTCCTTTTAATGTTCTAATGAAAATATTTTAGATAGAGGAGGTTTTGTTATTTATGTACATGAACTATATTCTATATTTCATATGTGGCCCAAGACAATTTCCTTGACCCAGTGCAGCTCAGGCCGGCCGAGTGGTCAGTTCTAACTAACTGTGCACACGGATGAGTGGGCTTCCTAACGGCAGACCTGTACATGCACACGAGGTACTCCGACACTTTCATCTCTCTTTGCTTCCCCCTTCCCCTGCTCTGGACACCCACGCTGTAAACGTCAGCTTAACCTCGGCACTGAGGATGTCTTGGGCTGGATAACTGCTGTGGGTCCTGGGCACTGGGTCACGTCTGTCAGTGCTGCTGCCTCTGCCCACTGGATGCCAGTAGCTGTTGGTTGTGACAATCAAAAATGTGTCCGGATACTGCCCAATATCTCCTCTCCAGAGGCCCCCAAGCTTCTTTCCCCCCACATGGCCCCCCAGCACCCCCTCCTGGCCCCTCCCCCAGTGCCACCCCAGGCTTCAGCCCCTCCCTCTGCCCCCATGGTACAGAGCATCTCTGCAGGCCGAGGTCTAGGGCCACCCTTCTGTCTGCTGATTGCCAGGTCAGTTCCTTCCCCATGGCTCCCTCCCTCCATGTGTTGGGGTTGGGCTTGAGTCCCCACTATCTCATGGCCCCATTCACACTTACTGAGCCGCTACTTCATTCCAGGCCTGATGCTATCTATGTAGGCACTGCAGGAACAGGAGCTACAGGCCTTGCATAGGCAGTGCCCCTGCCAGGTCTCCTAATGCGCCTTCTGGGAGAGCCTCCGTGGAAATCAGAGATACAGACAGAGCCAAGGAAATTAGCCATGGGTTCAGCTCTCCTGAGCTAGTCTCTGGATGATCCTTGCTCCAGCCTCAGAGTGCTCATGTGTAAAGTGGGGCAGAAGTCACCCACGTCTCCATGGCCTTACGAGGGTCCCCTGGGCAGAGCTTGGCTTGGCATACTTGCAACACCTGAACTTCCCCATTCCAGGGACAGGTAACCCCACTAGGAGGCTCATGGGACTCAAGACACCATGGTGCCAAACCCAAGATGGGCAGATGATTTGGGGGTGCCTCTGTGCAGTGCTGCCTGAGGTCGAGGGGTGAGGGTCTGGAAGGGGCAGGGTGGGAAACTCTGGTCAGGGATTACGCACACAGCTGAACCAGGCTGCTGGTGGAGGCTGACCACGTGGCATTCCAGCTGCGACACCATGGCAGGGTGGATCAGCCTCCCTCTGCCCTGTGCCCTCAGCTCTGGGACATGGCAGTACTCGACCAGTGACGGCTGGAGAGATGTCAGGTGGGGGGCGTGGGCATCCCAAAAGGTCCAAGGAAGCCCAGACCTCCCTGGAGCACAGGACTGAAGATGTGTGGCTCACCATCATGCCAGTTGGGCCAGGACCTTCAAGGGAGTGGGGTGGCTCTGGGGTCTGGACCGAGGAAAAGGGCTGCACGATCCTGCCTACACAGGCAGGCTGAATGATGGGCATTTCCTCTCCCTCTCTTCCAGACACTGCAAGCCTAAGACCAGGGCGCCAGCTGAGTTCAGTTTCTGGTGGGACCACTTCCTAGCTTACAGATGGGCAGTAGGGGCAGGTAGAGGGACACACACAAAGAGCACAGGGCAGGGCTCAGAGGGCTGACACTAAAATCACCGCATGCTTATCAGGTCCCATGTGCTCGAGGAGTGTACCCCACCGAGTGCTTGAGAAATCCCCAACTGACCTCCCCCCTTCCCAGAAACAAAGGCTAAGACCCTGACTGGCTGGGACATCAATCAGTAAAACAGTTAGTCTTAGAAAAGCAGCTCACCCTGTCAGTATGAATACTCCCAACCCGGTGGGCACTCACTCGAGGCCCCTACCGCGCAGCCCACTCTGCTGCTATGACAGCTCTTCTGTTTCCTCTGCATTCGCCACACTTTACAGAAACTTTCAGTTCGCATCGTATCAGTCTTGACTTCCCCATTGCCCGCTAAGAGCCCCACCTCTTCATTCTTCATTGGAGTGAGGGCAGGAACCTGGAGAGGGATGGTGGGTTATTATGGGGGACCTCTAGCACCCCTCGGAAAATCCTCCACTGGATACAACACTCCCTGGGCCCAGAGAGCGCTGGTGTCTCTTGTCTTCCTACAAAACACCAGGACTATGGACCAGGCCCTGTCCTTGTGAGCTTACTTGACCTCATTATTGTCTTACAGGCCCATCTCCAGGTCATACCAGGGCTTAGGGTTTCTGCCTGAACTTGGGGGAACACAACTCGGTCCCCAACACTTCCCTGGAGTTCCTGCCCTTCACTCATGGATTGCTGCTCCCTGCCTTCTGCCAGCCCAGGTTACATTCCCACTGCAGGAAATAAAGATGCGGGGAGAGTTGACTGGGTCCAACTTTCAGCCCAGAAGTTTTCCAGATCTATTTTCTGGCAGACTCAGAAAGAGAACCAGAAGTTGAGCATGGTCAGACTCAGGCTCTCAAACGCCCAGCAAAGTTCTGAGTCCTGCAGGCAAAATGTGCAGAGGCGGAAGACCAGGAGGGAGGGACAGGCCATGGACATGATGATTCGGGTTCCTGACTACTGCCTGCTACCGTGGGGCCTTGGCAAGTCGCTGCAGCCTCACGCACGCCCTTCCTTGGGTTTGCTGGGCCCCCGTGACAACTGAGTGAAATAACACCTCCAAGGCCTACTCACATCTGTGACCTGATTGTGTGATGTGCTGACAAAGAGGTCGACTCAGGGCTACACTGCCTGGGTTTAAATCCTGGTTTCGCTACTTTCCACTCAGTATGACGCTAGATGAGTTACTTAATGTTCCTGTGTCTCAGTTTCCAGCTCTGTAAAATGGACATAGTCATAGTGGGGTTGTCACTGGTATTAAATGTCATTACCTATGGTGTCATTAGAATACTACCTGGCTCTGGATGATTAATGAGCACTGTAAATACATCAACACTGACAGTAGGTTCTTGCCACCTACTTCCCTTCCCTCCATTCTTCTCTCCTCCTTTCCTCTTCTTTTTGGCTGGACAATGGCTGGAAAGTGCCAGAACCTTCTATTAGGAGCTGAACTATGTCCCCACAAGCGTGTGTTGAACCGTTGTACCCGTGGATGTGGCCTTTGGAAACAAGTCTTCCAAGGTGGTGAAGATGGAGTTAAGATGAGTCCATGCTGGAGGACCATGGACCCTTGTCCCATGTGACTCTGGTCCCTATAGAAAGGGGAGACAATAGAGACACAGAGGACACAGTCTTGTGATAATGAGGTGGAGGTCAGAGTGCTGCTGCTATGAATCAGCGGAGGCCCAGACTGATGGTTTACATGAAGCACATCTCTCAGAACCCTCACTGGCTCATAGGCAAGGCTTTGGGAAGATGATGGCTCATGGGGTGCTGTGGCTGACTTGCTGTTAGGAGGCAGTGTCTGGTTGGAAGAGGCAGTCACTGGGGCCATGGCTTGGAAAGGTTTCTTTCCGTCTTCAGCTCCTCCCTTTCCACTCTGCTTCCTGGCCACCATCCTGTGAGCAGCTCTCCCCCACCAGGCCCCTCTGCCACGTCGTCCTGCCTTGGAGCCAGCTGACCACGGACTAAACCTTTACAATCTGAAGCCAAAATAGATCTTCATCCTTTAAGTTGTGGGTGTTGGATATTATGTCCCAGTGACAAGGAAGTGGCCAAGACACAGGAGACTGCTGGACCCACAATCTGGAGGAGGCCCCACCGTGGCCTGGGCAGCATCGAGATTCCACACTTCTAGTCTGCAGGATGGTGACAGAACCAACTGATGTTGCACTGAGCCACCAATTTGTACCTGGTCATGGCCACATCTAGTTCACACTTTATCATCCCCAGGAGCATTCCGTAAGCTCCTGTGGGAGCAAAGTGCAGATGATCTGGAGGCCTGGTGGCAAGGCCACCGAGGGGCCGTCATGTGGAGCACATGCTGACACATGGAGTACTGACATGTGCACTGAGCTCAGCGTCTTGTGTGGTGGGAGCTCAGTGCCTGTAGAAAGAGGAGGCTTTACTACTGTGATGAAAACAGCATGGTACTGGCAAAGAAACAGACTCGAAGATCAGTGCAATAGATTAGAAGATGCAGAAACAACTCCAGACATGCTCAGCCACTCATCTTTGACAAAGAAGCCAAACACCCTCCTGGAGGAAAGATAGCCTCTTTAATAAATGGTGTTGGTAAAACTGGATTTCAACCTGTCAGAAATTAAAACTAGACCCATGCCTATCACCACGCACTTAACTAAGATCAAGGTGGATTAAAGATCTAAATATTAAGACAGAAACACTAAACTTGCTGGAAGATAAGTTAGGTAGAACTCTTGATGACATTGGCGTAGGAAAAGACTTCATGAACAGAACCTCAGTAGCACGGGAACTTGCACAAAGAATCAACAAGTGGGATCTCATCTTATTAAAAAACTTCTGCACTGCAAGAGAAACCACCCACAGAGCTCACAGACAACCTACAATGTGGGAAGAAATATTTAGCAGCT
>NW_004624755.1:21189556-21261693 GCF_000247695.1 Heterocephalus glaber | reverse complement strand
AAAATGGAATCAAACTCTGTGTAAATAGGGAAGGGTGGAGGGAGTGAAGGGTGCACAGGTAATGGGAGAAAAAATAAAAACTAAGATGCATCATGTTCTGGTACAAACACCCAATGATAAATGTAAATGTATTTTATACCTAAAATATGCTAATAAATATATATATTTTTTAAAAAAAGAAGAGGCTTTACCAGGCATTTATTTTCTACTGCTCCTTGGGTTTGGGGCGGGAGATCACTTGGCTTTTAATTCAGGTTTGCTGTATTTTTATTACCCATAGCTGAGGGATCCATAGTAGGGTAAAGAAGAAGATTCTGCGGGCCTAGTTATAGCTTTATAATATTTGACTATCAACTGAACCTGGAGCATTTGCAGGGTCTGGGTGGGCGTAGAGGGGAGCCCACCTTGAAGAGGATGCAAGAAGGTGTCCTTAATCTCTCTTTGGTTGGAGGCAGAATGATGCATTGAGTTTTTTTGGCAATTTACTGGTTGGAGAATTTGAGAACCCAAGTGTGTGGCTTGAATGGAATTCCCTGACACATGCACCGGTGGTTTATGAAGATCCCCCCAGAGAAACCACAGGTTAAGCTGTCCAGTACAAAGCTAGGACGGTCACAGAAACGCTGCCCTGCCCAGGGTACAGGCCTGTTGCCGGCCTCAACGGTGGCACTGACAGTGCGCTGCCTGGCAGAGATCTTCAAATGTAAGGCACGATTAACTGATGGCCTCGAGGTCAAGATGACATTTTAACAGGAGTGGCAAAGTAGCAGCTTTTCAAAAGAAATCATGCCATGAAGCAGTATGTGGAAATCTTTCCATCATCATGGAATTTGGTAGCAAAATTGTGCACAGAGGTCATGGACAAAAGGCTCTCATACCTGCCCTTTAAAATAAAAACCTCCTAAACAGTTTTTAAAATATTCCTGCACAAATGAAGCATTTCAGTGGATTCTGCTAAACTGTGGTTAAAATATAAAAAGGCAACAACTTCTGATGATTTTTTCAGAACAAGTGACCGACACTGGGGAAGATGAAAATTTACCAGCTGCATTCAGCTCTGGCCTCAAACATTTCCTTTCATGGCTGGGGCTGCAGGCCCAAAGCCAAGCATGCTCAGTTCTGCCAGCCCTGCTGTATCCTGTCCACAATGCTCATTTCCGGGCTGTCACCGTCTGACCCTTGACCAGTTCTGCAGGTGTCAATGGCTTTTTGGGGGGGAGTGTTTTTTGAGACAGGGTATATAGTTCAGGCTGGTCTTGAACTCACTATGTAGCCCAGGCTGGCCTCAAACTCCCAGGGATGCCCCTACGTCAGCCTCCCCAGTGCTGGGATTACAGGTGTGGGCCACCACACCTGGCTTCAATGCCTTCCTTTTTTGTTGCCCTCCAGCCAGCCCCTCCAGGTGAGCATACCCCTTCTGCAGGTGGGAAGATGGAAGGACTGGACCCTCAGTCAGAAGAAGGGTCCTGTGGGTGGAGCCTGTGGAGAGGTCTGCGGAAGGGAGGCTGAGGCAGTGTGAGTCTCTTCCTGGCATCTCTGGGGTGGAGGATGACCATTCTGCTGGGCTTCTGAGCAGTGCCTGGAGGAGCATCACCCAAATGATGCCACAATGGAGGCTGGGGTGACATTCTGCCAGCCTCCGTCCCAGGGGCATTAACACTGCAGCCGGGTGGGGTGACATCTGGGTGCAGAGAGCGTTCCAGGCTGTGGAGTGGTGTGGGGAATGTCAGCTCCCGTCCCCATTTGCACTGACTGTCCCCTGTGGCTGGGCCATGGGAGGGTGTGCGGGGACAGCAGAGGAGGCTGTGACTGTCACCCCACTGTTTGTGGATAAGCTCAGAAGTGTGTGCCCCGAAGTCTCCCTCCCAGTGCCCAGTTATGAGCCAGGGAACCTGTCCCAGACTGGGCTTAGACCATGGTGTTTATTTCTGCCTGGAGGCGGAGGTCCGGGACACAGGTGCTGGCAGAGCCAGATGCCTGGCTGGCAGGTGGTAGCCTGCTCACTGTGTCTGAGCAGCAGGGACTGAAAGCGCGTGCTCTGGGCTCTTCCTCTTCTGATGGACACAAACCCCACCCTAAGGCCCTGTCCCGTGACCTCATTAAGCCTAATCACGTCGATGCCCTCCCGCTGGGGTCAGGGCCGCAGGATGTGAATGGGGGTGGGGGCACATGTGCAGTCCTTGGCAGGGCTTAGCAGACCTTCCGTGCTGTCCCTCTTTCCTTCCCTCCCTCCCCTTTCTCCTTCCTTCCCCGTCCTCTGCTCACTCTCATCTCCTATCCTGTGTTTCCGAAAGACACCACCAGCAGCAGCAGCCCTGAATTTCCCTCGCCCACCCTTCGCCAGTCCCCTGGAGTGAGGCACAGGTCTGCGGGGTGATGTCAGCACGGGCCGCTTTACACCTACAAAGCACAGGGGGACTGGGGGCATTTGCTCTTGGCCACTTTTTCACCCTGGCCTGCAGGAACTGCATTTCCTGCCCTCCGATTTTTAGGCGGAGGCCTGGAATCTGCGTCTGGAGAGCGAGGCCACTTGTGGAGGACCGGACACTGCATGTAGCGTGGTCAGGGAATGGCAGCCGCAGCCTCTGTCCTCCCCTGGTCCCATCAGCTCAGGCAGCTACTGCAAGGCTTGGGACATTTCTTGCCAGAGGCTGGTCTTATGCAGGGCTTGGCACAGCAGGCGCTGAGACATGCTGAGCCCTATTCACCTTTGCTGACGCTTAATGCGAAGCAGATCCTCAGGGCTGAGGGGCCTCTGCTGTCCCTGGCTGCCCCCAGCAGGAGCTGTGATGCACTGTGGATCTGCTTGGCCCAGGAAGAGCTGCTTAACTTGTGTTCGAGGATGGACTGAGTTTCTGAGTAGTGAGTTCCCCATCCTTGGCAGTGTATAAGGAGGAGCTTGAGGAGCACCCAAGCACCGAGCAGGAAGATAGGTGGACATGGGTCTCTGAGGCAAACTGGCCTCCCAGAAGTGTGCAGACGCCATGGAGGAGTGGGAGAAGGGGAGGCAGCAGTGTCCATGAGGATGGAACAGAGATCGATTTCAAGCAGCTGCCCTTGTGGATGGAGGAGATGGCCTTGAGAACTTGCGGTCCATGAGCTCATTTCAAAAGACATTCATACACGGAAAGTCACCCTCCCAGAACTCACTCCCCACGCTCCCGGAGTCTGTAGGTTTACCCCAGGCTCAGCCTAGTACACGTCCCATACCTGCTCTTCAACTTGAAAGCAAGAAGCTGCCCATGGCTCACACCTCATTCATATTCCTGGCTCTATGCTAATCTCTGACTCATTGAACTTGAAAAAGGAATGGAAATTTACATCTCCCAGCTGGAACCTCTGGGAGGCCTAGTCAGCTCTGGACTGAGAGAGGGAGCCCCCGTCCCAGGGACAGACTCGCCTTTATCCAAAGGGGACCAGGAGACCACGCAGGCAGAGCCTGACACTTACTGGGCACCTACTACTGGCCAGGTTCTGCACCATGCATCTCGTGGAGTTTTGTGCCAGTCCACCGTGCTCTGGGATGTTGGGAAACAGCCACAGATCACCAGGTAGACATGATCGGGAGATGCTCCAACCCATAGCTCTCTGATCTCTCTTTCCAAGCACCTCAAAAGAAGGATGCTAAGGAGCCATGGCATAGAGAGACTGGCAGAATAAATTCAGTTTGTTTCCATTACCTTGCATCTTTGAGGGCTTGCTGTGGGCCGAGACAGTGCTAAGGGAAGAGCCAGGCAGAGCTTCTGCCCCGAGGAGATAGCTGCTGAGGGGCAGGAGACAACCCACTGCCTCTGAGGTGGGTGGTGCCAGATGCGGGGACTGCAGGAACCTCATCAGACCCCTGCCAGGTCAACACCCTAATTGCCATTTGACAGATGAGGAAATTGAGGCACAGAGAGATCCCGGCCCCAGGAGAGCTGGCGTTTCTGCTTGTGCTCTGTGCTAAGGGTCTCGGTGTCTGTGCTAAGTGTCTTGGTGCAAGTGTGGCTCCAGGGGTGACACTGACAGGATGCGGTCATGGCCGGTCTCCTGCACTGTATGTCTGTTGTGCAAGAGTTCAGGTCCTGCTATAAGACAAACTGAAAGTTTCCTTTGCCAAGCTCTGCACAGGTCTGCAGGTGAGCTGTCTTTGCAGTGACTGATTCGCATGCATGAAATCAGGAACTGCATGAATACTGTCCCCATTAGCCACATGGCTATCTCCGTAGAGGTGGCTTTTACATAGGCAAAGTAGCAAGGTGGCCCTGAGCTCACAGGGGTGGGACAGTGAGCTGGGGTTCAGCTGCAGCTCCACCCAGCGCCCTGGTGAGACCTGGGTGGTCACGTGACAGCTCGAAGCTCAGTTTTTTTCTGGAACGGTTTAGAGTGAAGAGCAACAGGAACAAGACTGGCCCAGCTCAGGGAAGGACACTCTGCGCTTGGGGGTACTCGCAGGGATCAGTCACCACGGTGTGCATTAGGTGATAAGCCCAGGGATCATCCCTGCTGAATGCTGGCTGGGGAGGCAGCAACAGTGGGCTGAAAACAAACTGTCTTCGTCACTTTCTCATCACTGGACACAATAACCTGCACTCACCACTTACAGGAGGATGTGCTTATTTCGGCTCACAGTTTCACAGGTCTCAGTCCTTGCGTGGTGGAAGGAGAGCTGCTCACAATATGGTGGACAGGAAGCAGAGAGGGAAGGGAGGAGCTGGAAGGGCGATGAACCCACAGCCCGGTGACCACTTCTTCCCACCAGACCCCATCTCCAACAGCACACTCGGCTCTGAACTCCTCTGTGGATGAGTCTGCTGATGAGTACAACACCCCTATGACCCAATCCCCTTTTAAAAGCCCCAACTCTGGACACATGATGCCTATGGGGGACACTCTAAACCCAAACCAGAACACAAACAAATAACAACAACCACAAACACTCTCCCTGGTCAGTGTCTGCCCCAGCCACGTATGTCCACAGTTTAGGATCAGCCCTCCAGTTATGGACAGGTCCCCACCCTTCTCCCTTCCCTGGAGTTTATGCCAGCTCATCTTCCAATCATGCTCAGCTGCCACCTTCTCCCGGAAGTGCTCTCTGCTCTCTCCTGGAGTCTCTTTGGCTCCCTGGCTCCTTGCTCTGCATGTCTTGGCATGGGGTGGTGCCATGCTTAGTGAGAGGGCTCCTGATTTCTGCTGGGCTGCCTCCCAATGCTTCAGGCTCAGAACCTGTCTTGGTTTTGTTTCTAATTTTACCCTGAGGCTTAGCACAGTGCCTGGCACACAACAGAAACTCAATAAATACGTGGCACTGGCTGTGGCTCTGAAGAATGCTCAGAACTCCAAGGACGGGCAATGGGCTTCTCTGAGCTGCATACCAAGCTGTGATTGAAGGTGTTGCTGCGAGGGGAAAGAATCATAGAAGGGTATCATTTGCAGTTTCTTTAACTTTAGCCCAAGATTGAGTCTCTGATGCACTCCAAGCTCCTCTATACCAGTGTTAACCTCAGTAATGATGTTTTATAGAGTTGTGTGCAAGTCAGCCCTGTCTCTCTGAGACACTGTTCTGCTTCTCGCAAAGAGAGAGTCTGTGTGGGAACCAGTTCCCTCTCTTGCCCTGGCTGCCAGGAAGCTCAGAGAGAAGGTTGATGCCGCCTCCTAAAAAAATAATAGAAATATTTTCAGTCACCTAGTCAGTTTCTAGGCACAGTTCTAAATTCTTTGTGTGAATTAAATCATTTAATGTTCAAAATAATCCAATGAGGTCAGCAACATGGAGAGGGGAACCTAGCTAGGAGCTGCACAGGGCCAGAGAATGGCAGAAAGCAGAATGCAAATCCATGTGGCTTGGCTCAGAGCATCTAATCCCTTAACCTCCTCCCTATGCTGCCTCTTGGTGCTGCTTTACGTTGGTGGGGATTTTCCTTTCTTCCTGGGCCTTGAGTTGAATCTATAGCTTGCACACATGTGCACACACACGAGAGTGTGCACACATACACATGCCTGCATTGTGAGCTACTTCCAATATTTCCTGGATTTCTACAAGGTAGAAGTTTCTAATACTTGTCATAAAGCAGAAAAAAGAAGTCTCTTGTGTGGCCTGGGTGAATCCTAACCTCAAAGAGCCAATCTGGCCCAATGTAGCTTTGTACCTATTTTTAGCTTGGCTCCTTTCCTCTCAGCACACATTCAAACATCCCTGCCCCACAGCCTTCCTATACCTTGGGAGTCACTGCAAGGAGACATGCAGTGAGGACAACTATCTATCTATCTATCTATCTATCTATCTATCTATCTATCTATCATCTATCTATCCACTCATCCATCCTGTGCTTTGATTTAGAAAGTCCCTACGCTGAGGAAGACTTCTCAGGTACACAGGTAGAAACTATCCAGACAGAATCATCAGAAATTCTGAAGCAATGATCTGAAACATCTCCCTGGCACAAAGGGCAGGACTCCTCATGAAGCTGCCCGATTCTGTGTCCCTCCCAGCCTCCTCCTCTGGCTGCAGTCACTCTGTGTCCCACAGCATGGACACCTCTGCTGGCCGTGAGCAGCCCCACGCGTGCCCCAGAGCTGAGGCCAGTGTGCCACAGTGAGCTGAATGCACACGTGTGTGTTAGGAATACTCAGCTTTCCTTTTCTCAGTCAGTTGCTTAGTAAGCACCTACTGCATGCCGGGCATGGCTCTGGGGGATAAGCAAAGCAGGATCGGTCCTTGCTCTCCTGGAGCTCTTCCTTCCAGTGGAGAAGAGAGGCACTGAACATTGTGATGTAGAAACACATTGTTTCAGGTCTCAGTGGGTGTTCAAAAAAAAAGATACATCAGGAAAGGGCATGGTGAGAAGCGGGGTATGATTTGAGCTGCTGCAGATGGAGGAGATATTTGTGGAAGACTCTGTCTCAACAGGGACCCGAATGAAGTGAGGGACGCATGGCCATGCAGACACCTGGGGAGGGGCCTTCCAGGCAGAAAGAGCCAGGGAAAGGCTCTGAGAGGCAGTGTACCAAGAGCATCCCACTGTTTTCTGCCCAGTCGAGTTGGGCCCCTTGGGACCCAGCCTTGCGAGTGGCCTTTTACACGCGTCCGTATCACTGGGGCCAGAAGCCTGCAAACTATGACCTTCCTGATTCCTCTGCTGCTGACCCCCGTTGGATTCCACCCACGACTGGCACTGGTGTGAAGCTGTAGGTGGAGGAAGGAAGACTCTCTCCTGCTTCTACCCAGGTGGTAGCTCCTGCTCCACCACATTGTTGACAAAGACAACTGCCCCAGCATCTGGCCAGCAGCTACAGCTGTATGTTCAGCAGGGTGGGCAAGGGAGGTGGGCTGGTGGCAGCAGGATGACCCTGCTAGACCCCTCTTTCTCCTCCAGTCTCTCGGTCCCCCATAGCCATTTCAGAGAGGCCCTTAACATAGGGAAATGGTTAACAGCTTCTTCCTGCCCCTTCTAGCTCATCTAGACTACCGGGCTGATTTAGTAATCACACACCTTTAATCCCTGCAGCACACACTGTAGATCCAGCCACCTCTGAAAAAGCCCTACGACCGCCTGAGGCTTTGGGGGACCTCTAGACACAGCCGTAACAATTCCCTTGCCCCTTCTAACTCCGGGGTCGGCCCGAACTGCCTGGCCCACGGTCTACTCCCGCATCTTCAGAGCCAGCATTATCGGGGCAATCCTTTTGGGCTGCCATCGGCTTTGTTACTTCTCTGCCTCCATTTCCATTTACAATAACCTTGGTGACTGCACTGGGCCCACCTTGATAGTCCAGATAATCTACCCAGCCAAAGGCAATTGACTGGAAGTCAGACACAAGCTGAAATATCGCATGGTTTCTCTTACATGAGAAACCCAAAGAATAAACAAATTAAAGAGCAAAATAAAAAATCATAGGAAACAGGGAGGAAGATCTTTTCCAAATGGGAAGGGACCAGGAGATGGAAGGAGGGGGAGAAAAACAGGGGAAGGGGACCAAAGAGAATTAAGATGTGTCATGTGCACGTACCCACTCCCCACAATGAGTGTAATCAGTATGTGTGGTGAACATGTAGGAATAAAAATACAATTAAAACCAAGTCAGTTGATTGGCAGCTCCAGTTTCTTCAGTGATCTTAGTGGCTCTGTCACATCACATCGTCTAGCACAATCACAATCACAGGGTCTGGGAATTCGGAAATGGGCATCCTTTGGGGCAAGTGCAGGTCATTATCACACCCCTCACACCAGCACATAAGAGGAACTCAACAGCCAAAGCCACATTCACGCCGGAAGACTCACTGAGATCTCCTAATCCAACCACTTGTTTGTAAAGCAAAATTCAGGCCTTCAAGAGGTGCGGTGCTGGGACACCTGAATCTACAGCCCAAGTGTGCTCTGCCCCTTCTCCTGGTAATCACAGGGATGATGCCAGGGAGGGGAGTGACACGAGGGCACGTGAGCAGAGGCTACCCTGGACAACAGGCAGCGGGAGGATCCTCGCTGTCCCTCCCGACGGAGGCCTGGATTAGCGCTGGAAAGGCTTTGGTCACCACCTGGCCTGTTCCTGGCTGTGAGCAGGTGAGGACTCAGAGAGGGGTGATCTGGCCAGCTGGTGGCAGAGCTTGGCCTTCCGGTGGGGGTTTGGAGTTCAGTTAGCAATCTAAGTGTCCTTGGAGGGGGATTAGGACACTGCGGCAGTGGTATTTACCCCCAGCCTGCAGCACGAGCCTGCTGGGACAGACCATGAGCACCTGCTGCCAGCATCCCTGGGCCCCACGCCAGCCCCTGACTCAACGTGCACTGGTTCTGAGCTCAGTGCCTGGAGCCGGGCCATCTCGCGAGAAGCATCTCACCCAGTCCTTAGGGCACAGGTGGGGATCCAGAGAGGCATGGAGATAGAAGCAGGCTCCACCCGATGTGTGACACCCAGGTTGCATGGGCTCTCCCATGCCTGGGACCTGAAAGGGCCCAAGACTGACTCCTGAGAAATCAACAGTGAGGAGCCTCAGATGGTACCAAACGCTGCTCTGAAACTCGTCTCGCTAAGCAGTCGCAGTAGCTGCATTTCCCCCACAGACTCGCCTGGAGAAAGCTGATGGGGCCCAGGGCCTCATAAAAATTTCCACTGGGCTCATAAAACATTCAAATGAGCTCAGTGCCATCTCATTAAGTGACCAGCCTGTAAAGACTGACTTCTGGATTGGTGGATGTGTGCTGGATCCACCAGGCATATCCGTGAGGCACACCTGAGAGTTCTCGCTCATTAGCCAGGCAGGCTCTTAGGAGCTGCAAGATGGGGTGGCCATCTGACTGCTTCCTTCTACGAAGGAACCATTTTCCAGACTGCCCTATGGTGGCCTGAAGACTTGTGTCCGCTCCAAATCCAAGGGCGGACCCCGCCCCGCACATCCCTTTGCTGGGATGGTATTAGGAGATGCCTGTGCCACGCTCTTAGACCTCCTGTCTTCTAGAACTGTGAGAAGTAGGGTTTTTTATTTATATATTACCCAGCCTCAGGTATTCAGTTGCATCAAAGAAATGGACCAAGACAGTTTATTTCATGGAGGATCAGATTACCAAGCTCAGTAAACCAGGCTCCAGGAAACTCATGTTGCACCGAGTCTTCCAGGATAGGGAGGAACAAGCAGCTCCAAAAGGAAGGCCAAGCATTTGCTACAAGATGCCATCATTCCATCCTGTGTAGGGACCTTTGGGACAGAGCTCATCCTGGGACAGACAGGATGAGGGAGAAGGTTCTTCTCCAGCCCTGGACCGCTTTGCATGACCTTGAGGTCCCAGCTGGGCTCGGGATGCTCACAGCAGCTTAGGAGGTCATTTCCTTTGTGCTCAGGACAAGGCCCTTGATAACCAGAGTGTGTGTTAATGGACTGATGCTGGCACCACAGCCGATGCTGCTATGGCATGGAGCACACTGCAGAGCATCCTCACATCCACGTGGAAATGAGCCTCTGCCTGAGACCATGGGCAGCTCACCTGGGGTCACACAGATGGTGTGGGGAACGGGAGGCTGCAGCAGCTCATCTGCCTTCCAGATCGCTGGAGCATAAACCGCAGCTGCAACGTTATCAGATACAAGGAAGGCAAGAAAAGGGTGTCCACTTAACAGCTGACACGAGGAGGCCTCTTAGGGGAAGTGCCATCTGGGCTGAGAATGGCATGGTGACACACGCCTGGGGAGGGCTGGGTGTTCAGAGAGGGTTCGGGAAAGGGTGGGCAGCTCTGTGCACACTAGCAGGAAAAGCAACTGGGGCTCCCGAAGCAGATGGGAAGGTGGGGGCCTGGTGAGTACAGACGAGGGGACGGAAAAGGGAAGCTGGTGAGAAGCAGGACACGCACTCAGGAGGCACCCTCCCCCTCAGCCTCCCTCAGACACCTCCGTGACTTGGGATGCACGATCGCTGTCCGAAGTGCTGACCGTCTCCTTTAGGATACTAGGAGAAAAGGCAGCATGCAAGCGAGCTGGTACCCACAAAGCAGAGGAGCCTCAGAGTCCAGAAGTGCCAGACCTCAGTGAAGTCTTGATGAAGGCTATGGACTCCCGAGAGGCCCCAGGAAACTGATGCACAAGGATGTACCACCCACAGGCTCGGCTTTGGGGCATCCTCAGCAATGCTCTGAATCTAAAGCGAGTCTAGTCGTTAACCCTCAGCCACTTGCTCTTTGGAATAAGGACAGAGGTGAGCAATTTCCAGGCACACCTGTGCTGTGAGGCAGGGCCTTGTGTAGGGAGGCCTCCGAATTGTGCAGTCCTGCCCTGTTTAGGTTGTTGGAAGCAGGCTGGGAAGGGGCCCGTCTCTCTCACAGCTGGCCCTTTGCTGTGTGCCCCAGCCCCGTCTCACCAGCTGCCTCTCCAGCCAGGAGCCCCAGGGAGCATCTGGTCCGGGCTGGATTCGGAGACTCGCAGATGTCAGTCCTTCCTTCATTCTCACACCTTAAAAGGCAAACAAAGCCACCACTGGGAGACTGGGTCTCCCTCCAGGGACTGTGGGTGCCCAGGCATGAGAAGGAAGGCAGCTCCCACTAACCCACAGCTGTTGCTGAGCTCTGTGATGCTAGAGATTCATCACCAAAGTCACAAGGAGAAGCCCTGGTGTCCCCAGCCAGCCTCACCTCTGAATACTCCCATGGATGCTTGAACAGTACCCCCAGAGCACCCAGAATCCCAGTCTCAGTGAGCAGAGCCTTCTCATGTGCCCTCCCCTACTGTGGAAGAGTCTACCCTCGGCCACACTGCACTGCTCTTCCTCCCCTTAGAACAGGCCGTGACTTTGTGGCAGCAGTGCATGGAAGAATGCCATTTCCCAGCCTTCTTGGCAGTTGCAGAGGCTGTGGGGCTGTGTTCTCACCAAAGCAACATGAGTAGCAGTGTAAGGAATGCCCCAGAAGAGATCTTAATCCCCTCTCCTCATCCTCCGCCTTTTAGCTGGAGTGCAGAATGATGGCAGCCACTTTGGGCCATGAAGCCCAAAGGGTCTTGGTCAGAGCAACTTCCGCGACCCTGATTTCAGAAGCACTGCTCTGTCGCAATTCCTATGGCAGTATTTCACTTCTATTCAAGTAAGTCCCCTTTCACATGGCAGAAGTTTTGAGTCTTCCTCAGCTTTTAGGCACTGAGAATGTCTCTTAGGCCAGAGTGGCATAAATAAATACACCCAGGGGCCTGGACCTAATCCTTATCCTCTATGAAGTAGGGGTGGGGATGAGTGAAATGCCCTTGGGACCAATTGCATTGATGGCACCAACTCAGTCCCTCTTCATTGCAGTCTTTTGCCCTTTCACTGCATAGCCCCTTCCACTCTGACTCTGAGCTTGGCCATGGGATTTCATGTAGCCAAGAGAATTTTAGGGTTGAAGTTTAAAAATCTACTTGTGTCTTCCTCTTCCTCTCTTAGAGCTGGGGGACCACCATGAGGAGGTACTGAGCTAGCTTGCTGCAGGATGAGCCAGATGGAACAGAGCAGAGGCCAAACTAGCTCAGCCAGTGACTACTGGGTGGGTGAGTGGACTGCAGCTCACCCCAAGAAGAATTTCAAGGCTAAGCCCTATCAAGATTAATTAACAACCACACAGCTGGCCTGTAGAATTGTGAACCATAGCAAATGCATTAATTAAGCCAATTAGTTTTGGGGCTCTTTGTTATGCAGCATTATAGCAATAGCTGACTCTTACAAAGTCCCCCTTTCCCCAACATTTCCAATGACTAGAGAAGGAATGACCTCCACAGGGCCAAGCATGGTATTAGGTAACATAGTGCATGAAGGTTGCAAGGTTGAAGCCCCAGTGCTGCCACTTACTACTTTTACGTCCTTGCATAAGTAACTACATTATCAGTTCTGTTCCTTCCTTTTCTCTTTTCTTTTCCTTTCTTTCTCCTTCCTTCCTAACTTCCTTCCTTCCTTCTTCCTTCCTTTCTTTTTTTGCCCCTGCCCCTGTCTCTTTTCCTTTCTCCTCCCTCCCTCTTTCCTTCCTCCCTTCCTTCCTATGGCCTTAAAACAGGAATTAAAATGAGCTCTTCTTTCTCTTCTACTTTTTTGGTTGTTGTGAGGATTGAACGAGCTAATAGAGGTAAAGTACTTGGAATGAAGTAGTTCTTGGTACAGATGAGCCTTAAGAAGTGCTCGTACTCATCCCAGCAGCCCCCTCTGCTCCCTCCTGGAGACCTGGAACATTGTCTCAGGTCCCTCTTTTTCGCCGTCACCTGGCAGAATGCCCTTCATGGTAAATATCCATGGTTTGCTGAATGTCTAGAGTGAAATTAATAGTTTTATTAGTAGTAATGCAAATCTCAATATTCTATTTCAACCTGAGGACAATATCTTTGCTCTTTGAATAAAGTTCATGTACGATATTGAACATGCATTTCAGTTGTACTTCTCCCTCACTTTCTATTCTGCTGTGAAATAAAACATCAAAACCTTCTGCACTCTCGGGCATTTACGTGCACTGCCCATGCCAACAGCACTTAACTGAAGCATTTCCCAGGAGCTCCTCCTGAGCGGGCTGAGAGGCGTTCTCCCTGGCCAAGAGGAATGGCATTTCTGTGGGAGGCTTTGCTGTCTTCCAACAAGCCCAGCTGCTCTCCAGAATCAGATCTCCTGGGCTCTTTCTCTTTCTCTTTCAAGTGTCCAGCTCTGCTCGGCAGCAGAAGCCTGGCTTTGGCATGGTTCCCCTCTCTGGTCACACGGAAGTCACAAAGCCACAGGCATCTTCCCCTTCCTGGTGTCCGGCTGTGCATGGCCGGGGTTGCAGGAAAACCACCTTGGGGGGTCCAACCATTCTGAGACTCACTGGGGGTGAGTTCAGGGCAAGGGCTCTGGGAGGAGCGGGCTCCCTCCTAACCCCACCTCCAAGCAGCAGGTGCAATTCTGTGTGTGCCGCCACGTACTGAAGAAAAGCCCACAGTGGCCACCAGATAGATCTTCAGAGGCCTCTATAAACCTCTATAAAAAGCCATGGCCATGGGCAAACGATATCCCATCCCCCGGAAGCCTTAGCTTCTACCTCCACAAGATGAAAGTGATGCCATTGTTCTCTGACTTCACTTTAAGGAAATGTCCATGAGAAAATAGATCTGCCAGATAAACACAAATATAGGCAATGATTGAGGTTTTGTTATGCCATTTGCTGATTTAGAAAACACCTAGGTAGGATGAGTTTTAAAAGATGCTGCATGAGTTATATATAATTCTTCATGTTTTTTCCTGGCTATGAGCATTAGTGAAATTTAGATTAGAGGATGGGATATGGGTAAAAACAAAACAAAAACAAAAACTAGAGAGTCCTCAGGAAAAAATGATACCAGATGACAGCAGATGACTAGCACTATCTAGTTTATTCCTCACAGTGAGGAGGTTTCTGTCATTTCCTTTTCACAGACCAGGGATCCTTGGCTCAGGAAGGTTAAAAGAATTGTTCAAGGTGAGAGGCAGAGCCTGTAGTTAACCACAGGGCTGTCAGCTGAGAGATGGGGAATGCACGGTTCATTTGACACTGTACATCTCTAGGCAAAAGGAGTTTGCTTTTTCAGGGCTCTGTTGAGGGCCTCTGATTCCCGGAAGCCCTGCTCTGACTGGACCCAGCTCTCCACCACCAGGGGGGCTGAAGGGAAGACCCTGAGGCCACCTCAGTCCATCTGGAGCCTGAGTTTCCTCTCCTGAAGATGAGTGCACTTCGGCCTCCCTGGTAGGGTGCTGGGACCATCCAGGGGTCGCTAGGCGGAAGCCCTCAGTCTGGTGCCTGTGACACCAGCCTCATTCTGTGCCTGCCTCTTTTGCACTGCTTGTCTGTCAGCATTAAGACAGGAGAGGTCGGCCTGGAGAGGAGGAGGAGAGGCGGCCTCCATGCACCTAGGCCAGGAGGAAACCTGAGTTCCATCATCTTGGGGATGGCAGCAAGCAGGGAGGTGGCCAGGGGGACTGCCTGGCTGGCTTTCCCAGGCGCCCCAGTGCCCCCAAGCCCTCTCTGCTCCCCAAGGGGGAGCTGTTGGGAAGGTGAAAGGACGTGCTGTCCTGTGGCACCTGGCGCTGCCCGCAGAGAAGAATCAGGGTGATGCCCAGGTCTCAGGCTGGCCTGACCCACCCAGGCTGCAGCCGTGTCACATAAGGAGGCCCCTACCTTTCACGGCTCCCGCTTCATTTTGCTTCTCAAAGAGCAGGTAGTGTGGGCTCTCGGGGAGAAAGGGCAGGCTCACCAGCTGGACGAAGGCGGGCACCACGATCACCCCAAACAGGTACGGCCAGGTGCTCTCCTGCAGGAGAAGAAGATGGGTCACACGGGAGCCTGGGCCCCTGGGCCGAGCAGCTGTGACTGCAGAAGGCTCCCTGCCGGCAGATCCCAGGAGCCAGGCCTGCGGGAGGGACCGAGCTGGGAGGTCACCAGCCCGGCGACGGGGCATGTCCCATGCACTGGTGAGGGCCCCATGGGGCAGTGACCTGCGGGCCACTCTGGCTCAGGCTGGCCAGTCACTTAGGGGTGCCAGGGTCGGCTGACACCCCAGGCTGTGGGGCGCTGTGGAGAGCCCGAGGGCGTCCTCAGAGCTCTTCTGTCCTCCGCATGGCCACAACTGGGCTGCCACGGGCAGGAATCCCACGGTGCCGCGATGGCAAGGCCCCCACACAACAGGAACTGTTCTCCTCCTTTCTGAACCTAGAGCTGACGTCTATTCACAAAACGCTACCAGTTCCCCGGCAGCACAGTCCTGTCTCTGCCGTCTGAAGGATGGACATGGTCAAGGCCAAGGCCTGCTGCTCGGTTTGGGGACCTCTAGCTAAAAAGCCAAGTATGGGAGAAGGAAAACAAAGAGATTTGGGGCTGCCAAGGCCAGAGGGAGTGGGCAGCGGGGAAGGAGAGCTCCTGGGATGGGGGTTCCTTTCGGCGTAAGGAAATATCTGCAATTACATAAGGCCGATGGTTGCATGGCTTTGTGAATATGCTAAAAACCACTCAACTGTGCACTGTAAAACTTGATGGTATATGGATTATATCTCAATTAAAGTTTTATAAACTGCAGAGGGAATGGCGGAGTCAGCATTCTGTTTTAGTGGGTTGCACATCAACCAACATGGATCAGAATCAACCTACCGTGAATCAGAATACTCAGACAAAATTACATCTGTCCTGACCATGTGCGGACATCTTTCTTGTCAGCGTTCCCTGAATACTACAGTATAACAACTACATGGGCTGGGGATTTAGCTCAGTGGTTCCGCCATCTGCCTTACAAGTGCAAAGTCCCAAGTTCGAGCCCCCATACCAAAAAACAAACAAACAAAAAACAACTACAGGCACAGCATTTGCATGGCATTGGGTGTTACAAGTCATCTCCAGATGACTCACAGTGTATGGAGGACCTGGGCATGGTGGGGCAGGCCTGTCATCCCAACATGCAGAGTCTGAGGCAGGGGATCATAAGTTCAAGCCCAGCCTGGGTAACTTAGCAACTTAGCGAGACCCTGCCTCCAAATAAACAATAACAAGGGCTGGGGATGTAGCTCAGTGCAGACTCTGGATTCAATTCCCAGTACCGCAACAAACAAACAAACAACAACAAAACAAAAACAAAAACCTCTCTCTCTATCTGTCTGTCTGTCTGTCTGTCTATCTGTCTATCTCTATCACTGACTACCTCTGTCCTACCTATCAGGAGATTTTGGGGTCCGTGGGGACCCTAGAACCAATGCCCCTGTGGATAGAAGTGTGACCCCCACTGTGTGTGTTGTTTCTTTTGTTTTCTGGCAGAGTTTGGTTGCTGTCTCGGAAAGAGCAAAGCCAGGTGGGCAGAAAAGACCGGGGAAGCCACCCAGGCTCTGGAGTGCTGGGGCCCTGGGCCTGGCGAAAGTGCATGCTGGCATTGTGTGAGTCAGGAAGCTCAGCCTTCTGGGGTGGGCTGGGGAGCTACTGCTGCACCGTGGAGGTGTCGCCAGGGACACCTGTGCCTGGGCCTCTGGGCCCAATCTCTTCCTGTGTCATCACAACAGAGGGGACTGTGTCCTGCAGCTGCCACTGGGTGGGGTGGGAGGATAGGATCTAGCAGGGCACCCTGCAGAGGCAGCATCCACCCAGGTCCACTGGGATAGCAACGGCAGACGGGAGGTAGGGTCGGGGATGCTGGTGGCTGGAGTCTCGGGCAAAGGCTGCTCGTGGTGATGCTGCTGCCATTCCATGGCTCCATTCCATGGACTTGGCTTGAGGACGAGAGGGAGCCTCTGAAGGATCTATACTCCACTGAGACAGACACTACTTCCTTGTAAGTCAGCGTTTCCGGGCTCCTAGAGGCGGAGGGTATGTTTAACACTGCATGATATCCCGGCCCATTTTCTCTTATGATAAGAAGATACCCGAGAGCTGGCAACTTATAAAGAATAAAAGTTTATTTGGATCACAGTGCTGGAGGCTGGGAAGCCCAGGAGGGCCTTGTGCTGGGTCATAACGGGTGAGACAGAACCAGCGTGACAGCTTGGCTCCCTCCTCCTCCACTGACAAAGCCATGGCTGCCTTCATGACCCCACCTAGTCCTGATCACATCCCAAGCCCCCTTCCAATACCGTCGACTTTGGGGTTGAGTTTCCCACACATGAACTTTGGGGGACACAGCCAAACCACAGCACACGACTGTCATTCCCGAGATGCTGTAACCAGCCCAGTGTGTCTTGTGCTGCCTGGCGTCTTCATTCTGGGACATGTGGGATGCTTCCTAAGCGGGGCCACCTGGAGGGCCATGGTGTGCTTTCCACCTCTGGAGGGAAGGCGGCTCCCTCCTTCCTGGGAACCTTGGCCTTGGACACTGACAGCCCTGGACCAGGCAAGGAGAAGGTCAAAGCAGCTTTTGCACATCTCTGAGCCTGCACAGGGAGAGGTGTGGGGCAGGGAGGATCCAGAGCAGAGCTGGGACTACATTTGTCAGGAGAAAGGGAGCTGAGCCAGCAGCGTGAACGTGACTTTCCTGGATGTGCTGGCGGGCCACGGGGAGGGGTGACAATTCCCTCACCTTCCTCTGAGAATGGCAGACAGGGTGTGTGGGGAGGTGAGTGCCTGAAGAGGAACATTTCCACCCATACTGTACATGACGACGATAAGGCAGCCACGGTAGCCTGCGCAGGTAGAGCGCGTGTCACGAATTAACAGAAGTGCCCTAACCACGAAGGCACATTTCCTCTCCCAACGACAACGGCAAACAAGAAACACTGCCCTCACCATTGCTGAGTCAAAGCTCGAAGCCTGGCCTGGGCCACCTAATGAGTGGTCAGCAGCTCCAGAGCAGACTGTGGGGTTTGAATCCCACCTCTACCCGTCTCACTGTGGCTGTGGCCAGGCTTCTGGAAGGCCCACATCTGTTTTCTTGTCTGCAGAGTGGGGGTAATGATATTGCCTCCCCGAAGGATGCTGGGAGGATTAAATGAGTTAACAGACGTGTAAAGCGCATGACACAGGGCTGCTCACACTGCAACGGGTCCACAGGAAAGACTGGACAAGCACACTCTACACATCATCTCCCATCCACTGGCAACAAGAGCCTGCTACTATGTCCACGGGTTGGAAATATCAATGGCAGGACAAAGAAGGCAGATGGCTCACCCAGACCACAGTCGGTTACAGAGGTATGGCTGAACACCAGGTCTGGGATCGCAGAACCTGAATTCTCACCTGGAAGGCCTGAGGTGGGTTCCCACGACAATGGAGCAGGTCGGAAGCCACCAGACCCAGGATGGGGCCAGGCGAGCCGTGTCTGACCTTCTTCCATCTGTCACAGGCCAAAGGACCCTCAGTGGCCCTCACAGTGCTGCTGGGCTCTTGGTTCCAACATGGGCCAAGGACTTGGCCCTTGACCTTACAGGGAGAGCAGAGACCATGCTGTCATGCAATAGGTCACCAACAGATGTCCATCAGAGGGTTGAGCAGGGTGGGAAAGGGCTTTCTTACTCACTGGCCACTTTCCTGAAGACCCCTTGCCATTTGCAGAGGGCAGCCTCTGGCTATCTTTTTAGGAGCAGTTCAAAAAGAAGCGTGCTTTAAAATATGGAGCATGACTCACCTAGGGCAGGACAGAGGCACCAAGGAGCATTAGCCCAGCGAGATATCACCATGCCAGTTTGACCCTGATGTGGCCAGGAAAACGCATGGGGTTCCATCTCCGTGGCCTTGCTACTGTATTTGCTCAGGAGGAAGGGTGTGGGTGGTCTTGTTGGCCAAGATGTATTTCAACTCCCCAACGGGTGAGGGGAGTGGGTTTTGTAGTAACTCTATTCTCTTGCTCTGTAATCTGCAAGGTTTCCACTTAAAAAATAGACTTCCAGGTCCCACTTCTCCCCAGCCAAAAATGACTCCAGTCCTTTCCATAAATAATCTCCTGGCCTGCGATGGGATGGAAGAATAGTTTTAAGTAGCGCTGGCATCACTGATCTCATCCTGAGTCAGGCTCTTGTTGAAGGATGTCACAAAGTGTCCGCAGCCCAGCCAAATGGACCTGGGGTCTGATGCCGGCTGGGCCTCTCAGTGCTAACAGAGGCAAAAAGGGGGAGCTGAGATTGGCCTCACGAGGGTCTTCTGGGACCGGAGGGGATGTTCTTCTTTAGATCTCTTAATATTTATGATCATAACAGGATGATGGCTGGTGTGATGTTGAGACCTCTCCAGGTGCTGAGTTCCAAGTTAAGTGACTTACAAATGTAACCTGCCGTGAAACAGCACAGTTTGTGATGTCATCAAAACACAACCTCGACCTTTAAATTTAACCTGGAGGGGTTCCGCTCCCCTGTCCTATTCCAGGGGTTCAGGTCTTTTCAGTTCAGTCTTATGAATGAGCAGGGTCCTATGTTAGCATCCTTTGCAACATCACCGTGGCCAGTCCAGAATGGTGGTCCGAACTGATACCGAGAGTGGACTGAATGATGAGTTCTCCCCCGGGTCTGGGTCAGGCTAGGATCCTGCGGTGGAAAGGGCTGGGACCAGAGGTAGATGGGTGACTTCTCCATTTCTCTTTCTCCTTCCTCTTGCCCTTCTCTGGCTTGCTAGACCGTGCAGGACTCCTCCAGGCTTTGAGGAGGGGATGAAACAGTGGTGAGGACCTGCATTGGATGTCCGGGGTGATGGATTTCTAATGTTGATGTTTCCCCCTTGAGCACTTTCTAGGGGTTCTGGAGAGCCTATCTTTGGGCCCCCAGCCTCCCCTGCAGTACCCCTGGCAGTCTGCACCTCTTTCTCTCTCTGCTGCAGCCCCTGGGGATCAGGGGCATGGATACTCTGGGTGTTTGTAAAGTTGTACCCAGCACTCAGCTTCCTACCAAGAGGTGAATTGGGGCTGAAATCCAGCCCACTCTGATCCCCACACAGGTGTCCATGGTTGGCATATTAATCATACTTTTTTTTTTGGTACCAGGGATTGAACTCGGGACCTTGTGCTTGCATGGCAGGCTCCAGAACCACTGAACTAAATCCCCGGCCCTAATCATGCTTTTTATTTTCTGTCTTTCATTTTGCTTTGACATGCTGGACCGCATTGATCCTGGAGAGACTGCCCCTCCTGGAGCTAGCGAACTCTTTGGACAGACAGCAGAGGACTCCCTGGGACCTCGCCTTTCATGTGCAAACCAAGCAATCCATACTCCACCAGAGACTTCAGTGAATTTTTATACATCAAGTCCCATTTCATGGAGACTTTGGTTAATTCATTTGGGGGTGCAGCTCAGATGCTAGGGCTGACCAAGCTCTCTGACTGACAGTGCCATCCAGGGCCCCCTCTTCCTCCATCACTGCAATGGACAGATGCAGGCACATGTGTCAGCCATTCCGCTGTGGAGAAACTGAGGAAACCTGTGCCCGCCTCAAGAAAGGAGGCTTCCTTACCTGTCTGGGTGCTCTGCACTCTGGTACAAGCTGGGTCTCACGGTGGAAAGAGCACTGGTCAGCAAATGCTCATGGAGCCCCTTTGACCACGCCATCCCCCACAAGCTTCCGGGGAAGGGCCTGCTTCACAGAGTGTGATGCATCACCTAGCCCACTGGGCACGAAGGAGCAATCTGTGACCACCCCCACACTGGACCCGCGGAGCAGTGCAGCCACTAAAATGCTAAGACCCTGCATTCATGGTGGCAGTGTGTCATTCTAGAGTCACTGTTTCTGCCCTGTGTTCCTGGCCTGATGTTATCGCTGCAACAGTAGCAGGGACCCCAAGAACACCAGGCTTCAGGATCAGGTGTGAGAAGTAAGGATGAAGTGAATGTCCAAGGCCGAGTCACTGCCAGCCTTCCACGTGAGGGCCCTACGGACTGACCACCCAGGGCTGGCATAAGGAAAGCCAGTGTGTGCCCTCCCCGGCCCTGTTCCTACACGTTGCCTGCTGCCCAAGGGGTGGGATGGCCTCTGCCTTGCCCGGTTCTCAAGCAGTCTGATGGGAAACTAAGGTCAGGACCTGTTATTTCCATTTTACAGATAAGAAAACCAAGGCTGGAGAGGTGGGGAGGCCAGCTGAAAGTCTTACTGCAAAATTACTCATGAAATCAACTTTATCCCAGCCCTATTTTGAGACAGAATGAGAAATCCAGGCTGTTTTCAAAGGTGATCGACCCCATGACTCCTAACTATAGAATAGGACAATGCTGGGCTTAGGCAAATTCAATGAGTCCTTCGCATGCCATAATTTCATTTCCCGCCCACAGCACCCCACCATCATCCTACAGCTCGGGAACCCGAAGCGCCAAGGAGTTAGCTACTTCACTCCAATCAGAATCACACTTCTTACGAATGGCAGTGCTGGCACCGCCCCCAGGCAGTGTGGTCACCAGCTCTGGGCCCTTAAACTCTGTGCTGTCCTCAAGGTCAAACGGTCACTGCTTGGGTGCTCTTTGCTAAGACAGACCCGATTTCCCTGACTGTATTTACAGAAATCCTCCTTCCTCTCTTCCCCAGGGAATGAGCTAGCCACTGTGCTTTCCTGTATCACCGTGCCTAGAGTTGAAACCCATGGCAACTGCCTTTGCTAGCCTTCCGTTTTCCAGCTGAATTGTTCTGATTTCCGATTCGCGTTGTTCAGACCCATTTAGGCCTCCGGCTTTGTCTGCAGTGTCCTCCCTGTGGTCGCTCCCTGTGGACCACCATTCTCCAGACAGAATGCAAAGGAAGACAAGGAAAAGTGCTTGTTCTAAGGCTGGCACAAGCATAGGGCCCTGCCATGTGAATGCTTCTGAACGCTCTATTCCAGGGATATGTAAGGTGTGAGGCTTGATTTTTTAATGGCCAGGGCTGGACCCAGTTCCCAATGAGCTCTCTGACCTTGGATGTCAGCTGGGAACAGGAGCCCAAGGCCACAGAAAAGCAATCAACTTTGATGTGAGAGCCAAGTGCAAATTCTGAATCTGCTGCTTATTCCCGATGGGGCCTGGGACAAATTGCCTATTCTTTCTCAAGTCACAGTTTTCTCAGCTAGCAAATGAGAACAGAAAAGAGCACCTACTTTTCAGAGTGATGGGGAGAGGGCTGATTTCCTGGCATGGACCTGGGACTTGCTAGGAACCATACAAATGTTGGTTCTTTTCCCACCTTGCTGTGGTCCAGAGCCAACCTAAATGGCCCATCCCAACACAAGAGCAGGTCTGGGGTCACATCTGCCCCTCCGGAGCCAGGGGACTGCGGTGTCTGAGTGGTGTACGGAGCCCACATCTCAGCGGTGTGAGGCCAGGCCCACCACCCTCAGGATGCATCTGACTTCCTCCACCATGCCCTTCCTCCTCCTGTGCTCTCTCCTGCGGCTCCTGCCCAGCTACCAGGTGTCCTGACTCCGGAGCTCTTTGCCACAGGGGTACCCAGTCTGAGATGGGGGTATGTTTCTACCAACCCTCAGTGCAGCAACAAAGGTGAAATGAGCGTCTGCCTTCATGTCCCTCCTGAACCAGAGGGCTTGCCTGGCACTATGCTGCGGCCAGCTACCCATGTGCCCAGCCTTGCCCCTTCCTGGCTTGTGCCCCTGCCCAGCCAGCCCATTGTGGATTCTGAGCTGCTGGAGACAGAGCCCAAATGCCCATCAGCCAGTGCCAGCCACTGTCACTTAGTCCAGTGGGCCTGGTGGTCATCCGTCCTGGGTGCTTTCAGTTTCTTTCCTTCCTCTCCTCTGTTCTCCTGCAGAACTCTGATGGGCAGGCATGGCGCCCTCTTTCCCAGGGGACCCAGCTCACCCTCTCTCTGGCTCTGGAGATACAGCTTGATTTTCGAAGTGGTGAAAACATCCTAATCACTTTCCTCCTTCACATCATCATCCATTCATCTGCGATTCCCAGGAAGGACCGGGAAGGTCTGAGGCAGTAACACACAGCCTGGCCCGGACCCTGTTTCCAGCTCACCCCAAAAGCCCTGTTTCCTGACACCACTGGGCCTTGGCACTTGCTAGTCTCTCTGCCTGGGAGACCTGTCCCTTCTCTTGCCTGACTGGAAAACACCTGCTTCTGCCTTCAACCCAGTTAGAGGGCACATGCCTCTCTTCAGCCCGGTTAACATGGTGCTGGGTAAATGCTTTCTTGGTGCCTGCTTCATGTGCTGGGATCCGGCTCTGCCAACAGCTCTGTGTTCCACAACAGATCATGGTCACCAGTGAGTGAGCATGGAGCACAAATCAGGGCTTCGGCAGAGCTGAGTCTGGGGCCTCATAAGAGAGTCTCTTGCTGCCCTGAGCTGCAGACCTCAAATCTCCTGGGAAGGAGGTGGGTGAAATGGTAGAACATACGAGCCTGCCTTCCCATCCAGCTCTGGTGCTCACTGCTTAAGTAGCCTAGGCTAAATTACCTAAGTGCTCTATGCCTCAGTTTCCACATCTGAAAAATGAGAATAATTCCAAATACCTGTACTTTACTACATTTTGGGTGTGGAGCTATCCCCCAAAGCCATGTTCAAGGCTTAAGCCCCAGCTTGGCTCCATTGGGAGGTGATGGAAACCTTAAGATGTGAGTTTAAAGGGAGATTTTAAGTCATCAGATGTTTCCTCAAATGGGACCTTGGGATGCTGGTCTCTTCCACTTTTTTGCAATTTGGGGCCATGAGATAAATGGCTTCCCCGGCCACACACTCCTGCCAGGATGTTCTGTTTACCACAGAACTAAGAACAGCAGGGCCAGGGATTTAGGTCAGCAGTTTTGCTGCCTGCTGCGCAAGCGCAAGGACCTGAGTTCGATCCCCAGTACCAAAAAAAAAAAAAGAACTGAGAGCAGCAAGGCCACCGAGAATGGAATGAAATATCCAAAACTGTTGAGCCCACATGAACCTTTCCTCTTTTTAAGCTATTTCAGATATTTTGTTATAGAAATGGAAAGCTGACTAGCACTCCATAGGCCTGTTGTGATTGAATGAGTCCACAAGTGGGAAGTGCTTATTTAGCACGTGCCTGGCCCAGAGTGATACCATGCTAGTTATCATGCTAATGTCATATCTTGCTTCAGTTTCCAGGAGAAAATGAAGAGCCTTGACCCAGTGGCTCTGTGGTTCCTTCTACAGAGCCCAGACTGTCAATATATGCTTTGGGACCAGATTTCTAGATTTCCTGGTGTGGGTTTTGTAAATGAGTAGGGATGGAAGCTGGAGTCTGGGTGATGACCACACCTCCCAAAGCTCTTCAAGAAGAAAATAATGTTTAACAGTATAAATTTCTTTGGAAAAAGTAGGAGTTTAAAAATGTGCACATTCCTAAAGGAGCATGTTCATGTTGTCTCTGTTGCTCAAGAATTGTCTTTCTTGGGCTGGGGATTTAGCTCAGTGGTTTCACCTCCTGTTGCGCAAGTGCAAAGACCTGAGTTCGATCCCTGGTACCAAAAAAAACACCAAAACGCAAAAGAATTGTCTTTCTCAGCACCATTCACAATAGCATCAAGAAAAATAAAATACATAGGGATTAACCTAACTCAGGAAGTGAAAGATCTCTACAATGAAAACTAGAACTCTGAAAAAGGAGATTGCAGAGAACATCCAGGAAATGGAAAGATGTTCCCTGTTCCTGGGTAGGGAGAACCATTATAGTCAAAATGGCCATACAGTGATGCAGATTCAACACAATCCCAATCAAAACACCACAGCATTTTTCACAGATCTAGAGAAAACAGTCCTAAAATTCATATGGAACCAGAAGAGACCCAGGATAGCAAAAGCAATCCTGGGTAACAAGAGCAAAGCAGAAGGCATCACAATCCCTGACTTCAAGGTATACTACAAAGCAATAGTGAAAAAAACCCTCATGGTACTGGTACAAAAACAGACATGCAGATCAATGGAACAGAATACAGGATACAGAAACATCCCTAGACACATTCAGCTATTTGATCTTTGACAAGAGGACCAAAGGTATATGTTGGAGAAAAGATAGCTTAGTCAACAATTGGTGCTGGGAAAATGAGCTATTTATATGTAGACGATTGAAGCTGGACTGATATCTCTTACCATGTACTAAACTAAAATCAAAGTAGATCAAAGATCTAAATATTAAAACAGAAACAATGAACCTACTGGAAGATAAAATTGGTAAAATTCTTGAAGTCATAGGTGTAGGCAAGGAATTTCTGAACAGAATGTCAATTGTACAAGAAATAACACCAAGAATCAACAATTGAGATTATATGAAATTAAAAGGCTTCTGTACAGCAAAGAAAAAACCAACAGAGTGAAGAGACAACCTACAAAATGGGAAAAAAATTTTGCAAGCTATTTCTCAGACAGAGGGCTAATATCTAGAATACATAAAGAACTAAAAAATGAGACCACCCCAAATAAAAGACCCAACAAAAACATGGGCAACTGAAATGAACATACACTTCACAGAAAAAGTGCAAATGACCAATAAACATACTAAAAAATGTTCAACATCTCTGGCCATTAGAGAAATGCAAATTAAAACAACTTTAAGATGACATCTTGTACAAGAAAGAATGGCTATAATCAAGAAACCAAATGATAATAAATGCTCACTGTGATGAAAAAGGAACTTCTACATTGTTGGTGGGAATGTAAACTAGTACACCCATTATGGAAATCAGTATGGAGATTTCTCAGAGAACTAAAAATAGAAATTCCATTTGATCCAGCTGTTCTCTTTTCACACATCATTTCCAAAGAGCTAAAGATATCATTTTATAGTGATATATGCATACTAATGTTTATGGCAGCATAAGTAATAATAATAGCTAAATAGTGGAAGCAGCCTGTATTCCCATCAACAGACAAATGGATAAAGAAAATGTGGTATCACATAATGGAATACTACTTGGCTATAAAGAAGGATAAATTCAAGACATTTGTAGGAAAGTGAATACACCTGGAGAAAAGACTGTTAAGTGACACAAATCAGACACACAAGCGTAAACACATATGGTATCTCATTTAAGTAGGGTAAAGTGTAAATAAAGAGCAAAATAAAAGATTGATAAAAGGAAACAGTGAGACAGATCTTGTGCAAATGGGAAGGGATTGAGAAATGGAGAGTAAGGAGTGGGAGAAGGGGAAGGTGAAGTAAAAAGATTTAAGATGTGTCAGGTACATGTACCAAATACCCACAATGAATGTAAACATAGTAGGTCATACACATAAACTAATGATAATAATAATGACAATACAGTTATTCCTCATTTAAAGACCCACTTGTTTAACGATTGTTTAGACTTACAACCTGCCACTTGGACATACGACCTGCATTTGGACTTACCATCCAGGAGCATAAGTGGCAGTGTGGCTTTATGGTGGCTTCTTTTATAGTACAGCACTGTAATTTCTGCTGATGGTACTTCACCACACAGTACTGTAGTTTTATGTTCTGTTATACATTACAATACTCCATGTAAAAGTTAAGCAAATAAAAGCTTAAATTTCCATATAAGTTTTAGAATGAGTTATCTATTTTTTTATTTTTTAAAAACCTCCTGGATTTTGATTGGATTGCATTGAAATCCTTGATAAATTTGAGGAAAATTGACCTTTTAACAATGTTAAGTCATTAACTCCATGAACATGGTATATCTTTCTATTTCTTTAGGTCTTCTTTGATTTCTCAACAGTGTTTTGTATTTCTCAGTGCAACATCTTGCATATATTTTAATAAACTTATCCTTAGTTAATATTTTAATGCTATTAAATTATTTTTCCATTTCTAAGTTTTCATTACTCTGACATAAAAAGACAATTTTGGTCTATTAACTTTATCTTGCAACCTGAATAAACTTATTAGTTCTAATAAAGCTCTCATTGACTATTTAGTATTTCTATATATAGATGAACATGTTGTCTTCAAATAAACAGTTTTAGCTGGGAATGGTGGTGCAGGCCTGTAATCCCAGCACTTGGGAGGCTGAGGCAGGAGGATTTCCATGCGTTTGAGGCCAGCTTGAGCTACAAAGTGAGTTCAGGGCCAGCCTGAACTACAAAGGGAGACCCTGCCTCAAAAAACAAAACAAAACAAACAGTTTTAACTCCTTCTTTCTAAACGGTATGTTTTTTGGTTGGATTTTATCCTTTATTGTACAGGATGGGACCCGCAGTACAGTGCTGAATAACAGTGATGAGAGGTGATACCCTCAGTTTGTTTCAGATCTTAGGAAAATTATCTGATCCTTCCCAGCTCAGCATGATGCTGGTTGTAGAGTTTTGGGTTTTAGATGTCAAGTTGAGTCTTTTCTGGGTCCTTTTTTTTCCTGCATTTCATTTTGGATACTTGTTATTGATCTGGCATAAAATGTACTGATCTTTGGTCCTACAAGGACCATTCTGTGGGCTTTTCATATTGAGCATAGCAGTTTTCATCTCTGAAGTTTGACTAGGGTCTTTGCTTACATCTTCCATTCTTTTCATCACGTTTATATTTTCCTCTACTTCCTATTAAAGATGGAGTGGGCCTATAGTAGATATTTTAACCTGAAAATTCTTTTATCCCTGAAATTAATATTATGTTTCTATTAATGGTTCTTCTTCCAAATATAGGTTATATTTTCTTGTTTATTTGCATGTTTAGTAACTTTTTTAAAACTGGAAACCAGTCCGGGTGAATTTTACATAACTGTTTATGGAATCTTATTACATTCCTTTAGGCGGTATTGAGCTTTATTCTTGAACAGAGTGAGGGCCTTGAAATTAGTGTGTGTGTTCAAAAGCTTCAAAGCCTGGTTAGAGGGGGTCTTGAACACTCTTTATTCTGTTAGCTCCATTGTTGAGAACTCTGCCCAATGGTCATACAGATCTTGCCACTGAACTATTTCCAGATGCATGCAAATTCCAAATATTGTTTTATCTTTCTATTTTGATGTTTCTTCATTATTCAACAAGACTTGAGTAGAAATCTGTTGAGACTCAAAATGCTCTCTCTTCCCTCCCTTCCTCTTCTCCAATATCTTTCCTATAAATCCTCTGGGACAATTTCAGGGTCACTTCATTTGTTTCTCTTCTCTTGTATCATCCTTGTCCTGCCTTGACTGCTATCCAGTGTTTGAAAGCAGTTTTTCTACATGTTGCTAATTTCCAGTGTTGGGTGGGAGAGCTAATCATGGATGAGCACAGAAGTTTCTAAGCCATTTTTCTATCTACATCTGGTCCCTGTCCACTTCTCTGACCCCTACCCTATGCTTCTTGGCCCAGTTCATGCCAGTCATCCCAGCCATGCTGTATTTCCTCGAGGCTGCCACAGAAATCCCTGCCCTTGCTTCTTCTTTGCTCCAGAGCCCTCTAATGTACATTTGTCACCTTGTTTCTTCTGGTTCCTGACATTTCAGCTCCAGTGTCCTCCCTCAGGGAAGGCTTCCCAGGCACCCAGGTACATTGTTCCTAGCTCTTCATCTTCCTTTGAGTCTGTGAGTGGGGTACCAAGAAGGCGCCTGAAAGGCCCTTCCAGCTCTGGAACTGAGCAGCCTTTGATGCGGATGGCATTGAGGCTCCATGCCTGTGTCACCACTATTTTCTTTTTAATGTGTTTTATTGTGGTAGTGGTTTCTGTGTATTTGGGGGGAAATAGGTTGGTAACCAGAATGTGTAGCTCATTTTGTTTTGTTTGTTTGGCAAATTCTCAGGGGACTGGAACAACTCTTACTCAAAAACTACTCTCCAGAATGTATATTTAACAGGAATTAAACAGTAATTATTACAGAGTTAAGCTATCAGGATAAGAAACTATGGGGGGAATGTATGTTTTCTGCTCGTTAAAAACATGCCTATTCTTATTTTTTTATTTTTTACTTTTTTGGTACCGGGGATTGAACTCGGGTCCTTCCACTTGTGAGGCAGGCGGCGGAACCACTGAGCTAAATCCCTGGCCCAACATGCCTATTCTTAATGGAAACATGATTAACATTTTTTTTCATGATTAACATTTTTAACCTTCATATTTGTTCTGCTATAGTCCAGGGTCTAAGTCATCCAAGATTTCCCAGGGAAAGAATAAGTAGGAACCAAAAGTCTAGGTGTTGTTTGTGGGGGAAAGAATAAGAGAGTTCACAGGAAGGGGCTGAGTCTCCAAGAGTGAGAAGGAAGACCCAGTTTGGTTTCCACCATGAGCTTAGCACTTGCTGGGCTGAGCAGGAAGCTAGGCAAGTGGGACTCACTTAGTTGATTGCCAGGGGTAACCAGCAGTCCCAGGACCTACAAGGACTCGAGTGAGAAATGGCAGAGTGCACATCAGCCTCGGGACTCTTGGGCAACTTGGGTAGGAAGAGAAGCCTAAAGAAAGACATGCAAGGAAGGCATCACCTGACTTCACCTGACTTCAAGTTATACTAAAAAGCAGTAGTGATAAAAACCACATGGTATGCAGTGAACATGAAGCTGAGGTGAGACTGAACGGGATTTGGGAAAATCAGAGGTCAGCAGGGACAGGTCTAGGCAGGGGGAGAAGTTCTGGTGTTGCAGAGCTTACTGGAGAAAGGTAGGAGTGAGAGGGAAGGAAGGTAATGGGGTAAGAAAGAAGCAAGTCAATTCAGAGAACTAATTTCCCAGGGCTTTCCCAATGCCATGCCCACTGGGGCTGCTAATATCACCAGCTCCCCACCTACACTTTCCCCAGAAGAGCTGAAAGATACAGTTGCTGCCTCTTGCTTCACTCCTTCCTCGCCTTTATGAGGAATGCTAATTAACTGTGAACAAACCTAAAACTGATTTTGAAAAATCACAGCCACTCAGGTCTTGGGTTTATAGCAAATCGATCACTTCGTGGCTATTGTCTCAAATGTCATTTTATAAAGCTCTGGAGAGACCTTTGCTTTACTCTTGGAATCGCTTTGGGTTAGAAAATTAAGTCTCTTTTCTTTCTTCTTTCTGAAGTAACATCCTTTATCAGCCTTGAAACACATGCCTTATCAAAAGAAAAATAACCAGCAGAAGAAAAACTGCATCGCTCTAATTTGCCAAGCTCCATGCACAAAAACTTGAGGGGTGAGTGTCAAAATGTAATTATGGGCTCAGAAAATTATTAGTTTTTAAAATAATGGTTTTTATGGATTTGGGTGTTTGGAGAACAGTCCTTTTGTGTAAAAGAAGTACACTTCTTAGAAGAATAAGCTAAAGAGATGAGAAATCAAATTTTATAAATATTTCTCATTATTCCCAATAAAAAGAGGAGGTATGAAACTTTGGGACATGAAATTAAAAAGGAAAACCTTGAAAAGTAAAATGGTCAGCAGGAGACAGGAAACTTACAATGGCTTCATTTAATGTGTGGGTGAATGGCTGCAGAATCAGGGCAGTGGCCTAAATAGCAAGAGCAGGCTGCCCTGTGTCTTCCAGACTCCAGTGTGGCTCTCAGAGGTTCCTGATGCTGGAGAAGCTGAGAGCTGGACCCTGAATCCTGGCTCTGCCAGTTACTGGCTGTGTGACTACAGATAAACTACTAAGCTTCTCCAGTCCTCCACTGGCTCATCTGTAAACTTAAGTACACACGGAGTGCTTCACAGCCAGGGGCTGCTTCAGATGTGTTTGGAAATGAGAAAAATAATCAGCCAGGGGTGTTTTGGAGGCAATGGCTGCATTCCAGCAGGGGTGGGTCAGTTTCTCCCAAGTTCATCTACTTGTGGACTCTCTGACCTGAAGTCCTGTGGCACCAGCAGGGTGTGATTTCAACAGCCCAGAGGCTCAGCCTTGGAGTCCATGACAGACGCTGTGATTCACAGGTTCTGTGACTTGCATTCTTCAGACTCTAGAAGTCTAAGCTTCTAGGAGGTCAAGTCAACATCACTTATTCTGAGAAGGACATGGTGGGATTTTACTGTTTTCCTACAGCCTCTGGGCCCTTCTGCCTGTGGGGCGTGGGCAGGAGGTGGCATCAAGGCCCAGAGAGGGGAATGCTGTGCCTGCCCTGGGTGGCACTGCAGGGGTGACACCCTCCCTGCTGCCACTCTCCTGTGTTAAACCTCAGCCACACTTTGCCGCTTAAGGAGCTGCCATAGCCACCAAGGCTAGGTGGGCCCAGGTGTGAATTTTGGGGCCACAGCCATTGGGTTTGAGCCCTTACTGTACTGTCTGCCCCCTCTTTGGTGCTGGATCTGATGCTGTACTTCTATGAGCCTCAGTCTCCCTATCTGTGACATGGGGCTAATAAAACCTACAAGAGGCATCATAAGGATTAAGTGGATCACATGCACAGTGCTCAGCTTGGTGCCCAGTTCTTAGTAACACTCAGCCAATAGCTGTCACTATTACCATTCCACACAGCTCAAGGAGTGGCTGTAGACAGGGGATCACATGTGAGGAAGTCAGCTGAAACAGAACAACTACCCTGGTGTCCTCTGCAACCTGCAGTGCACCTGCTCACAGAACAGGCCCCTCCTGGTCTGTTAGAGAAACTGAGCTCCCAAGGGGAAAGTCTCCACACACTGAGTGGGCTTTCCTCGTGGAAATGCTGCACACATCTGTCACCCATCTTCTGCTCAGCTCTTTGTAAACATGAATGAAAGCAGCAAACATTTGAAAAAGTTTCTAACACAGAGGAGAGATGCAGAAAGAAACCAAAGAAAGGTAAGAAATCTGGAGCAAAGAGAGAAAATGTACCAGCAGAAAAAACAATGTAGGGGGGAAAACCCCTGTCATTAACATAGGTGTAAATATTATATTTAGAAAAAAAGAGCAGGATGTTATGAAAAAATGGTAAAGAAAAAAATTTTAGAATTTAAAACTATAATAGTAATAATAAAATGGAGTAGACAAGATGGAAGATAAATTTGAGAAAATCTTCTGTAAAAAAGAATAAAATAATAAAGAGATAGAGGAAAGGAGAGAAAAGACTAACATCAGAATTAGAACATCAGTCTATTATCTGACTGCAAGGAGTTTCAGAGAAAGTGTGAGAACAGAAAAATGAGAAGTGACAAGTGACATAATGAATTTCCCAGAAAGAAAAGAAGTGGGCCCACAGATTGGCAGGAACTAATGACTACAGTGCTCAGATCTCTGCATAACAGAAGAAAGACCCATATGAGAGAATGTAAATTTGTAATTTATAAATTTTAAATTTTCAAAACAGGAGACAAGAAGATTTTAACACTTCCTAGAGAAAAACAATAGTTCAAAGCAAGTGATCAGACAAAAGAAAGACACCAGGTTTCTTTTCAGCAATGTCAGTTGCTGGAGGATAGTACAGAAAAGCCTTCAATATCCTAAAGAAAATTATATTCATTCAAGAGTTCTATACCCAGCCAGACTATCCACTGGGTATGAGGGTGGAATAAAGACATAGGCATGGAAGGTCTCAAAGTTTTGTCTTCTCCGGATGTTTTCTTCTTAGGAAAGTACTGGAAGACATAACTCAGCAAAATGAATGAATGAATGAATGAGTGAAAAAGGAGGAAGAGGAAAAAATGGCAGGAAGAGGAGTGGGGGGAAAGGTCTGGGAAATAAGGGGTCCTACTCAGGAAACAAATGCAAAGAATTCAGGAAGACTACTCTATACCAGGATTGACAACTACTCACTTCATGGAAGCAACAGCTCAGAGAGCTGAGGCACTAAAAATAAATAAATAGAACTTTTGTGATATATATGCTCATTTTGCAAATTTACCACCAACTGTTTAATATTAGGGCATTTGAAAGATTGGCCATGGGTATAAAGATTAAGCAAATTAGAAAATAATAAGAGCAAAGGAATGATTAATTCTAGGAAAAACAGAAAAGATGTATAAAACAGATCAGTACTCAGTACAAAGTCATGATCATATGAGTGTTAACCAGTGAATTATTAAAAAACTATAGGAGCAGGGAGGGACAGAAGGGATGGTGGTATATGGGTGCCAAGACCTCGGCCCACTACATAGTGGATAATGTCTAAAGCAAATGAATCTAGAAATAGTGTTAAAGCCAGTTATTAGAGTGGCACAGGGAGAGAAAGTGGGGACACAGTAAGAGTGGCTCAGCCCCTGCAGAGTTAGCAGTCAAGATGAGCTCAGATGGAGCAAGCAAGCCACAGCTTTGCCCCACTGGGGATGAACACGGGGCCTTTACCCTAAGCTACATCCCCAGCCCTTTTAAAAAAATTTTATTTTGACACAGGGTCTCACTAAGTCCCTAAGTTGCCAGGCTGGGCTCAGACTTTTGATCCTCCTCCTTCAGCCTCCCAGAGTGCTGGGATGACAGGCATGCACCACCATAGCTCACCATATTTCTTTTCTGTTGTCTGAGTTGGATCTTTTCTGAGAGTAGAGTGATGTGGATGGAGAAGGCAGAAGAGAGAGATGGTTCTTGGATGAGGAAGTGGCACAGACAAGATGGGTGGTAGAAAAGCACGCTGATATTCAGAAAAGTTTGGGTAAAGTAGTTGCATGGTGCTCAGGATTAGCATGGATGAGAACTGGATGTGGGACCCAAACTCAGGGCCTGGAATGCCAGCCTGAGGAGTCTGGGCTTCACTTGGTGGAAGCAGCGTGCCTTGTTTGGCAGGATGGGCCTAGTGTGTAGAAGACAGGGCTCTAAGCACTTCCTGTACAGTGTCCTGTTCTGTCACTACATCAACACCTTGGAATATGGATTGTTGTCCTTGTTTTACAAATAAAGAAACTGAGCCTCAGGGAGCTAAAGTAACTTTTCCAAATCACACAGCTAGAAAGCAGCAAAGGTAGGATTCGATCCTACAACTTCCTTACCTGCAGAGCTCTTCCCGCCATGCTATATCGCATGCTGCCAAGGGGACAGAGCCACCCAACCACAGTGCTGCAGGTGAGAGGGGTGTGTGTGTGGCTGGGAGGACAGGTGCATGGAGTAGCGGGAGCACGTGGGTGTGGCCCCAGCCCACCTGTCGCCTCCTCTCTCTGTGTCTCCCTGGCACCCTTTCTGGACTGTATGGGGTCCACACATGCAGAGGTCGCTCTTGGGCTTTTTTGTCTAGTTTGGCACCAGCCATTGCCCCTGGCTGGCACAGTGCTTCCCTTCGCTTCCACTTCTAACCGTCCCCTAGACAGCAAGATGGATGGCACTCCTCCAGAAAGATGTCCATGGCCATGTGGTGTCAGGGCTCTTCCTGGTGGCCCTGCCATGTCTGGGCTCCCTGGTGCCCATTGCACTCTGTCCTTTCTAACACCTGGCTGTCTCGCACCCTTGTGGCAGGGCTCTGCCTGCTCACCCTGGACACCTGGTGTGCTGTGGCTGAGTGAACCCAGGCTACAAAGCAGATCATGGGTGCAAAACCCTGCATGGGTCCCTCAGTCAGGTCAAGGGCCTGCAATGGAGAGGAGGAAAGGACCAGTGAGATGGAATAGTGGGGAGAGTGACAGGGCCAGCAGGGAGCAGCCAGGGTGGGTAAAGGTGACCTGCAGGGTTGCTGCTGGAGGAAGTCTGGGCAGCCCTGCCTGGGCCACTCCCATGCTGCACCCAGGTCTCAACCCTGGCCTATTCTGTCCCACTTGATTTTATACATCTGTCTCTGACCGTGTCTTTCACTAGCACGAAAGGCCACTGAAGCCAAGTTTCCTGTCTGTTTTGTTCGCTAGAGACTACACCAGTGTCAGGTACACAGCAGGTGCTCAATAAATGCTTGTTTAATGAACGAAGAGGCCACAAATGGATGAAATGGTCCAAGTCATGGACTGGGGAGTTCATGCAGACAGGAGAGGATGCCTGATCCCCGGGTGGATCTGGACAGAGCACCCCAGCACCCCAAACCATGCACTGGGTCTGGCTGTGCACAGAGTGACATGTCCTACCCGGAAACTCCCCACACAGCATGAGCCTTGGGCTTGCTTTGCTCCTGGACAGTCAGGGCAGTGATGAACAAGGGCCCAGGCTAGATCAGCTGATCGTGGTTTGGAGATGCCCCTAGTGTGTGGTCTGGGCGAGCTCTCCAACTTCCTGTGGGACTCAGTGTCCCCATCTTCAAAGTGGGCACAAGAGCAATCATGCTCTGTAGGAATGCTGCTGTGTGTCAGGACCACAAGAGGCAGTGCTGGTGTTGATCCCGAGCATAGATCTTGACATAGGGCACCTATCTGGAAATGCACTTAGCATTAGTCCTGTCTCCTGGGAGGCAGTGACTTGAGAGGCCCAGAGGGGTAAGCTGGCTATTCCTGTCCTCATGGAGAGGAAGGAAGGAAGGAGGAAGCGACCATGGATCTGGGCTGCAATACCCTGGGCACTGTGCTGGGGTCTCATATCCTGTCCCTCAGTGAAGCTCAACAGCTGTGGGCCCAGCTCATTAGCTATGAAGCTCTGGTCAAGGTTTCCCTCATCAGCCTCCAGTTTCTAACCTGTAAAATGGGGACAACAGGAGAACCTACCTGCCAGATAGAAGCGAGAGTGTCAGGAGCCAAAGTGCATAAAGCTAGGCATGGCACAGGGAGCACACTTTGCAATTCTGCTCCTCCCTCCTGGCCCACCCTCTCTTCCCCTCCACGGTGTGGGCAAAGGATCATTACCCATTCACTGAATGGAGAGAGGGGAGTTCGGAAGAGCCTCATGACCTGTGTGAGAGTCGGTGGATCAAAGATGAGGTGGGGCTGAGTCTGGTGGCCAGTATGATACAGTATGATACTCCACCCAGTGGTGGCAGGGACAGAGAGGGACAGCACGTTCAGGGCACCCACAGCAGTGATTGGAGCAGCAGGCTCAGGTTATCTCCAAGATAACGGCCATGAGGGGGGCAGTGCACAGCAGGGCTCGTTGGCCAGGGACCTGGGGTCATGGTCCTCCGCACGCCAGAGCCATGGCCAGCCCTCGATCCCCAGAGGCTGCCCACCCAAAGGGCAGCACAGCCCTTTGCTTCCCCTGAGGCTGTCCTGGTGCTGGGACATCAAAGTTCAGGCAAGCTTCAAAGGCTATCTTTAAAATTCCAAATGACATGACTTCAACAATGGTTAAATTTATCTTTGTTTTCCTCCATTTTTCCTTGTTAGTGGATGGAGACACCAGCTCAGCTGAGCCCACTCCAGACCTCACCGGCAACATTGGCCATCAAATGGGAAGCCCAAGCAGGCAGGGACCTCAGGGCTGCATGGATGCAACGTCCTGGCCTCCTTGGACTGATGATGAGCTGCAGGTCAGGAGAGGAGACTCACCTACATCCTGAACCCTGAACACTCAGTGGCCTGAGTCTCCCGCATAGTGGGAGGGGGCTCTTGTGTTCTCAGATGAGAAGGCGTATTTGGAAACTGGAGTCGAGGTCTTCATCACAATTCCAAAATCAAAGGCAATGCACATGTTCTGTCTTTGCAGAGGAGGCAGTTCTGGGCCTGTGATGGTACCAAGATAAGACCTCTGACCCTGGTCCCTGAGAAAGACCAGCAGCAGGTCGGGCACTTGGCTAGGCTGTAGGCCAAGCAAGTCTGGGAGAGGGCCTGGTTTGGGGTACACTGAGGGGGCAGCGTCTGATTCTAGTGGGTGACAGGACAGAAGATATCTCCAGAGGGGTCTTGAAGGCTGCCAACAGTCAGACAGGCAGAGAATGGAAGCCAGGAGAAATGGATGGCACAGGTGGATGGTAGGAGTGGTACCCGCAACACACAGTGGAACTGTGGACCAAGATGACTTCTTATACCTTCCATCTGTAAGACAATCACCTCAGTAACCTGATAAAAATGAAGATTCTTGGGCCGGGGATTTAGCTCAGTGGTTTTGTCGCCTGCTGCGCAAGCGCAAGGACCCAAGTTCGATCCCCGGTACCAAAAAAAAAAAAGAAAATGAAGATTCTGGGGAACCACCCCCAAAGTTTCAGGTTCAGAGGCCTGGAATGGGGCTGAGAGGTCCTGATTTTCAGGGTCCAGCAGACTCTAACGTGGCATGCCCTGGCTGAGCTGCTCGGTGAGTTACAGATAGGAGCTAGGTTATGGGGCCTGCATGTAACCCTCCCAGGAAATCCAAGCCTGGCCATGGAGAAACCAAGGAATCTGTGATGAATATGGACAGAGAAACATTTGCAATTCTTTTGGGTTTTTTAGCGAAAGAGTTCCTGAGTGTTTATTACAGCCAAGGTTGGATGCACCTGGGTAGGCAAAAGGGTTTGTAACTGCACATGTCTCATGGATTTCAGAGAACCAGCTCGGTAGGTGTTGGGCAGTGTGGGGTGGGAGCCTGCATCTGGAAGGAGCTCCTTCACAGGGGGCACTGATGATGCTGGTCCAGGGGGACATGGAACCCCAGCCCTGCTGCATCCTGCCTCAGCTCTGAGGTCACTGAAGAAAGAAGCCACCACTCCAGCTTCAGACTTCAGCCCAACACCGGAGAGAGGCCAGTGCTCTTCCCACAGCAGGTCATTCACAGAAACACAGATGAAATAAAAACCATCAGTTAAATGGAATTAGCCTGGGTCAGAAAGTAAATATTGCATGGTTTCTCTCATGTGAGATACATGTATTTAATAAATAGATAATTAAAATAAAAGAGGGAGGACAGGAAACCAGAAAGTAGACTTCTGGTGGCAGAGAAGGGGCAAAGCTGGAGGGTAGAGGGGAGAGAAGAAGGGGCAATGGGAGTGAAGCTTGGATCTGTTCAATGCAGAGAATTTGTTTCCTAGGGCTAGAGACAAGGACTGAATTGTAGCTGACAAACAGGCTAGCAGGGCTCAGACTGTTCGAAAACCCTTGTTGTTTAAAAGAGGAGATTCAGAACCCAGAACATCACCTACGGGAGTCTGGACTCTGAAGTGACAATATGAATGCAAAGGGGATGCCTCTGATTTTCATTCTTCCTATTTCCCGCAAGAGGAATTATCGTATGGTTGTTGGCAAACCTTCTGAATGCATCTCTGGCTACCGAGAGCACCTGGGTTGTGCCCCAAATAAGTCTTTGTTCAAAGAGAAAAGGTATGGTTTCCAAGTCACTGGCAACAAGAAGTGGTCCCATTAGTAAGACACTGCTGGTGGTTGGGACTGAATGTTACTGTCATGTGGATAAATAAGCTTTCCTGACAGTCTTGCCAAAAATTGAAAGGTCTTTCTTTGCAGGCTTGAACGAAGTCGAGAGAGTTCTAAATCAAAGACGTAACAGAAAACAAGTGCTTTCCCACACTCGGGCTGGGTCCATGGGCAGCAGATACGAGACTAAAAAGGACTGCTTCTCCTGACTTCCTGAACAGGGCTCCAAAGTCCTTGCTCACCACTAACAAGTCAGGCCTCGGTACCAGTGCAGAGAGAGGCCAGTCTTTGAAGCTTGGTTTTCCCAGCCTCCCTGCTGTCGAATTGAGTGAGTGTTTAACCTTACTGAGACTGAGCTTTCATGCCGCCACACAGAAATTAATAATACTTTAAAAAAGAAAATAATAATACTTATTTCTAGGCACTGTTGCATGAATTAAGTGAAACACTGGCTAACTTCAATTTCTCACCAGCTCCAGGCACAGCATTCCAAATTCTTTACCTACCTTTCCTTTCTTAAGCTTCAGGGAATCGCCATGAAAGACATATGTTATTAATCTGATTGGACAGATAGGAAATCAAGCTCACAGAGGTTCAGCAACTTCCTCAAAGTCCCACAGCAAGTGGGTGGGAGGCTGGGGTGCAGACCAGGCTGTCTGGCAAGAAATGCTAACCCTATAAGCGGGGGCACTATGTGGTCCCCTCCTCCTGGAGTTCACTGTTCTGTGACAGAATCACATGTTATCACTCCTTTTTAATCTCCTCTTTAGAAATTTTTTCTGGCTTGAGGTGCTTTGTATATTATAGATTAAAAATAATTACTGTGCCATCCAAGATATATTATGTAAAGGTACAAATTCCCAATGATGAATGTAAGCATATTGTATACCTAAAATGTACCAATAAAATCAATGAATAAAAAAAAAAAATAGAACAGGTGGGCTGGGGATTTAGCTCAGTGGTTCCGCCGCCTGCCTTAAAAGTGGAAGGACCCGAGTTCGATCCCTGGTACCAAAAAAAACAGAAAAAAAAAAATAGAACAGGTAAGAATAACAAAGGGTCAAGCCAGAAAGTTCAAATTTAATTTTACAAAAGTTACTGTGCCAAAATAACAATCATTTTGTCATGCCCAGTCTGTATTCTATTAAGTGCTAAAAAAGAGCTAATGTCCTTACACAAACATGAAATATTTATGGAAATTGATCACAAACTAACCACAGAATCAAGCTTTACGTGTCCTCCACAGAGGAATTTATGGATCACTTTCTCTTTATGCAATAAATCAAATGGATAGTGAGTGCCATGAACAACATTATGTCCACATGGGATTGAAAACTCTGACATTGCTCTAAATAATTATTCTCAAGATGGGATCAAAACAACAAATTGTTTAGGAAACAGTATCATTCAGAAAGTGGCAGGTCAAAATTTCTGCAGTATTGACAAATCTATATTCCAAAAACATGATTAATATTGACAAAGCAGAAATTTTAAAAACTGGAAAGCCATGAAAAGACAATTTAGAGTTTGGTCTTTCATGGAACAGAATTAGAGGAAACACTTTAGAAATTTTATGTAAAGAGAAGAGAAAAACCAAATAAAATTAAATCAAGAAAGAAACAAAAATAGATATAGAAGACATTAAAATCCATATAGTTGTATGCTAACAAACTCGAAAATTTCAACAAGTATATTGAAAAGACAGAAATTAATAAAGTAGACTCTAAAGAAAATAAAAGTAGATAATTAAGGTATAAATGGATAAAAGGTTTTCAGAGAGTTTTGTTTTCCAAAGACTCCAGGTTGAGACCGTTTTTAATAGGCAAGTTTTTAATTATTTTAGTACCAAGTAATGTTATGTAGTCTGCTCCAGAAGCAATAAAGGATGAAAAATGATCCAGTTGTAGATGAAACATTAAAAACTCTAGAAATCCCATCTATGCTCGTAAGCATATGAGTTCTAAACAAGATACTAATGAAACAAATGAATTAACATATACAAAGAAGAATCCACCATGACCAGGAAGATGTACTCCAGCAAAATAAGGAGTAATGCTTAGCACACACTCTGTAACCCGTTGTCAGATAGCTAAAAGGCACGAACAGTTTAATAAATATCAGAAGACATTTTATTCCTTTCTGATGGTCTATAAGAACTAAGATGAGACAGATCATTTCTTATCAAGATAAATAATTCCAATTTCAAATTAAAAATTATCATTTGGCACACTAGTGTCCCCCCAAATTCCCGGGTTTGGAAGGTGACTGGTTCTTGGCATACCATACTGACTTCCGGTTAGGAGGTGGGGCCTGATCGGAGCTGGGCCACTGGGGCGAGGCCTGGAAGGGTTTATTGGGTCCCTGACTCTTCCCTTTGCCCTCTCCTTCCTCCCTGTACCCTCGCCCATGCTGCTTCTGCCTTAGCCAGACAACAGTGGGCTGAAACTGTGAGCCAAAATAAACCTCTCCTCCTTGAAGTCGTAGGTGTTGGAATTTGTCCCAGTGATGGGAAAGTAACGAAGACATCATCTTAGTAGCGGAACCTAATAGGTGTTTCCAGTAAGTCAAGAAAAAAAAAAAAGAAAGAAGGAAAGAAAGAAACATCAAAGATGCTCACTTTGCTAATCATTGTCAGCCTTCTCCTGAATAACAGAATAAGGCACGAATGTCAGTAAAATGAAGTAAGAGTAGTAACATTAGGAAGGAAGAGAAAATGGCCACCCTTTCCCTTTGAAGCTGCTGTTAGTAATCATTCATTTGAATTGTCTGGGAAAGTGGACAAATAAACAGACAAAAACTAATAGAAAGCAAAAGAGAGTTCCAGATTAGCATATACCAATCAGTGGCTTTCCAATAGTTTGTTAAGGACCAGTTAGAAAACATAATGAAGAAAAGAAATTTCAACAGCAGAAATAAAATAGATCTTAGTAATTAAGGAGAAAGAGACAGTTCTTGTATTTTTAGTTAAAAATCTAACAGCAGGGCTGGGGGTATGTGTAGCTCAACAGCAGAGTGCTTGCCTAGCATAGGCCAGGCCCTGGATTCAATCCCAAATACCACAAAAAAATAAAGAAATACAGCAGCAGCAATAAAAACAATAGAGTGATACAAAAGAAGGCCTCTCAACTGAAGTAAGAGTCAGGTAAACAATCTCCAGTGCGTTCAAACCAAGCTGCTAACACTTCAACAGGATCACAATCACGCGTTCAAGGTCAGTTTTGGTTGTGATGGGAAATGGTTCTGGAGTTTCCACAGGAGAAATAAACAAGTGAAAGCTCCCAGCACAACTCTGAAGGCGGAGACCCGTGCAGTCAGTATTGGACATATAATAACAAAGTTGCAATAAATAACTAAAGCAGCGTGGGCACAAGAATGGAAAGACCACAGAGGCAAAGCAGATGGCCCGGAGCAGAAGCGCATATATCTGTATTAACTTCATGTGTGGTTAAAATAGCTTCAGAAACTCAGCAGGAGGTTGTTTGGCTTAATGAATGGCTGGGGGAAAGTGGTAAAGGAAGAAGGAGAAAAAGCAAATTTCAATGTTTACGTTACACCGTCGTCTGAAATCACCCAAATGACTTTTAGATCAAATGTAAAAGCAGACACTATAAGCAAGCCACAGATGAATACAGATGAAGATGTATCGAATCTCTGCATGGGGAAGAAATTTCTAAGCTAAAGATCAATGCGGAAATATCAAAGCAAAAGAAAAAGATGTCATCACTCATAACACTTTAAAATCCATATGTCAAAATTTTAAAGAAAATTAAAAGTAAAGAAACAAATACACAAGAAAAACATGTGCCACATATATATGTAAGGACTGTTAATATTCCAGTAGACCTATAAGAGAGCACATGCATAGTCAGGTCACTGACCAAAGAAAGATTTGAAGTAATCCATTTATTGAGGCGGATTTAGTAATGACCTCCCAAAAGAGATCCATATTTGAATCTTTGAATCTTGTGAATATTAATTTATAAGTCAAAAAAAAGACTCTGCAGGGAGGGCTGTGGAGATACGGACATTATGCTGAATTATCCAAGTGAGCTCTAAATGCAATCACAAGCATCTTTATAAGTTTATTTGAGGCTTTTATGCATGCTGTCAAATAGTTCTCCAGACCGAAAGAGAGAGGGGATTTGTCCACACTAGAGAGGAAGGGGCAGAGTGAGCACAGAGGCAGAGATTAGGGATGGAGGCCAAGGAACCAGGGCAGCCCCAGCAGCTGGAGGAGAAAGGATTCCCTCTGGGAGCGGCCCCTGGAGGGAGCTGAACTCTGCAGATACCTTGAGTTTTGCCCAGTGGTACTGACTTTGTACTTCCGGCCTCCAGAAATATGAGAGACTAAATTTCTCTTCCTGTATGGTCAGAGCACCAAAAGGAAACAAAATATAAAATTTCAGTCTCACCAATAAGCAAAGAAATTCCAAATAATGTCATAATGAGATATCACTTCTTGCCTGTCAAATACCAGAGTTATTCAAGTGTGTAGAGAAGACACGGGTACAGTAGGACATGTGCTGGTGTACACTGCTGCGGGAGTGTAAGTTGAGGCAGCTTTGCTGGAGGAAAGTTTGACAACATGTTTAAAAGCCTTGAATAAATTTATATGGATCAAGCTGCTTATTTCCATTTCCGGGACCCTAAACTATGGGAATAATTAAAAATTTGAAGAGTGATTTATGCAGAAATTGTCCCTCTCAAGTTTGCAAACTGAGTGTGGGTCCTTAGTTGTGCTGTCGTGGCTGCCACAATGTCCTGAACTGATTCAAAATGTTCACCCTTCATGGCCATTATGACTTTTGGGAAGAGCCTGAAATCGCCTGGTGCCAACTCTGATGAATAAGGTGAATGAGGACACACAGTCCTGTTCTGACAAGCCTGCCTTTCCACTGGAAGGCACTGGGCATCTACATTCACCGTATTTTTGATCACACCCCATGAAGACACTCAGGAGAAGACTTCCAGAACTGCTTCCGCAAGTGGCAAGATCAATGGGATGAGTGTGTTCAAGAAAGATGGGATATTTTGAAGACGGTTAGTGTCGATGTGTCTTTTCCTGCAATACATGTTTTAAAACTTAAACATTCATCCTGTATTTTGATTATACCTTATCTATATATAGTGTTACTTCCTCTTTCTCATTTCTACATATTCTGAAGTAAGCACAAAGTCTTCTCTACTGGGAAAAAATGGACATAACGCTGTGTGTGGGGTCCACTCCCAGGAGAACAGTGATTAACTCCGACCTCCTCTTCCCTCTGCCTGGCCTTACCTGGAGCCAACGTTGCCCACAGCACATGAAATCACTCTCATTTATGGCCACACATTGTTCCTACCTCTCTTTTCTCATATTTCTGCCTACAATTTCATCTAAGTTCCTTTCTTCTTTGCAAGAGAAAAAACTAATTAATATGCTTTTTCAAATATCCTTTGGAAACATAAAAATGTCACTTAAATGTTCAACCACCACAATGTTTTATGATGTGTCTGATTAAATTCATGACACCAGCAGCGATTCCTGCACTTACTCCCTTTCTTGCCTTCTGGTGGCTAATTCTAAAAGCCACCTTCGCACCGCTTCCTCCAGCCTTTGTGTTTCAAAGTGCCTGCCTGCATTGAAGCGTAGCATTTCTCTCTGTAATTTTTTTTTCAAAGTTTAGTTGTCTCAGCCTTTGAAGGTAAATGAGAAACATGATTAAAACAGAGAAAATGAAACTCTGACACTCAGTGAAATAATGGTGGATTTCACGTGGCTGACACATCATAAATCTCCAAAGAGATGAACGAAGATTTGGGCCAGACGCCCAATATCTACCTTCCCAGAACATGAATTAAAAATAAGGATAGTTTCTGGGTTACTCACACATCCTCCCAGCCAAAGCAGGGAAACTGTAGAAAGTCCAGTTTGAGGAGAAAGACAGCCTACATGGACTAATGACCCCCTTTTCAATGTGAGGCTGCTCAGCTGACCAAGGCCAGGTGGCAGGGACAGGCGCTGATTTGCATTTCTCCAGTGATTAATGATGATAAACTCTATTGTCGCTGGGAGAGTCCTCAGGCTGGGGAAGGTTCCTGGGTCCTTGGGTCAGCTCTGCCTTTCAGTTGTGCTGTGACCTGGCCATTCGTGTCAGGGAACTTGTCACCTTGCCCCTGTAGAGCAGCTCCTTCTCCTCCAAGGCTCCTTGGTTTAGTGCTTGGTACCACCATCCTGCCTGGCTGATGGATCCCTCTTCCCCTTCATCTGCTAATGCCACTCCTGCTCATCTGCCTCTCTCCATCGTTCTTGCCCTTATTCCAATCCAAGCCCTTGGCAGCTTTCAGCTGGACCAGCGCCATGCTTCTGGTCTGGGCTGAGATCCAGTCTTTCTCCTTGCTGCAGCCCAAAAGTCTTTCTAAACATGCTCATCTTCTATTTCTGAGAAGGCCAGTAGAATTTTGATGCTGACTGTAATTAATCTGTGTATTACTTGGGTATCATGGATATTTTAACACTATCAATTCTTCCAGTCCATAAACTTGAGCTATCTTTCCATCTATATATTAAACAATTCTAAAATTTACATGGAACCGTAAAAAATCCTGAATGATCAAAGCAAATCTGAGGGGGGAAAAAGTTGGAGACATTACACTTCCTGATTTAAAATTATATTACAGGGCCAGGGATTTAGCTCAGTGGTTTTGCCACCTGCTGCACAAGTGCAAGGACCCGAGTTCGATCCCCAGTACCCAAAGAAAAAAAATTATATTACAAAGCTATCATAATCAAAATGATATGATACTAGGATAAAAACAGACATGGACACCAATGGAACCCAGTAGAGGATCCAGAAATAAAGCTCAACATACATAGTCAATTAATTTTTGACTAGGACACCAAAAAGGTAGGGAAAGGTCAGGCTTTGCAATAAATAGTGCTGGTAAAGCTGGATATCCATATGCAAAAAAATGAAATTGAACCCTTATATACAAAAGTCAACTCAATGGATTGAAGACTTAAGTATAAGAATCAAAATCATAAAACTCTTAAACGAAAACATGAGAGAAATGCTCCTTGGCATTGATCCTGGCAGTAATTTTTGGATATCACACCAAAAGCTCACATTACAAAAGCAAAAATAAACAAATGGGACTACATCAAACTAAAATCTTCTGCACAGAACAGGAAACAACCAACAAAATGGAAGGGCAGCCTGTGCAAACCAGCTATCTGGCAATAGGTTAGTGTCCAAATATAGGGAAAAATATCACACAACTCAATAGCAAAAAAAAAAAAAACAAGACAAAAAAACCCAAAACAAAAATCAACCAAACAAACAAAAAGTTAAGAAAAGGCAAAGAATCTGGAGAAACATCTGTCCAAAAACAACAGGTATACGAAAGGATGCTTAATGTCATTAACCATAAGAAAAATGCAAATCAAAACCACAATGAGATTTTAACTCACACCTCCTAGGATGGCTATTACCAAAAAGAAAAGAGGTAAGTGTTGGTGAAGGTGTGGAGAGAAACAAACCTTGTCCACTGTTGGTGGGCAAGTGGGTTGGTGCAGCCATTGTGGAAAATGATATGGAAGTTACCAAAGAACTTCCTCTTCCGGGCAAACAGCGAAGGAGAGGAAACCACCACCTCAGAATATTTGCATTTCCATGGTGGTTGCAGCATTGCTCACAATCACAATCGCAGGCTATGGAAACTAAAATCAATAGAAGTGGCCACTGTGAAAGAATGGATGGAGAATAAAAGGGTGGAAACCAGGGTGGGAATGGGGATTAGAGAGCTGGGACGAGATCAGGTGATTTTCCCCAGCAACTGCAGCGCCCGGAAGACTGCATGTTGCCACCCTTCCTATTCCTTGCCCCTCTTGCATCCTCCTCCTTCTCCCCTCCTCCTCTCTCTCCCTCCCCAGCTTGTCTCCATGCTCCAGTCCTTCTGGTCTTTCTGCCTCCCAACAAATGCCAGGGCCTTGTCCAAACTGCTCTTTCTGCTCACACGCTTCCTCCCTCCCCTCCTCTCTCTCCCCACCAGTTCTGGCTCAGACAAACCCTACTTTTCCAGGGGTCAGGCATTTATAGTCACATCTGCAGGAAAACCATTCCTGAGCCCAAGGACGACCCTGGCTCAGAGAGTTGGGGTGACCTGCCCAAGGTCACTCTGCCCTTGTTGTCCGTGAGCACCATGAAGATGTGAGCCATGCCTCACACGCTCAAAACTGTAGCTCCAGCACCCAAATCAAAGCTTAACTCTGCCTCCTCCATGGTCCCAGGCCTCCTAATCCTCCTCATCCCATGGCCCAGGCCTCTGGCAGTCTCACCAGGTCCTCTCCACAGGCACCAGGAGCCATGGCTTCCTGCCAGGCCTCTCCTCCCTGCCCGCCTTCCCATCCTAGTCTGTGCCCACCCCACCACCTCTGGGCCCCTTTCTGATAGGATCCTGGCAATGTCACTCCACTGCTCCCAAGACACCCGGGGCTCCTATTCTCCCAGGATGAAGCTGTATGGGCTCCATGAACAGGTGTCTCATGTCACCTATAGTCTTTTGTTTGCCCCCTGGACACTCTGAGTTCTTTTCACCAGGCTCTGCCCCATCTTGGGGCCTTTTCTTTGCTTATCCCCTTTCTCCAGGAAGTCTCTGCTCCACCTCCACCTTCCCTGCCCAACTCCCGCCCACTGTGGAGGGCTCAGTTTAGAGGCCACCTCTTCTGGGCAGCCTTCCTTGATTCCACCCCATCCCTCTCCAACCTGGAAGAGTGTCCCCTTCGAAGAGGCCACACAGCAAGTGCACTGCTGAGCCAGGACCCTAATCCAGGTTTTCCTGTTCACAAAGCAGCAAACCAAACCAGAACAGGTAATTCCTCATTAGGACAAAGGAAGAAGGAAGTGGAGTTGCTCAGCATCTTGGAAAGATGCTCAAAGTACACATATTAATTGAAAACAGAAATCTGTAGAGCAATGTGCACAGCATAATTCTATGGGGTGGGGACTCAACAGATCACATATGTTTGTGTAGGTTTTAAAGCACAGAACAAACCCGAAACAAACGCACTCTGAGGCGCAGACAGTCATTGGGTTTGGGTTTGAACATTCTGTAAGGTCTAAATTCACTGTGGATTCTGTCCTCAAAACATGACTCACAACTCTTCTCCAGGGGTAAGTAGAAGGCTGGGCCTCTCAGGGATCGTAACAGACAGGGGTGAATTCAGCACCCCCACCCCACCAGTGGTGACAGTGGGAGCCAGTACGGTTGGTGGGAGGCCACACTCACCTTTCCCAGCAGCTCAGGCAGGCCCAGCAGCTGCCCTGTGAACACGCCCACACAGATGAAGATGGCAGTCACCTGCCCCAGGGAGCCGCGGATCTCCTTGGGCGAGATCTCCTTGAGGTACATGGGGAGCACACTGAGGGCAATGCCTGGGGAGGAAGTGAGCAGCAGTGAGAGAGAAGTCTTCCGGGGGACAGGCGCTCAGGGCCTGCACCAGCCTTGCTTCTGCTTTACTCTTGACAAGAAATGCCACTGGACCCTCAGCCTCACTCCTGGCATACACACAACTTGTGTAGCTTTCACTCCCATTTATTGTCTCACCCATAAAGTGTGGCTTGAGGCCAACTGCATGGAAGAGGACACAGATGATGGTGGTGGTAGAGGTGGTAATGATGACAGTGATGATGGCTGTCATGGAGAATGTGGTAGTCATGGTGATGGCAGTGATGATGATGGTGATGATGGTGAAGGTGGAGGTGTTAGCAGTGGTGGTGATAATAATCATCATAACCGACACACAGAGTCCTTACCAAGTAGCAGGGCTAAGTCCTACTTTACATATATTAATTTGCTTGCTTTTCACAATAACTTTCTGAAGCAAATGTGCTATTATTATCTCCATTCTAAAGATGAGGAGCCTGGGGCACAGAGAGCTTGAGCAACTTGCCTAAATCACCAAGAGGCTCTTTTGCCCAAGTGAGTTCTAGTAGCTTCCTGGAACCTGAGCTTTCCCCCAGCTGACGTTTTCTAAGGAGGGACTCAGTTATCACACAGATCCATTTTCCAGCATGGGTCAGTCACATGTGACCTCCTTAACTCTGAGATAAACCGGCACATTCAGGGGTTTATTAGGCACAGTGCACATGAAGCAATAGTTAGAACGCGGTCTTACAAAATACTCGCTGCACACACTTGGCAGTGTGGAGAAGCCCTGTGTCACCTTATACCTGGGAGGCGGATCTGAAAGTCACCCTAATCCCAGGAGGTTAGAGCCCAGACTGCAGCTCTGCATTGCACGACCTCATGAGTCGCAGCCCAGTAACGCGCAAGCTGTGGGGCCTTGAGTGGGGCTGTTAGCTTCTCCCAGCCTCAGTTTCTCTGTCTTCAGGATAGGAATAAGAACTGAGCCTCACTTCATGGAATTTCTGTGGGAGTCATGATATGCTCAGCACCTTCTCAGGGCAAAATCCTGCACACATTGAGATGATCAGCACTTAGTACTCTTCACTGCTTTTTCACCAGACTGTGAAGGATCAGACGACTCTCTCCTGAATGGCTTCCTGTTGCCTCCACCACAGCTCCACACAGCAGGCACGGGTCACTGTGCTCTGTGCTGAGCTGAATTTTCCCCAATTACCAGCACCCAGGGAGGCCCTTCTGCAAAGAAACCCAGCAAAGGAAATGCGGGACCCAGTTTACAAAAAGAATCCCATCCATTGCATCTTAGTCCAGGGTTCTGCTCTGGGTTCATGATGTAAACATGCTTAAGAGGCAAAGACATAGAAATTATTTGCAAAGTCACAATGTAAGCCAAATGATATTTGAATTTTTATCCAAAACATGGATACTAGGAGTGCCTGCTTCATGAAAAAAATGGTTCATTGGCTTAATTTAGCTCATTGGTGCTTAGCAGGCTGGGCAATAGAGGAAAACATATGTGGCAGTGGATTCAGGTCCCAGAGCGGTAGTTTCCTCATGGAGGGACTGGATCACATTGCTGACCCTCTCTGAACTTCAGCTTACTCCGGCACTGCTGCCCATTCCTGCTGTGGGGGATGAAATGACATGGCAGGCCCCTGGCTCACAGGTGGGCGCCCAGTAAACATCTAAAAGTCTGTCAGCTTCTTTATCCCAACGATCCTCCTACCACTGGGAGAGTGTTCATCATCTCGACGAAAGCAGTGAGGAACGACAGGACAGGTTAGAAGCGGCAAGCGTCATGGCGGAAGATGTTCTTGCTGATTTCTCCAGCTCATTGGTAAAGTGGGTACAGTGATGTCATCGCCTTTGAATGAGGCTGGGGACTGAATACGTGCAGGGTGCTTAGCTGAGTACCACATATATTAAGCTGTCAATACCCGGTGACTGCTATTCCTCACCAATTGCAAAATACATGGGGAGAAAAGAGTACAGTGGCTAAACCAGTGGGAAAGAAGGAGGTGGACTTAAGGCAGCTTGGCTGCCAACTCATCCCAGTTAGTCTGGTACCATCCATCCCAGGAACCTCTCAGTTCTGGACACAACAGAACGACTAGCCATTCTGGGCCCAGCACATGGCACCAGGCAACTGCACACCTAAACAGCCTTTGCTGGCTGCTGACATCGTCCGCCCTGAGTGTCTGAGCCTTGCCATTTGCTGAGCACATGCTGCGGTCCTTCCATCCTAGGAAACCAGCCTTGGCTCTTCTGTTGTGTGGAACCCTCTGCTCCCAGAGTTTGATGATGGCCCCTTCTTGTCCTTCCTGTGTCAATCCACTGTCTCCTTTTATAGTGCGTTCACTGGAGTCCACCCAAAACATATGTTGGAAAAGTAATATTAACTCCTGTAATATGATCTTACTTAAAAAAAAGGTCTTTATAGAGGTGTTCAAGTTAGAATGAGATAATAAGGAATGAAGGTGGGCCCAAAGTACAGTGCAAAGCTTTCCAGTGGGAAGGTCACCAGAAGACAGACAGAACCAAGAAGAGGACAGCCAGCTGAGGATGGAAAGAAACAAGAGGAGGAAGGGCTGTGAAGATGGAGACATAGGAGGAGGAAGGACATTTAGAAATCAAGAGAGGGGTTAATGTGGGCCAGAAACAAGCCATTGAACCCCAATTTGGGTTCTCAGCCCTAGGGGCTGTGGAGAGACCTGGAACAGTGTTTCCATCAGAGCCTCAAGAAGGAACCAACCCTGCTGATACCTTGTTCTTGGTTTCTTGCCTCAGAAACGGTGAAAGCACACATTAGAATATTTCTGTTGTAATCTATTCAATTTGGGTGCTTTCTTCCAGCCGCCACAGGACACTAACTCCTCCCCACCAATGCCTTTCCTGACCATGGTACAGAAATGAGCCCTTCCCAGCACTCTGCATCTTCATCTCATCTTGGGCTCCTTGTGTCACCAGAAAGTACCATCCTCCCTGCTTATCTGTGGATGTCCCTTTCAAGCCCCTGTGGATGCTGGGAACCATGGTTAGAACAGAACACTAGTGTAGATTTCGTTCTCTACCTACAAACCTCTAATAAACGGGGCATAATAAGAGATCAACAAATACTAATGATAAAATAGAAAATTACAACCATATATTATAATAAAAGTTATTTAAAACTTGTGAATTATTTCTGCAGTTTCCCACTTAATAGTACTGGCATGGATTTACACCTTGGGGGCATGGGCTGCCACAGGATGACCACAATACAGACATGTCCAGCACAGCCTCCTGCCTGTCCAAAGCTCCTCTGCATGCATATTTTGACCTTGTAATCTATATGAATCTGCTTCCAGTGCCATGCTATGTTTGTTTCCATGTAAAAAAATATTAATTTTGTTCTTATTTAAGATTTCTAGAAGAAGTCTATTATTACAGGAAGCTATCATATGTGTTATGGTTTAGATCTAAAATATCCCCCTATAGTCTAAGGTTCAGAGGTGGGCCTGGTTGGAAGAGATTTGTCACTATGGGTGTGACTTGAAAGAGTGTACTCGCTTCCCCTGATCCTCCCTTCTCTCTCTGCTTCCTGACTACCATGAGATGAGCAATTTCTCATCCATTATGCTGTTTCTGCCTTGCAGCCAGCCTACCATGGACTGAACCCACTGAAAACGTGAGCCAAAATAAATCTGTCCTCCCTTAAATTGCAAGAACTGGGTATTTTTGTTCCAGTGATTCAAAGCTAATTGATACACTATGTTTTGACTCTGGTTCCAAATACTCCATTGGAAGAGGATCAATTAGCAAATCTTAGAATTTTCCCCTTTCTGGAATCCTCCAGGATCATTGCTTTCCTTTAAATAATTTATTAAAAGCACACAACCAATCCCACTCATGACCAGTTTCCCATTCTTTCTGACCAATGACTTTAGCTTAAATGACCTCAATTCCCTGTCTTGGAGAGGTTTAGTGAGAATAAATGGCATGAAGTCCTACATCCTGGCCCCGCTAGAGTAGGCCAGAAGTCAGGAGTCTGGATCTTGCTTCCCTCTTCTTTCTTTTTTCCTGCTTCACTCTGAGTAGCTCATAAGAACAAGATCTAAATGATATTTCTTTTGAATCTGTGATTTTATAAAAGTAGCATCTGTCTTGAATGCAGCTTATTTTAGTTAAGGAAATGCAGAAAGGAACTAGTATGTGTAATAACTGTCACCTCCTCCAAATTAGGGAGACAATCGAAGCAACAGGAAAGGAGCTAAACTGATAAAATACAAAACTGGCACACAGGGGGTTGGGAGGCTCTGCTGCCTCTATGAGGCAGAGCCTTTCAATGTTCTGTTGCTTGATCTCACCCATCGGAGTCACTGGAACTAGATTATCTGGGTCCAGATCCTGGATCTTCCCTTGTGAGCTGAGAATAAAAATAATGACTGGCCGGGGATTTAGCTCAGTGGTGCTGCCGCCTGCCTCAAAAGTGCAAGATCCTGAGTTGGATCCTTGGTACCAAACAAAAAGAGTCTGCACAAAAATAATGGCAAAAGCAATCATGACACCAATACCACCACCACTATGCAGGGTGAAGGAGGGTAGGGGCCAGGTGCAGGGATGGACTAAGAACTTCACACCTGAAGTGGATCATTTTATTTTCACATCGCTAGCCTGGAAGGCCACCGTCACCTTCCTCTGCAGGATGAGGAAGATGGTCAGACCACAGGGAAGGCTGTGTCTCCCCCATCTGCTCGGTCTCCTTGCATCCATAACCCTGGGCAGTCACTGGCTCTGCACCTGCCACGGGACCAGGTTTGGCCAAAGGGACACTAGCAAATGTGCTTGCATTGGGACTTTCTCCAGCTGTGCTTTGTCCCCTCAGAGCTCCATGTGATGAGCGTGGGCTGCCTTGTTCAGAGGGTGACGGCCCTGGAGGGGCAGAGATGGACTGGTCCTACCGCAGTCTCTAGAGAACAACCTGCCTGCCAACAAGCATGCTCTCAAGTGTGCCACTTGGAGTCACCTGGCCACTGTGGACAGGGAGACACAAGAGAGGGCCCAGTGCTCCTCAGCAGAGCTGGCTCTGAGCAGAACTGCATGGCAGCCATGGAACTGGAAGCTCAGTGAGCGGTTAATGCTTCAAGTCATTAAGTTTTGCTTTGTTTTTTACTTTCTTCTATGCAGAAAAACCTAACCAATATAGCTAAGTTAATGAAATTTACACAGACAGAACCCCAGTAGGCTGAATCCACAACCCTTTCCCTGAACCCCTTTACTATCCTATCTTTCTGAGCCCTGGTACCCTAACATGGAAGAAGAAGATGAAATAAGAAGTATTAGTCACTTTCCCTTCGCTGGGACAAAATACTTGACTCAAAGTGAAAATTAGGAAGAAATGTTTATTCTGGCTCGTGATTTCAGAGGATTCAGTTCACGGTCAGCTGACTCCAAGGCAGAATGGCATAGTAGGAGGGTCTGGGAGAGGAGAGCTGTTTTCCTCATAGCAGTAAGGAAGCAGAGAGAGAAGGGAGGAGCTGAGGACAAGAACATACCCTTCCAGGTCACCACAGTGACCCACCCCCAGCCAGCCCCACAATCTGACAGCACATTTCACTATGAACTCATCAGTTGATGAATCCACCGATGTGTATAGCACCCTATGATCCAATCTCCTTCCAGAAGCCTCAGCTCTGAACACATGAGACTTTTGGGGGACAGTCTAGATCTAAATCGTAACAGAGGAGGTCAAAGGATCATCTCATGGGACCACCCCGCTTCACGAATATGCTAGAGTCCTTGGTCCCTGACAACTCAGTCTCACTTCGGGGCTCCAGTGTGTGACACCCCTAAACACTTCCAGACAGTCCCAGAGCTGTGTTGCCACCAGGGTGAAGTCTCACCTCCATCCACGCCCATAACGAAGCGCCCCACGATGAGCATCTCAAAGGCACCTGCCTGGAAAGAACAGGCCATCAGCAACGCAGCGGAAATCGCAAAGCCGTTGTTGACCAGCAGCGTGTGCTTCCTGGAAGGAAAAGAAGGACTCCGTGAGGACACCCCACAGCGAGGCATGTCACTGACCTGTCCGTCTCAGGCCATCAGGAAGCTGGGCAGAGCAAGGCGCAGGCACCAGGGGAAAGGCCCAGGCCTGCATCCAGTCCCTGCTGCCACCTTTGGCTATGTGACCTGGCATGGCACCTCCTCCCTCTGGGCTCACCATGGGGTCAACGAGGCCACTTCCGAAGGGGCCCTCAGCCCTGGCATCTATGAATTCCCTGTTGCAGTATCAGACTTATTTCCAAGACTTTCATTTAAGCTCTCTGAAAACCAAGGACATCTTATGATGCATAAGTCAGGGTCCAGGCAGGAACAGGAATCCCCTCTGGCTACTTTCATGCACGGAGAGAATTTAATATAGGGAGTTTGTCAAGCAGCGATCAAAGGACTGAGCTGCTCAAATGAAGGACTTCTGAAAGTGGATGCTGCCCGTGTGGTGCTGATAACTTGGGAGGCTTGGAAGGGGGCTCTGAAAGCTGGCTCAGAGCATTGAGTGTCTCCTCTGAGAGGCACCGTGAATCTAGTCCTGGGGTCAGGACAGAAGCTAGAAGCTGGAATCGATTGGCAAAGTCATTGCTGGGAGTGGCAGGAAATTCAGGCCCCCAAACTGGGCAGGTCCTTTCTTCTTTCCCCAATGCTCTCATTGGCAAAGGACACATGGGATGGGGTGGGGGAAGGTCCCAGCTTCCACAGGGAAAGCGAAACGTAGACGGTAAGTACGGAGTTGGGAGAGTGACTTGATGGCCTTAGCCACCTACAGCTTGAGTTGACGCCTTCCTCCCTCCTCCCTTTCTTCCATCGTCGACCTCTCTCTTTCTCTTTCTCTGTCTCAGGGTTCATAAAATAACAATACTTCTTACACCCCATGGCATCTTGGATTTGATGAACTACAGTCCTAAATATAAGGCTGGACTAGTTCCCTCAGACAAGGCTGGGCCAATTCCCATGGGAAGCATTATTATTAGCTGCCGGTGTGTTCGAATGACTACTCTGTTATGAACATATCCCGAGGACCTCACTGTTTCGATGCGTGACTCATTCAGAGGCCTGGATTCCTGCAGCAGCTCTGTTTCAGGAGTCAGGAGACTCTGTAGTCCTTTGTTTTCATTTTCTCACTTGCCAAATGATTGCTAGCTCATTGTTGAACTATCACTAGATGACACTTTGAAGGGCAATCCTTACCACAGCCCAGGGAGGTAGGCATGCTTCTTATCCCCATTTAATGGATGAGTTAACTAGGATGCTGGCAAATGAGAACTTGTTCTCAGTCACAATGTTTGAGTCAAGGAGCTGGGGGAACATCGTAGCCTCTAGCAGCTTATTTTTCTCCTTAAAGACTCAATGAGGTGACAGCTATCGAATTGCTTTGTGGGCTGTGAGAAGCAAGAGGCTTCAAAGGGAACTCACGGTTACTTCTAGGAGTTAGAGCTCTTGGATTCCAGGCCAGAGCCATATCCACTAGGTCTGACTTGCTCAAACTTTCCATTACATTTTCTCCCCTTTCTACAGCTATTGGAGAATCCTATAGTCTCTGATGTTTGCAGCTTAAGGAATATGGTGCCAAGACTGCTTACAACAACATCCACTGCAATAACAGGTGGGCAAAACATCTATGTGTCCGCTAACACAGGACTACTGAAATAAATCAGGATGTGCCCGTGTGTGGAGCACTGTGCAGGCATTGAACTGAAGAAGGTGGCTCTGTTCTGATGTAGAAAGATAGTCAGTATACTGATAAGAGAAAAGTGCAGAACTTTTGTAAAATATGCAATAATTTGTAGGAAGAAAAGTGTGTGTGTGTGTGTGTGTGTGTGTAGGTGTGTGGCACAACTTGTGGAAAAGACACACAAATTGGTAACACTGAGTGCCTCCGAGGAAGAGATCTGACAGGCTGGAAGACTGAAATGAAAAGTGAACCCTTAACTCTACATCCTTTTGGTCTTTTTAAAAGTGAAGCCACTTGGATGTATCAATCATTCAAAAACTACACTTTCACTTTTTGAAAATGAAATCAAATGGAGCTCAATGAGGAAAAACACATTATGCCTTAGCAGATACTTAAAAATTCTACTCAAGACCGGCCACCCTCATTCTGCTGGGAAAAGTCAGACACTGGTTTCATAAGAGGAGCCTGGAGGTGCGAGTTTCTGCCTCTGGTGAAACCTGGAATTCTGACAACAGCCCGCAGCGGGGCTGCTTAGCTCTCTCGGGCTTTCCCATGGTCCTTCAGGAGCCCAGGGCAGCCTGATGCAGCTGCAGGCAATGGCTGAAGAGGAGAAGCAGAGGAGACTTGGAGCCAGCAGCCTGAGCTAATGGCATCTCCACAGCCTCTCCTCGGGTTCCCACTCAGAAGGGAACCAGGTATGCCAGGGTGAGGGAGGGAATGGCTTCGGTCTATTAGGGACACAGTTGCCAAATGAATTGTCACACAAAAGCCAATAAAAAGCTAAAATTAGAAATTCTAGTCAATTCAGCTATTCTTTTAGGTATCTTCCAAAAAGAGTTGAAGACATCAGATCACAGTGATGCATGCATATCCACGTTTACGGAAGTGCAATTCAAATAGCTAAGTCTTGCAAGTGGACAATTTGTCTGCCAACAGATGAAGAAAATGTGGTATTTACACATAATGGAGTACTACTCTGCCATAAAAAGGATAAATATGAGTCATTTGTAGGAAAATGGTTGCGCCTTGTGATCATAATGTTAAGTGAAATACGTCAGACCCAGGAGCTTAATGTTATGTGGCTTATCTTATATGCAAAACCCAAAGTGTAAATAAAGAGCAAAATAAAGGATAGATAATAAGAGACAGGGAGAGATCTTTTGCAAATAGGAAGAGGACCAAGAGGTAGAGGGCAGGGAAGGGGATGTCAAAAGCACGAAGATGAGCCATGTACATGTCGACTCCCCACGATGAACGTGATCACGGCCTGAAAACATGCTAATGAAAATAACATTTTAAAAAGTAGATCTTTACTGGATAGGCAGTGGGAAGTAAGGAGCTGGACTGGAAATGAAAACCAACCCCTCCTGCCGCTGCCCTACTACAGTTACACTGGCCGTTTGACACTGGATAACACGGATGGTAATCAGAAGAGTAATCGGCCTCTCTGAGCAGCTCTCAAGCCTGGCGGCGCATGGGTGTCAGCAACAGCACTTAAAGCACAGTCCTGTGTCGCCCGACGGCACGCACGGCTAGGCAACTTCACCGTGAGGGCACTGCGGAGCGTGAGGTCATCTCAGGGGCCGCCTGGCTGCGGGCCAAACCATCCTTACCCAGTGGTTGGCTGTGACCGTCTCAGCTCGGTCACTGACGAATCCCACTGCACAGGGCGGGCTCTGCTACAGTACCAGGAATCCCTTGGAGCTCCGCTTCCACTCCTGCCTGCTGTCACCTGCTGTCCACAGAGCAGCCAAGTGTCCTTCAAAGCACACCCTGAGGTCCACTCCCCTGTGTAAACCCAGTGGCTTCTCTAACAAGCTCTGTGTGAGAGGTCTTTGTCACCACAGTTGTCTGTCACTCGTCCTCGCGCGTACTGCTCCGATCTCAAGAGCCTGCTGCTCCCCATCCCTGGTGCTTGTCCTTGCTCTCTCCTCGCTCTGCTGCTGTCCCCGCTGGTTGTCACAGGACTGGCTGATCTCATTAGTCCTGGCTCATCCATCACCTCCCGACACTGAAAGAGCTCGTCCCAGCTGCAGCCTTGCCCTCAATCCTGCCACTGCTTGTTTCCTGGGTATCCTCAGCACCAGAAGAGATTGTCCTTTGTATCTTTTTGTTTTTGTGTTTGTTGTCTGTTTTCTGCTACTGACATGTAAGCTCCACAGGGCTGGAGAGTTTTTACTGTCACGGTAGCTCAAGCAACTCAACTGGTTCCGAGCCCATGTGAGAGCCCCACACACACTAAATCCCTGAGGCAGGATGTGAGGACCGAGGCTTCCTCCCTTTTGCCTGGCTCTGGTCTGTCCCATGCATGTGGACAGCACATGTGGCGCTCTGCTTGGACAGCCCCACCATGTGCCTCGAGTTCCTCATTTGTAAATGTATACCAATGCCTGTCTTGTAAGGGACCTCACAATTAGCTAATGCATGTAACTTTCTTAGGGTGGCACCTGTTAGCTCGTTTGGATCCTCAAGCAATGAAAAAATAAGTGAAAACAATGGTGAGAGCTGGCAAAGTTCACTTGTGGGGCACTTGGTTCTAAGCACTTTATGCTCATTGTACAAAGTTACCTCGTTTCACACGCAAGGAAACAGGTCGGGAAGCAGCATCGTCAAGGTCGCAGTACGAAACAGAAGAGCTACCATTCTAGTAAACAGGATTCTAAGCCACTTGACTCAAGTCATTCATTCTTCCAACAATCATTCATTCATTCATTCATTCAGTAACATCCATTGCTTTGGCACACATTTGGACTGGGTGCTGAACACTATTTTAGCTTCTGGCCTCTAGGAATAAACACAACAAAGTGCCTGCTCTCATGCTCTTCTCAACAAACAAGTTTTGTATTTTAAGTAGCATTTTAGATAGTGATGGGTGCTATAAAGATAACTAAAGCAGAAAGGGAGGTGTCGTTTTGCACAGGGTGTGCCAGGAGGTTTCCCTCAGAAGGTGACGGCTGAACGGTGACATAAAATCAGAGTAAAGAAGCCACATGGACATCTGGGAGCAGCACTCTGGGCAGAGGTATGAAAAGCCGGGCTTGGCCTATCCCAGGAACAGCAGTGTGGCCAGCATGGCTGGAGGCAGTGCAGGGCCACAGAGCGGGTGACAGAAAGTGACAGGAGGAGCGGAGTGGCTGAGGAGCTCCTCAAGGTCCTCTATGCCACCAGGAGCACTGGTATTTCCACCCGGGGGAGGTGGGCAGCCCCGAGAAGTTTCTAAGGAGAGGAATGGCATGGCCTGATGTATACTGTAACAGGACCACCCGACTTCTGGGTGGCTCAAGGACAGGAGGAGCAGATGAGGAAATGTGGAGGCCCACTCAGGGAGCCACTGCAAGAGTTAAGGCGAACCCTGATGTGATTGTTAATTGTGGTCTTTCAATTTGAGTGGATTGGGAAATGCCTAGTGTGTGGATAATTGACATGTAGGCTACAAACTGAGGAGGGAAGACCCGACCTGGATGCAGCTGTGGCGACCAATAGGCTTGGAGCCTGGGTGGAACACAAAGGGAAAGAAGCAGGAAGTCTCGCCCTTTGCTTCTTCTGACTTTTTCCATCACCTTTGGACATCATCACCTGTTCATTCAAGCTTCCAGCAGAGACACTTCATCCTTCCAGTGAAGACACAGAAGCTTTCCAACACGGACTCGCATGGGCTCTGCATTGAGCTCCAGGCCTTTGACCTGGCTTTTCTGGCTCTCCAGAGAGCAGCTGGCCATTTTCCATTCCCCCACCCCTGACTTCACAGGTGCCCATTGTAAGCCTACTTAGTAAACCCTTCTTATAATCATATTTAGATATATTTTATATTCAATTTGTTCCTCTAGTGAACCTTAACTGATACAGCTGATGATCTGGACCAAGGTAGCATCAATGGAAGTAATGACAAGTGGTAAGATCCTGGATCATCTCGAAGTCAGGATAACCAGGATTTGCTGAAGGACTGGACAGGTGGATAGAGCCAAGGTTGCTTCCCAAGGCTTTGGTCCAGTCTCTTGCATTGAACATGATGGCTTGTTTTGTGCTAGGCAGGGAATGTTACAGTTGCATAAAAGTCTGACTTGAAGCATTTGCAAGTAGGACTGCACAACTCTAAGAAATTTCATCACTTTAATATATTTCTTCCCAAAATAACTCCCAGCCTGGTAACATCCCAGTGAGAACAGAAACCTTGTTTGTAAATAATTTGCAAAGCTGACGCACTGGCATGCAGTGAGGGGGACTTTAATCATTGTGTTTCCATTTCTCCCAAGGATGAACACAGGAAAGGAAACAAGGAGATCAGTTCAGGGAGCAGAACTCCAGTGCCCTCAGAACTCCATCCAGGGTGCCTGCTTCATTGTTCTGAGCTTCTCTAATAGCGTAGAATCTTTCCTGTGCGAGCCCGAAGGTTATCAGCCCAGGCAGAAAGGGAGGGTGACAGGATGAGGAAGACGCTGGAGAAATGTCAGAGAGCCTGGGGACACTACGCCTGGACAAGAGGTCAGAGAAAGCCCGGGGGCCACCTTCCATGGTGTCATACTTCACTTGATCCCCAGGACCAGAATCAACTGGCGAGAGACACAGGGGATACTGTTTCAGTTTGAACTTGGAAAATACCTTTCACTAAGCCCTAGCGTTGTAAGAATCCTGCAGGCACTGGCTGCCTCCACATACCTTCTAGCAATTCTTTACCTCCACTAGGCCTACAGGTCACGGTCAGGCCCTGTTTCCACATCTGTTACCCAACGTGCGTCCATCCATTCCTGCTTCCCTGGCTTGAATTCCATAGTCCTTCACTTCATTATCCATGCCTCGCAGGGCCCCACCGGGGGAAATGTCTGGGGAAATGAAAGTGCTCAGACCTCTGTCTCTGTCCCCCAGCTCTGTGATGTCAGCTACCAGGAGCCCCAGATGCTCCTCCTCCAGACTGACATTGGCCCAGAAGTTCAATCCCTGATGCCAGGGCAGCCTGTAGCCAATGGCAGACCAGAGATGGGATATTTCAAGAGGGGTAACCTTGTGGGGTGACTTTTGCCCCAGAACCTCCCCTGGGTTGGACAAGGCTAACCTTGACCTGAGAGCACAGCCCTGCTGGCTCCTTCCCCTGCCTCTTCTGCTTCCCTCACCTTACAGGCTTCTCCTGAAGTGCCTCCCCTCAGCAAAGCTCATGTACCCCATCCCCTACCTCAGGCTCCGCTTTTAGAGAGCTGACCTTCTGAGACAGTTCCGCCTGAAAGAACAGATTGCCAGGAGCACAGGACATATGCTACAATAGGGACTTAATCACATCCTCCAAAGTTCATGTGTGTGCTGGTCACTTTGCTCACTGCTGGGACAAACAACCAACACCCATAACTTAAAGAGAGGTTTATTTGGCCACAGTTCCCCTCCATAGTTGGCTGGCTCCCAGGCAGAGCAGCGTGGTGGAAAGGTCTGGGTAGAGGAGAGCTGCTCATGTCGTGGCAGCCAGGAAGCAGAGAGCAAAGGGAGCCTCCGGAAAGGGAGATAAACACTTCCAGGTCATGCCCCCCGTGGCCCGCCTTTTCCCGCCAGACCCCACCTCTGTAGAGGTGGTCAGCTATGAGTCCCCATAATCCAATTGGCTTCCAAAAGCCCTGCCAATGAGCACTTTCTCAAGACAATGTCAAAGCTTCAACCCCCATGAGACTGCGTTTGGAGCCTGGCTCTTTCAGGATGTAATTAAAGTTAAATGAGATCCTCAGAGTGGGGCCCTAATTCAATATGACTGTGGTCCTTTTAAGAAGAGGAGACACCAGGGATTTGCACACACAGAGGAAAGACCATATGGGGATACAGCAATAAGTGGCTGCCACCTTGACTTTGGACTCCCATCTTCCAGAACAATGAATGACACATGCCTGTTGTTCACTCCCCCATATATAGTGTTCCATTGTGGCAGCTCGAACAGACTAAGACATGCTTGCCACGGGCACTGTACTCCTGCAGCAGTCATCTGCAGAGCTAAAGTGATTCCCTACTGCAATAAAGTAAAGACACATTCTAAAGGAAGCTTGAAGTAGAAAAAGATGAGAAAAACAGAACGTTTGAGAACCTGCTATTTTCCTGGAGTACAGGATGGGATGCCTGGCTTGCTCAATATTCATCCTTTTTTGGGGGCCAGCCCTTCCAATCTCCTCTGGGAAGACTTCTGGCCTGTACTCTGGGCCAGGGCTGGCGGTGTTCACATCTCTGCCCACTGTGGCTCCAGGAATGGACACATGATACAGGCCTCACAGCCACTGGGCATCCTAGCGTGTTAGAATGTCATTTGTCAGGGTTTGTGAAACAGCGCTGTTAACATCAGGCGCTTGAAAATTCTTTGCTGTAGGGCTGTCCTGTTCATTGCAGTGTATTTCACAGCATTCCTGACCTCTCCTAGATGCCAGCGGCACCCAGTCCCGACAACCAGAAATGTCCCCTGATGCAGTGATATTGACCTGGTTGAGAACCCCAGAAAGCATGAAACTTCACTCAGGTCAATGAGATTCATCTGGAAGAAGAGGGCCTTCTGCCGGGCCACCCTGACCCTCCGTGGGAGAGACTGGCTGGGTACAAGGCCAACCCAGAGAAAGGCAGAGCCGAGAGATGGAGGAAAGAGATGGATCTGATTACTTTTGGTATCATCTGAGACACTGGATTCAGCCACGTTGTATTTCAGTTATGTTAGCCAATTAATTCCCTTTGGGGCTTAAGCCAGTTTGTTTTGGATTCCTGCCTCAGGCATTCAGAAAGCCTCCTGGGTGACGTGAGACACTATAAATTTGATCTCATTCAACTATCATCGCTGCTCGCGCAGGTGGGGTTTGCTTATCTGCACTTTACAGGTTTAAGGATCACGCCGGCTGCCTCTTCTTGCATCTCTGCTCCCATTCACATCAAGAACCGAGATGACCTGCATAATGAGTTGCTCCCCTGCCCAAGCCCTGGAACCAGGCTGTCTCTTTTTCGTGAAGGCCAAGTGCCAAAACAGTGCCCCATCCTGGCACTGCTCACTCATGCAGGTTGCCCAGATGAAGGTGCCTGCGTGGCCTGTCAAGAAGTTGAAATCTGACCCGGGATCTGACTTCAAAGCTCGTGCGAGTTTTCTTCTGGCTTCTTCCTCTGCTTTGCTCCACAGGGAAGACGTAGATCCAGGGATAGGGGTAAGGAGGAGAGTTCAGGTGCACTTTAAAGAACAGCGGTATGATCCTCTCTGTGGTGTGATGAAATGACCCAGCTCAGGCAGAGCCGTTGATGAGGGTGACGGTGTCCCTAGCAAACAGTTGGGCTGTGACTCGATGTCCATTAGAGGGATGAGCCCTTTATCTCCTTATCTCGTTCAACCTTGACAGCAACCCTCTACAGGGTGTTCCTGTACCTTCATGTCACTGTGAACCAACTGCAGCTTAGCGAGCTCAAGTAACTCATATGCAGCCCCACAAGCTGTGAGCTCTGAGCCCAGACTTGGAGCTGAGCCTGTGGCCAGTGTCCCCGCCTAAACACAGTCACTGTCCTGGCTCATTCGGGAAGGCGGTTCTGTCACTACAGCCATGCAAGCAGAAGGCAGATGACCCCAGAAGGGGGCCTGGGATTCCACCAGAATTCTGGATGGCTGAATTCCCCAGCAGGGTCTTGAGGAGCCAGGGAACTTGCAGCCCTGAGACCTGGGGAAGATGATGTGGCTCACTTGCTGAGACTGTGCCTGGCTCCCTGCATTTCCTGCACCCAGTTTCCTTCCAAGTAACAGAGGAGTCCACCATGCCAGGAACCTTCCTACTGGTGCAGCTGCCAGTAACCAGCCCACCTGAATGCTGAGAACCCAGTTCTAATTTCCGCCCTAGCCACATGCTTGAGCACCTTCTCACGGACAACACAAGCTGCTGCTGTACCTTCCCCAGCCTTCCACCATGAGCCCAGCTTCCCCTGCCTCCCTGACAATGCCCACCCATGGCCAAGGACTAAGAGAAATGGAGAAGGTCATTCAAATAGCCCCTCATCAGAGGAAAGGCATTGGCCTGTGGTCAAACAGAGCTGGGCCGGAATTCCAATTCAACCTCACTCTTTGCAATAAGGTAAATTGTTCAACCTTCCAGGCTCTCACATTCACCATTTATAAAGCAAGGATAAAAACCCAAACAGGGTTTGAAGAAGCAAGCGATTTACTGTATGTCAAGCACTGGTATGGATCAGAAGGTGAATAAATGGTAGCTTTCTTTTTTTATTTTTGTGCTTTTGCTCTCAGCAGAGTTATTATTTAGGCTGAAACATCAAACCAACTCAATTTTCCCTCCTGTAATGATGAAGACAGGAACTGGCAGCTGCTTGGGGCACAATAACCAGCAGCTTTTGATCTGATCTCTTGGCAGCCCCACATCTCTGGCCCCACTGGCTTGTTGGGAGGATTCCACCATCACTTAGAAATTTGAGATATTTTCAAACATGTTTTCTCTTTTGCTTTCTCATTGCTGTTTTGGTGCCATGCTGTTGGAGCTGGTAATGCTACTTTCAGTGACCTCATTTTACACACAAGAAAAATCCTGGCTGAGCAATGAGAACAACGTTTCACAGCACACAGCTGGTGTGTGTGGGAGTGGGATCTGCTGGGTCGCAGCATTCAGCCACTGTTCCTTTCTCTATTCCATCTGAGTAGCTTCAGGTGCTGCCTAAGAGACATCCTCAGTGCAGAAGTGCCGTGGCCATACACAGGGCAGGGAGACATCACCATCTACAGAGCCTGGGCAGGGCTGAGTCTAACCAGTATAGGCAGGAGGACAGTGGACTGGCTCTGCCATCCATGGGCCAGAGGCTTAGGGACAGCACCTCAGTGCTCCTGGCCAGTGGCACCAGTCTGGTGCCAGACAGTCACATGCCTGTTACCCAACAGTCATGGCCTCTACAGAACCGTTGCCAGCAGGACCATAATAAGACGTTTCTTAGTACCATGGCGGGATCATAGTGCTGAGACCACACCATGTGTGGACTCCAGCCTGAGCTCATCCACACGTGTTAGCACTTAGCACAGACACCCTAAACTCTCTGACACCCCTCCTCACTTCCCGACCCCACAACACAGCAAGTTAAGCAGGAGCATGGGTATGTCCACCTGGAACATGGGAAGACCTCAGAATATGGCATCTCTCACTACATTAGGTAATAGCTGTACCTCCTTGACACTAACTTCCCAGTAATTGCGCTCTGGACATGGCCTTGGGGACAAGGAAGTGCCAATGCCTCTCCTAGACCCTGGGTACCACAGAGCTTAGTGAGCACCACATGGATGTTTCCAAGGTGGCGTCCTGTCCCAGCATTGGGAAAGCCACCCCTAGAAATTCATTTTTCTAAATTGCTCTTTCCTGGGGGCAAGAGGTGGTGTGGAAAGGAATGGGTAGGAGCCTTCTTAGTAGTATTTCTGTAGCCTCTGGGTCTGGAGAGATTTTCTAGGCTGATGAATCTCTGCTCACGCTGATGTAATATGGGGGTCTGTTGAGCAGTTACCACATGTGGATGTCAAGGTGACAATGAGGAAGGCCATATATAATAAGAGTCCCCACTTATTGAGCTACTACTAATGACTTTCTTTCTCCACTCAATTTGTCTAGGACTTACAACATTCCCTGCAGGTAGGAAATATCCTCCCTATTTTATAGATAAGGAAACTGAGATTCAAATAAATCAGTGACTTCGCCAAGGCTATCTAGCTGGCAAGTAGAAGACTCCTGATGCAAGTTCACAAAACTACTCTCCACACATACCTCTGTAGTTCCTACAAAGTTAGCAGCAAGTATAGAGAGAAAACAGTGTTTGGAGGAATTTATTATTAAATAAGTCTGTTGTAAGAGAAGGCTTCATACCAAAAATAAGTCAGGGTGCCAGGGATTTAGCTCAGTGGTTCCTGCGCCTGCCTTGAAAGCGCAAGGTCCTGAGTTAGATACCTGGTACCAAAAAAAAAGTTAGGAATGAGGCTCACAAGGTAAAGTGGATCTAACTGGAGAAGGCTTGGGTAGGAAATTGCAACAGGAAGTTTTTAATATTCACTGCAGCCTTCTTTGTAATGTGAATGATGGGAAAATAGCCTAGTGTCTACGAACAGGTAGTGGTTAAACATGGCCAGACAGCTGTATGAGGGAAGATGATCTGAGCAGCTGACTTTCTTAGAACGCAGACCCAGATGTGCTCATGAGGAACAATCTCTAAGGCTGGGCTGAGTGCTCTCTATTTGTTCCCACACCCAGACCCACCCTCTTCCCTTTCTGTTCTGTTCTGTACCAGTGAGCTGGACCTCCTCCACGGCACCACAAGGCTCCCTGGTTTGGGCTTTCACTTGGATTTGGCCAAGGGGAGACACACGCAGGACACCGGAATGCAGGAGACTGAGGTAAGAATATTTCTTCCCTGCTCCTCCCCACTAGGGTTCTGGGTTTGGACACATCCCAGTCCCTCACTCCCATCCCAAAACTCCATCTCCCACTCATGAGCCTATTGCCCATGGCTCTGGTTCTCTCTGGTCTCTGGGCCCTATTTTTGCCCTTTTCCTTTTGGGCATTGGAATCTCTGAGGTTAAACTATCTGAATGGAGTTCTGATAGCTGCAGGGACCCTGACCATGACACAGGTATGTGGGGATTGATAAGGAGGGAACCCCCAGAGATGGCCTCCAACTGACCTGCCGAGAATCTTTCCAATCATCTTCACCATTAATGTCCCCACCAGTCCACCGATGGCGAATATGGACACAGTCACAGACCAGAGCAGAGTCAGAGTATCCGGGTCTATTGGATGTCCATGCCTTCTTTGCCATGATTCATTGTAAAAGGCCTTGATGTACTGGAAATAAACAACAAACCATGTTATTTCCTTCTGTCCCATCCTGATTCTTGAAGTAAACCAGCATAAAAAACAAAATAACTTTTATAAGAGTACTTTCTTCATATTCAGCCCTTTGTCAAATTCTGCCTGAGCTTTATCTCACTGGACTCGTCTAATTCTAGGAATGGTCCCTATTTTTTATCTTATTTTACAGACAGGGAAACTGAAACTCAAAGAAATAGAGGGACTTGTTCCGTAAGTAACATGGGAGTCAAACGCAGATCTGCCCCCTAAGCCTGTGATAGCCACTGTACCTGGGCTTCTCCAACTTTAATGCTCAGTAGTATCACCTTAGAGGTGTATTAAAAGCATACACATCTAACAAAAGGCATAGCTTGGAATGGTTAAAGATATAAGATATAAAACATAACAATAAAAGACAAAAATGCCATCTAGATTTTATCAAAATTGGTCTTATATTACTTAAAAGGCACCATCAAAAACTGAAGACAAGCCATAGGCTGAGTTAGCATACTTGCTAAACATACAAAGGGAATGTATCCATAATACACAGAGTGCTAATGTGTCAATTGGAAGACAAATGATGCAATTACAAATGAGAAAGAAGATTTGAATGGACCCTAGAGAAAACACAAATGACCAGTAAGGCAATAATAGGATGTTCACTATCATTAGTCACCAAGGAGATGGAAATTAAAACCACAATGAGATACATCTTCATACCCACTAGATCCTCATCACTGTCATTGGGCTTGGGACAAGAATTGGGTAACTCTAATGTGCACCAGAGATTGAGGTCATGGCACTAAGCTCCCCAAGAGAGGTCGATCTCCAATGTATTCATAGTGGCCTATTGTTGCCAAACATGGCTCCTAAGTCCCAGCAGAGCCAGTACATGACATTGAGGAAAAGCATAGTTTGGGGTCTCATACCTGGGCTGAATTCTAGCACAGTGCTTTATCTGCTGAACCTTGGTTTTCCACATCTGCAAAGTGAGCTTTCTGGGCTGTCATGAGGGCCCCATGAGAGGTTGGAACAGTGTTCACTACTTAAGCAGAGCTCATACACAATCCCCACACAGTAAAAATTAAAAAGTCTTGTAGGACCAAGTAGTGATGAGCATGTGTACCCCTTGCTTGTGGGAGTTTAATTTGTGCAGCCATCTTGGAAAACAGTTTGACATCATCTTGTCAAGTTGGAGATGCCCTTAGTCTACAACCCAGCAGATCCTCTTCTAGAAAATTGCCCTGAAAGATTTCCCCACAAGAATTAGGATATATCTACTTAAACATCCTTGGTAGCTGTGACCATCAATCCTGATTTGTCAACTTCATTGGACTAAGAAACACCTAACAGATTACTAAATCACACTCCTGAGTGTGTCTGGGTGGATCATGGTGGCATGGCCCTGAGTAGATATATGGTCCTTGGGACTACACATGGTCCTTAAGCCATTCCTCTCCAGCACTGTTCCCCTGCTCTGCTTCCCTGCTGCCATGAACTAAGCAGCTTTGCTCCACCACACCCTCTGTCATGAAGTTTTTGCCTTGAAGCCAGCTTACCATGGACTGAAATTTCTAAAATCATGAGCTAAATAAACCTCTCCTTTAACCTGTGGATGCTGGGTATTCTATCTCAGCAAGGAGAAAGCATTGCTCATCGTAATCCCAAGCAGGAAACAACCCAGATATCCAATGACAGTAGAAAGGATAAATTGCAGATTAGTGATAAAAAACATTACAGCCACAAACATGTATGAACTATAGCAAAATCTCACCAAAAATAGTACTGATCAGAAGATAGAAACAAAGAAATGCATATTATGATTCCATATATAAAACTCAAAGATATGCAATTTTGGAAATTTGTGGGTGGAATTATATATAGATGGAAAAATGACCAAAAAAAGCAAAGAAATAATTACCTCAAATATCAGCTCAGTGGTTGTCTGAGGGGATGGTGTAGACATGATTGGAGAGGAATACTTGGCAGGACCTGCTATTCTTAACCTGGATGGTGGTTACCTGGGTGGTTAAGTTGTGTTTGTGCATGCATGAGATCTATATTTGTATTTTATATACTCTTTTATAAGCATGATACACTTTGGCCACTTTAAAACCTTTTTTAAAAGAATAGTGGAAAAATGTTCCAGGGAGAGGGAAACGCATGTGCCATTGCAGCATGGTAAGGAAAGCTCGGATGTCCACGGAATGAAGTGGCCAGCATAGGTGGAAGGGGACAGGAAGGGGAAAGGGTGGACTGGGCAGAGTTGGAAGGGCAGGTCGTGTGAGCCATTATCATGGTCAGAGCATGGTTTTTACTTGGATTTTACTCTAGGTGTACTGGGAAACTACTGGAGGGTTTTAAGCAAGGGAGGACTGCAGCATTTGTATTTTCAGGGGATCTCTCGGCTACCGAGGGGCAAGTGGATTAGAGGGCAGCTAGAGGAGAAGCCGGACATCAGTGTCTGTTGGAGGCACTGCATGGTCCAAAGGTCCTGATGGCCTGGACTAAGCAGTGGAGACAACAGAAGTGGATGGGTTTGAGGTGTATCTTGAGAGTAAAATGAACAGGATTTATAATCCCAGCTACTTGGAGAATGAGGTGGGAGGATCTCAAGCTCAAGGCTAGCCTGGGCAACTTAGTGAGACTGGCTCTAAAAAAAGTGGTCAGGACTTACTGGTTCTGTTTTATGGAAGGAGGGCACTGGAGAAGACCAAAAGGAGCAGAGAAGACTCCAGGTCTCAGATGTAAGCAAATGGTGTGGTGGCAGAAGATGAGGAGAACAGTAGTCTCTCCTCCTGCATGGTACTCATCCTCTTCCCATTTTCTCTCTCTTTCTATCACCACAGCTTCCTTCTTTATAGCATGGAGAAAGTCCAGAACTCACTAACAGCTAGGGCTCTTCCTATTGATGATGACATTCGCATGCCTTCATGCACAAGATGCTCTAATCTGCCATCGTCCTCTAATTCATTCAACAACTGAACTGAGTACTAGGTCATGAGTTGGACACAGAGATAAACCAAACATGGCCACAGATCTCAAAGAAATTACAGCTCAACAGAGCTGGTATTATGTTGTATCATGGAGGGATGTTCTTGGATGCAAGGAACAGGAAACCTCCACTCAAAATGACTAAGCAATGGAGACACTTATACGAATGCAGATTCACAGAAGGGATGAGCTTAATGTACTGTTAGTGTAGTGGCTCAGGACCATGGACAAGCACACAGGTGCTTCCTGTGGCTCCACTCTGCTTTGCACAATTTGAGCTCATCTCGAGGCTGCATCTACTCAGAATTGTAGGATGACTCCTAGGAGTGATTCCAGCCATGTGCCTTTGCATTACGCATGACTGGAGAAAGTAATGTGGCCTTTAATAGATATTCTGGGGCTGAGGAGAACTTTCCTAGAAGACTCTAGAAAACCTCTTATTGTCCCGCTGGCTAGGGTTGGGGCATAAGTCCTTTACGTGAGCAGTCACTGGAGAGTAGGATGGGAACAATCATTCTGGACTTTTGCCCTTGAATTCCTTTTCTAATCTGCCCCTCCAACCTTAGCAGGTGGCCCCATAATTCTCCAGTTGCTCAGCCAAAAGCCATGAATTCATTCTTCACCCTTGCCCTTGGCCCAAGCATCTCAGCTACAGCACTCCCTCATCTTTTCATCATGATGTGAATAATGTCCCCTCAAAATTCATCTGATAAAACTCTCAGTGCCTCAGGACGTGATCTTATTCCAGAAGTAAGCAAGTTAAAATGGGGTCCTTACAGTAGCCTCTGCCCCAATTCAGGTGGTGTCCTAATAAAAATGGGAACTTTGGGGCCAGGTAGGAAGGCAGAGGGGAAACAAAGGTGAGAGGTACAGGGAGAAGATGGCCATCTGTGAGAGGCATGGGATAGGTGGGTCCTTCACAGCCCTCAGAAGGGACCAACACTGCCAACACATTGATCCCGGACTTCCACAGCCTAGAACTGTAAGACAACATATTTCTGTTGTTTAAGCCACTCATGGTAGTGTACATCATTACAGCAGCCCCAGAAAGCTCATACCCTTGCCCTCCTTCCCCAAGACTTCTCCCACTCCCACCACTCAACCCCAGCCCCTCTCGCCTGAGGTCCTATGACACTGACCCTCCAGTCCTCCCCAAAGTGCTACAAACAGCCTCTATGAACAAGTACCACATCTCCAACCATGGCTGGACATCAAGCCAACATCAAGCACTTAGTGCAAAGTCTTTATAAACTCCAGCAGGCACTTGCCATCCTTTATGGCTACCCAGCATCGGTAGCTCCCTTCCTATTTGGGAAGACTTTACTTCCTCATGAGTGCTCGTGGGAAACAAAGGGCACTTGTCACAGTGGAGGTTGGACACGCTAGATATGAGGTGTGATCAAAACCTGCAGTGTTCGATCCCCGGTACCAAAAAAAAAAAGGTGAATGATTACATTTTTCAAAATTATTACAGTGGAAGACACACTGTCATTAATCTCCTCCCAAAATTTCCCCCTCACTTTGAACACACTTATCCCATCATTCTTGCCCTTCTAAAGCAGTTCTGGAAGCGTCATTACAAGGTACAATCAACCCATGCCTACAAATGAAGGGACTGAGAGGGACAGCAATTGCCAATGGCCATGCAGCTCATACATAGCAGAAGGGCATTTGTGCTGGAGCTGCTGACTTCAAGGCCCAAACACAACCACTCCACTATCTGGGCTCTGAAATCCACCACGAAGGAGTGGAAGTTAGCAGCTAAGTGCAGTGGTGCATGAGTTGGTGAAATACCAGTTTAGCCCTTGTGTGGTCGCAACACTCTATCGGACCCTGGTAAATACAACAGTGACAACCCCCAAAGAGCAAAGTGCACCAGGAAGAAACAGCGATAACTGCTAAGGCAAGGGGACAGAGGGACACAGGATGGGCCAAGGGCTACAGCAAAGGTGCGCAGGGCCAGGGCTGCTCAGAGAAGCCAGGGTAGCAGTGAGGAACCCCGGGATTCACAGGCACCCCTCCTGCCACCAGGCAGACTGGACCTCTCATTCTGGTTGTGACCTGGATCCCTGCTGCAGTCCTGTATTAATTCAAGCAGATAGCTCTCTTGCAAGAAGACCAGCTAATGCCCAGTCTAGAGAGCCCCTCATGACCACACTTACAGCAATGACTAGTTTCCTGGAATTAACATAAGGAAATCAAAAGATGCTGTTTGGCAGGAAATAACCTCTTTTCCTTTGCGTTGAGCTGCACTTCAAGGCCTTGGTAGAGAAGGGACAGTTTCCAGATCACTCACTGCCAAGTGTTGCCTTGGGAGTCTGCTGATACTTCTTTAATTTGGGGAAATACTAGAGCAGAAGCCTCTAAGGAAATCTTGAAAACCCCGGAATATTTGCTGCATGGTCTGGGGCCCCTACAGAACACACCTCAAAAGCTCCCTGAAGCTATTTTTCACATGCTGCCAGTGGTGACTAATGACTCTTTTGCAACTGTAGAGTTAGCAGTGACCCACCGACAGTCCCCTGTGATCGCTAAAGTCTGGTGATAAAAGCAGCAGAGCTAATTTATTGTACAAACATTCGTTGAGTTTGACCTTCCAGAAACTAATATCTGTGAACACACGCACTGCAGTGCAAGTGTACCAAGCAGGCGCTTGCATACATGTTCATGTTTTAAACGGAGTCTGTGCTATGTGTCAGTAACCTCCATGTAAAAGTACAATAAAACAAGGATCTCATTCGTCACATTTCTCACATGCCATGTGCTAACCTATGACATGGACACCTATACCCTCATCACCTCCTCTCCACGACCCCAGTGACAGAGTTCACTTTGAGGCAGCTGAGGAATGGAAGACCCAAAGCTCCGTGAGGCTTCCTGAGCTCGCACCATTGGTGTGTGGCCAAGACCTAAGCCCAGGCTCGGCCTCAAGACTTAGTCACTGCTTTACTCTGACTCTTGATGTAGAAAATACAAAGAGGAAAAATCAGACCTCCTACATTTAAAGACCCAATCCAAAAATGGGCATCTGAAATGAACAGACATTGCTCAAAGAAGTAGAAACAGCAGATAAGCATATGAAAGAATGTTCACCATCACTGGTCATTCAAGATGAAAACAACACTGAGATTCCACCTCACCCCAGAAAGAATGGCTGCTGTCAAGAAATCAACCAATAACAAATGCTGGCAGGGGTGTGGGGAGAAAGGAACCCTTCTCTATTGTTGGTGGGAGTGCAGACTGGTGCGACCACTGTGGAAATCAGTATGGAGATACCTCAAAGAACTAGGATCAGGGATTTGGCCCAGCTGTTCCCCTGCTGGGTATCTTCCCAAAAGAATTAGAAGAATCATACCACAGCGATATATGTGCACCCATGTTTATAGCGGCACAGTTTGTAATAGCTAAAGCTTGGAAACAGACCAATTGTCCATCTACTGGAGACTGGATAAAGAAAATGTGGGTTTTTTTTTTT
>NW_004624755.1:21041980-21189386 GCF_000247695.1 Heterocephalus glaber | reverse complement strand
AATGTATAATAGATAATGTGAAATAGGAAGAAAAGGTCCAAAGGGAAAGGGGAAGGGGAAGTGGAAAGGGTAGGAGAAAAGAAAGAAGGGAAAGGAACAAACATGAGATAAGGAAAAAATGGAAACAAAGTCTTTGTAAACAGGGAAGGGTGGAGGGTAAAGGGAGGGCAGGAGAAGGGGGAAAAAAAATAAGAACCAAGATATATCATGTAAAGGTACAAATTTCCAATGATGAATGTCATCATATTGTGTACCTAAAATGTACCAATAAACTTAATGAAAAAAACAAACGAGAAAGAAGATACAAAGAGTATTGTATCAATACCTCCCTTGTCTGTTGAAACACTACTGGGAGAAGAGGACAAGTGGAATGACTATTGACTGACTGCTAAGTATGTATCATTTGTATTCCTCATCTCATTTAGCTTTCTAGTCATCCTTAGAAGTGTCATGAATAGCTGTGACTGATAAACTTAATTGTCAGCTTGATTGGCTTGGGTACCATGTAGGGAATTAGTAAAGCATACTTCTAGGTATACCTGGGTGGGCCATGGAGGTGTGACCTTGGGGACTAATATAGTTCCCCGTCCCTTTCTCTCTGACAATGTTCCCCTACTCTGCTTTCCGCCACCATGAACTTCTTTGTTCCCCCATACCCTTTCACCGTGGTGTTCTTGCCTTGGAACCAGTAGGCCATGGACTGAATCCTCTGAAACCATAAGCCAAATAAACCCCTCCTCCTTTAAGATGTGGATGTTGGGCATTGTGCCCTAGCAATGGGAAAGCCAGTCCAAAAGAAGAGACCTTGAGTTGAGAAACACATTCCATAGACACATGGAATCTGATGGGACTGCCCACCAGACCTCTCTGAGCATTGCATCTGGAAGAGGGCCTGTAACTACTTCTTACCCAAGGGATATGAATAGAAGTGATGTGTTGCCTCTATCCACTAAGGAATTAAGGGTTTATATGCCTTCTTCATGCTCACTCTCTTTCCTTGTCAGCTGACCATTCCCTGAGAAACCAGAAGAGGATGCCCAAGTCCTGGGCAAAGCTACTCCAGTGGTTTGGGTCCTTGAATGACTTCATGAAATAGAGCCCCCTACTTACCTACTTCAGATGGCGACATGCACAAGAACTCTCATTGTGTTCAGCCCCTGAGACTCAAGACTTATTTGTTATAGCAGCTGGTTTACCCAAACACAAAGTCCATACCTTGATGATTGCACTATAACACAAGGCTTTGAAAAGGAGGGAAGACAGGCCAAATCATAAAAGGTGGCAGGCTTGGAGACATGGGTCTTTGCCATGCATTCCTTGTATACTTTGGGGGAACTTGTCAGATTCTATGTGAAGAAAGCTGTAATAAAAGATCATTTTTAGACCACCGTGACAGCTCATTTCTAGGCCCATGTTGGGCTATGCCCTTCCTGGAGCCCATGTTTTCCATTTCCACTGGACCTACATCTAGGAGGCCCATTCTTGTGTCTTTCTCTTTCTATATATCTGCTCCATCACTGGGGGCCCAGGGTTTTATCCTGTCTTCTCCATACAAGTCTAGTCCCCCTGCTTTCAAGGAGCTCAAGTTCTAGTGGAGACAACAGCCAAGTAAGTGCACCATGACAATATGGGTGAGAAGTGCATGACGGCAGGAAGCCGAACAAGGCTGCAGGAATCAGGCTGCACAATCCAGATCCAGTGAGAAGGCAAGGCAGGTGAACTGGCCTCAGGTTGGATGATGGCAGACAGATGCACAGAATTTTCAAGGTGCAGAAGCTGGAGGTCATGTGTTGACACAGAGACCTGTAAATGGCCCAGTGAGGTGGAAGATGGCCCAGCACTGGGAGGAAGGTTGGAGAAGAAGGTGGGGTTGATGGTAGCTGGCTTTGCCTGCAGCCTGTGGAGTCTACAAGTACTTCTGTGTATCCAAGGGAACCAACTGAAGGGGTGAGCATGGATGGACAGCTCTGATTTGTGGTCTGTAATGTCCATCATACATGTGGCATGAAGCCTATTGGAGCGTTTAGAGTGATGAGGTGGGGCCAGTGAGGAAGGTCTTTCACTCCATCTGACATGATGAGTCTGATGGAATATTTTATGAATTCATCAAGGAGCATGCATATTATGACTAGAGCTACCTAGAGCCTAAACTGCTAGGAAACAAATAAGACTACAGGACTAAAGGAAAGAAGACAGGCTTGCGTGCACTCCTGAGGGCTTCTGTGACCTTCAGCGACCTTCAGCGAGGGGCTCTGCCCCTCTGGGGAGTGTTCTCAATAGTTAGGCACCTTTGGCATCTGCTTTATTCCTCTCTTGGCCCTGTCACTTCTCTGCTGGATGACTGAACACATTACTTAACCTCTCTGAGCTTCTGGCCTATCATCTATGAAATCATTGCTTTCCTCGTGGAGTTATATGAGGATGAGTGCTCAGCACAGCTCTGGGCCCATAGATGCCCACAATAAAAACCAGAAATTTCAGTGGTTGTTGGTGGTGTCAATATCATTATTTCTGTATTTGTAAAATAAAGCACCTAGCTAGACATGAGTATTTCTCAGGCCCAAGAATCTATGAATAATTCACCATTATCTCTCAGTCAGAGAACTCAAGGGCCACACTTCTGGCAACAAATTGAACTCTGCCATTCTCATCCTCCAAATGATGACAGGAAATTGCCGGCCACTGGGAGGCAAATTACTGTGAAGCCTGTTTTACGATATTAATGTTCCTTATTGCTTCACAAAGAGCATGTCATGTATTCATCTACAATTATTCTCAGGGGCACCAAAAAAATAGTCATAAATAGAACAGTTGTGAATGGTCCAGAGTACACTCACAGGTCACATAAGAGAGTGATTCGTATCCACAGTGCCCCAGGGGTGGGTAAAGACACTTGGCACCAGAAAACAGACTGATGTAGTAGAGAAACGGTACTGAAGTCCTGCCAAAAGTGCTGCCACCAAACCAGGCTCTTCAACATAAGGGCCACACAATCCATGCAGAGTAACCTAATATCACCTGATTCTCACACTGAGGCATCCTGGGCAGACGAAAGTTCACACAGCAGGGCTGAGACTGCTCTCGTTGGAAAGGCCCACTTGGCACCTGGTCTGTGATGTGAAAAGTGTGGCTGATGCTGCCTGGAGTCTGGGGTTTTTCACATGCTGAACGCAGGGGTCCGTCTGAGTGGCCGCTGTTGGAAACCCTGGCCGCTGGGTCTCTGATGAGTGTTCCTGGCAGACAACTTTCATATAAGCTGTCACAGCTTGTTGCTGGGGGATCCTGTGTGGATCCACTGGGGGAGACTCTTGGCAGCTTGAGCCTGGTTTCCTCTGTGCTTCGAGCTCTTGTACCTCTTCCTTCTGCTGATTCTGCTTTGTGTCCCTTCACTGTGACAAGTCAAAGCCATAGAGGTCACCATGCACCTATGCAGAATCCTCCTCGCAAAGGATCTATTGAGGGGGTTTGGGGATCCTGACACCCCAGCTCCTCTGTGACTTGATCACTCATCTGCAGGTCGGGGTGGCTTTTCCTCCCCCCTGAAGGCTTCTGGGGAGGACCATAGCTGGCTGACTGCACAGGTGGAACGAAGCCTCTGTACTTCCACGGTCCTGAGAGGATTCGGCCCCCACAGCTGCTTCCAGAGTGAATGGGAGATGACACAGCAGTTGCTAGCAGTAGTCAGGTGGGCAGGACTTTCTGACCTGAGGACACCTTCTGTCCCCTCTGCAGCCTGACGCTTGCCTTTAATTCCGGAAACCATGAAGAAAGTTTCATTTTCTCTTTGGCCCCAAGCAGGAGGGAGGGCACTCCCAGCACTTTTCTCATTCCCCCACCATGAGTCCTGAGCCTCTGTCCCGCAGGAGCAATCTTCTGAGAGAACACAGGGCTCTTTCCAGGGGGCCGTGTATCCAAACAGAGTGCAGACAACATGTCCCACTCCTTCCTGCCTGCCCACCCTTTGGCTGGAATGAAAAGGTGAGTGTTTTCACTACTGGTCAAATTGCTTATGGCTGCGAGAAGTCAGCCTTGAGCCTGCAGGGGCTTGCAAAGGCCATCTGATCCAATACAAGTTTTTGTTTGGGGTTCCAATTCTAAAATATCTCCTTTGTAGAATGAGAATAAGAACTCCTGCTTGCAGATCGGGCTGCTGGGGGGATTAATTGAGTCACTGAAGTTCTTAATACAATGTCAGTGCACAGTAGATGTTCTATAAATCTCAATCTCTTTCCCTGTAGGTCAGAAGAGGATGTTTCTAGCTTTATTTGCTGTGGTTTATTCACATCTGCACATTCACTCCATGTTTTCATCACTCCCTCTTTTTGGGTTCCCTGTCCCTGCTCTGACTGAACTAGTCACTGCCCCACCCCACTGAGCAGATCTGCCCTGACCCATGGTGGTTCAGTGATCTCTCCCCATTAGGGAATTTCTGCTAGATAAACTCAATGAAATGGGACAGCTCATGACAAGTCCCCTGAGGCGGACCTCTGCCTAAGCAGACCCGATACCAGCATCCACAGGAGCATAGTGATAACAGAAAACCAGCAGCTGCCCCACTTAGCTACACCTTCAAGAAAGCTGATTATACAAAAACCACAAAGACTTGCTGTACCCACCACCACCCTGCTGTTCCTACTGCCACCCTATTTAGCAGCCAGCCCCAGGCCCATCACCCATGGGACTCTAAAATTTTCCCCTCTCTCTACCAGTGCCCCCTCCCCTACCTAAACTCCCCTATATCAACCGTGCGCACTCTCCTCTCAGTGCCAACGGCCTTCTTGCCCTTAGCCCATCTGCACCCAGATGGCAGTAAACTCACTGCATGTTGCTTGAACTTTGCCTGCCTTGGTGGTCTCCATCATGCCTCAGTCTGACCTTACAGCTCAGAATCAAAGATGCAGCTGTTCCAGTTCCAATAAGCTGAGACCTACAAGGGCACAGAGCAGGCAGCATCATCTACTCACACCCTCGCCTGGACCAGCTAGACACCAGCACCCCAGGCCTGGAAGGACCCTTCTCCAGGGGAGCTGCTCTGGGCTAGTTGATCAAAAGCCTTGGACTCGCTCCTGAGCTACCCATCTGTGAGTTCCTTTGAATCTTTAACCAGCTTCAAACATCTGCAGTTAATGGGGCAGCTCCACTCAAGTAGAGAGAGACGTTGATTTTACTTTTTATCATTTGTTTATCTGCCCTCAGGGAAGGAGTGGGGAGAGGAAAATGAAGGAATGGACAATTTCTGCTGGGAAATTTATGGGGAGTCCTATTAATCGCTCTACTGAAACCCTGGGCTCAAATGCTAACAGCAGGGGTGTGAGATTCAGATCCATCCATGAGAAGACAGAAAACACTGCCAACTCTGAACCCACTGGAAAGGTGGGAAATTCGCTATAAAAGCCAAACCATTCACTGTTATTTTTCTGGATACTGATTTCTTTTTTCTTAAAAAAAGTTCTAATTTAAATGGGGTGGAAATAGGTAATAAATGAGATCCCTAAAGCTATACTTTCATTCATTCTTTTTTTCTCACTTCTTCCTTCTCCCATTTCCTAATGCATTTAACCAACATTATTGTTTATAATATACATTTGTGTAATGTACATTGTAATATTACAACATGTTGTGGTCAAGGTTTGCAAGGGGCTAGATTAAATTCAGGGGACATAATTTATAGGATTATTTTATAATATTCACCCAAAAAGTCAAATGGAGAGGAGTGCAAGACATCTATTGATACTCTAGAGACCCAAAGAATCCAGCTGAGGGCCTGGATCCCACAGCAATGTCCCACCCAAGTTCAACTGGAGGCCTAAAGTCCAAGGCAATGTCCTCCAGGGGTCCAGCCCAAGGCGTAGAGCCTACGGCAATGTCACATGCAAGTCCCTATTGAGGATCTGCCCCCAGAGGGCCCAAGGACCAGTGGGGGAAGCCAGAAAGCCTGCACCAGTGGGGTGAAGGAGCTGTGACACCAGGCTGAGAGATCTGCACTGGAGCTAGGAAGCGACACTCAAGGTGAAGATCAGGGCTCCCCTGACGAGAACAGCGGCCATTCCCAGCACAGTGATGACCCAAGCTCCTCCTTCGACAAGGACAGACAAGTTTGCATCAGGAAAACCATCCACAGCAAGCTTCTCCAAGAAAGTCAACAGCCAACCATCTTCCCCTTCAGTTTTGTTTTTATGCCATTAGCAACAATCCTCAGGTGGCCCTTCCACACCCAGACCACACTGACTCGGTTCGGCTGGGCACTCTGAGTTGACCATTAGTTAATCCACCACACGATATATGGCTGTGTACTACAGAACTTGACTGGGATTTGTCCTTGGTTCTTGGGAGGTAGCCTTTTTTTCTTTAAGATTTTTTTTTTAAAATTTTCTTTCCCAGTATTGGGAATTGAACCTAGGACCTTTGCATTGAGCTATATCTTCAACCTTTTTCTATTTTTATTTATTTTGAGATAGTGTCTTGCTAAGTTGCTAAGGTACCCAGGCTGGGTTTAAATTTGTGATCTTCCTGCCTCAGCCTCCCAGGGTGCTGGGATTACAAGTGTGCACCATCAGGTCCAGCTTCTTTATTTATATATATTTTGATTAATGCTTATTAATTTTGCAAAATATTGGGTTTCAACGTGGTATTATCACAGATGTATATAACATATTTTGATCATTTCGTTCCCCTACTGCCCTTTCTTACACTCCTTCCCCCTACTGTTACTCTCTTCCTCTTATCCCTAATAGTCTCCCTGCTACTTTCCTGCCATCTTTAGTCCTTGGGATTTCTTGAGTGATGAGGATATGCAACTGAGATATGTCAGGATGGGAAGTGTGCCTGCCAAGAAGGTGAACCATGTGGTAAAGGGTCGGGGCACTGTGCCCAGTGTCATCAGCCCTATCTCCAGACAGGAGAGGGAACTGGCGACGGAGTTAACCGGGCAGCTGAAGGTGCCATCAGTCACACACAGGAAATGAAACTCGCTGGAGAGCGCTGGGAATCAGCACTGTGGGTGAAGGGTTACACCAATGCTCTTGTCGGGCAGGTGAGGGTAGCGATGTATCCTAGCTCCACAGTGAGAAGGCCAGGACCTTCCCCGGCATCATCCCATACATCTCTTTTGACTTCTTTTGATTTGCATCCTTTTTGGTATAATAAGCTATAAAAAAAATTGGGAGGATAGCGCGTTCCTGAGTTCCGTGAGTTCTTCTAGCACAACCTGAGCGGTAGTGGAAACTCCCACATTTGCAGCCAGATGTTCAGAAGTGGGCGTGGCCTGGGAACCTTGAGTTTAGGATCTGAAGCGAGAGCCATCTGGTGGAGGACTGTGCCATCGGGTGGTTGCAAACTTCCTGTGCTAGAGAGGCTCTGCAAGACCCCTGGGAGCCAGGGGCGGCCAGCTCCGCTTGCAGGGCTACTCTGGTCTCTGGGACCCCGAGCTCCCTCCCAAGAGCGGCCCCCTCTGCCCTCCTGGTCAGCACCCTTGTGCATCTCCACCCGGTCCCCCTCAGTGCCGCTTCTTAATGTTGGCCCGGTGGTCATTCTGCCAGGGCTGCCATCCTCTCAGGCTCATTGCAATGTGGGCTCCTCCTGCCTCCTAGGAGCCTCATGCATCCTGGGTTGGGACCATCTGGCCCCCACTCTGCACCACATGCTTCTCATGCACCCCATCCTCCTTGCCTGGTCCTTTCAGTGTTGGGTCCCTTGGGTCTGGAGTCACCCCACCCAGGCCTGGGTCTGCCCCGCCTGCCCTGTGATGGGACCCACCTCAGCTCACAGAGAACCCCCTCTGCAGCTGCAATGTCTCCAAAAAGCCCTCGCTGCCCCTTCAGGTAGGGTCCAGACATTGGGGGCCCCTGGAGACCAAGGTGACATCCCCCACTGCCACTCAGCAAGCCCAGACTGATCTGGCAGTACTAACGAAGCCAGACCCAGCAGGAGCAGCAGTCTTGTACAAAGGCTGATGCTTATGTGGCAGAAATCTGAGGCCATTTGCCAGGTTTGAGATTAGCATCTCCAGCCCGAATTCAAGGCTACTTGAGAACTCAGGAATTATCATATACATTTGATTGGTATGCAAATTAGCCTTGGATTTTTCAGCCTTTTACAAGGGTATCCCCAGGTGCCTCCCTCCATTCCTAGAACCTCAAGCACACCTACTAGTCAACATTTCCTGGCCTGCTACTTCTTTTGTAAATAGTTTTCTTGGCACACAGCTTCACCTGTTCATTTCGTATTGCGTATGCTTGTTTGTTACTACAAAGGCTCCTGGTCCCACACAGCTGGTTAATTTCTCCAGTGTCTGTCACTGCCACTGGTGTGGGAACACCTGGAGGACATGGACATGTGGTGCTCCTCTCTCCCCAGCTACCTGGCCACATAGCAGAAACAAGGTCAATGCCAGAGACAGCCACTGAAGGACAGACTGCCCGCTCCCTCTCTGAAGCAACAGGAAACATAAAGCATTAAAATCACACAATGATGGGGGTTTCAGGCAGAGCAAGAAGGGGGCAACATGACCCAAGGCTCTTTGGAGAAGGCATGGCTTTGCAGTGCTGGGCTGGCTAATAATAAAGCCACTTTTCATTTCTATGTATAGACTGCTCCTTCCAATGAGAGCCCTGTGGGAGGCAGGGGTCAAGGGCAGCCCTCCTGGCTTGTCATGGGTCCCCGTGCTGTCCCCATGGTCATTCTTGGCCTTGGTGGACCATGCGAATGCTGGCTTGTGGAGCCCAGCACTGGTGGTCAATAACACAGGTGGAAAGGGCAAGGCTGGATTCAGACAGATCAGAGTCTGAATAACAGCACTGCCTTCTCCTAGCCATGTGGTCTTGGGCAATTTGCTTAAACACTGTGCCTCTTTTCTCTCATGAGGAGGTGGGGGTAGCATCGATGGGCTAGATGATGCCCCTCCATCCGCAAATGCAAGTGTCGAAGCCCTAAGCCCCGGTTCTGCCTCACTACACCACATGACCTTGCCATGGCTTCCCAGTGCCTATAGACTAACACTGCTCCTCAGGCTCAGGTCTGTGGTTCTCTTCCACTCCACCCTCCTTTCCACCCCTCCTGCTGCCCCATCTCCCCTTTCTCATTGGACACTGGCATGTGGCACCTCTACTATTCCCAGCAGGCCACTACCTCCTCCAGGTTGCCTTCCCTGTGTCCCAGCATGGACATGTGACCAGCATTCATCAAATACGTGCTGAATGAATGCAATGCGTAGGGAACGAATGAGCTGCTCCTTCCTCCCACTCCCAAGGCCACAGGGTAAACCCACGTTGTACTATTCCAGGCACAAGTTTCACAGGTCCACCTCATACGCTGCCATGGACATGAAGCCCACTGCCCTCCCCGCTGAATGGCCCACTGCACTTCCGAGATGGAGCAAGAGCCCAAATTCCCAGTTCTCCTTCAGAGAGAAGTCAGGGCAAGTCAGGTCCCATCTTGGGGGACATTGTAGTGACAAGATCAAGCACCACTGATTGCTGCAAGAGCCTGGAGAAGCCACCTTGGCCTCCTGGCTTTCAGTTTTTAGCATCAGAACCAATTTTTCAAATGAACCTACACAGATGTCAGAGACTTAACAGAATTTTTAAAAACCCAGATCTGTCCTGGCACAAGCAGAGCCCAGATTTGCGAGGCACCTCTCCAAAATCCCAGGGCTCCCCAGGACTCTCCAGCACCCACAGGTTACGCACCAAGGATGCTGGGCCCCGGGACAGGAAAAGCTCGAGAAGCTCCCAGAGCTGCCCTGCTTTCCCCAGTGTTCCCCGTCCCTCCGACCTGCCTGCCGTCGCTTGGCCCCCAAGATGGGGCCCAGCAAACGCCCCTTCCGGGTGGCATCCTTCACATCTCCATCCTGCCCTGGGGGCCGGGGGGCCTATGGCCGGGGTGGGGGGCACACTTCACCTGGGCCGCAGGGGTCAGAATTGCACCCAAAACTGGAGCAAACAGGAGCCAGGGCTGGGTCTCAGCCAGCAGGCCTAGGAGTGGCCTCTGGTCGTGATCACAGCTCAACCGAAAAAACAGCCGCGAAAATGCACAGGCTTCCAGGGGTGAGCCCTGGGGCAGTGAGCCCCCGGGATCCCTCCTAGGACCTTGGAAACCTACTGGGGCCGCCAACCTTGCCCCGGATATCTACAAAAGACTGGCTTCCCCTCCCCGGTGGTGCCCAGTGCAGGGTCTGGGGGGCTGCAGGCCACATACACCCGGGCGCCCTGACCACGCGCAGCCTGAGGATCCGCGCGGCGCAGCGCCCCCTGCCGGGCCTAGCACGCGAGCACTCACCCGGGTTGGGGCGTTCACCACGGACAGGTTGTACCCGTACAGGAAGGAGGAGCCGAAGGCGCCCACGAGCGAGGCAGCCAGGAGCGAGAAGGTCCAGTCCTGGGAAGGGAGAGGAGCGCATGTCAGAGCGGGCCTGGCAGAGCCTGGACTGTCCCCTAGCTGGGGAGAGGATGCCGACCATGCCAGACGGGGCAAGTGGAGAGGCTTCACTTGGGGCCTGCAGGCAGGATTTCCATAGAGGTCCCCAGCTTCCCGCCGGGCTGCCGCAGGGTCCCTGCACACATTTGCTGTACTCGGCGGGGCGCTGCCCGCAGCCACACGCCATGACGTTAGACGGGAGCACCAAGCAGAGCCAGGGCGGCTGCAGCTGACACCCACGGGGCGCTCCCCATTCTGTGCATCCTCTCTTCCTTCCTGGAACTGACCTGTCTCCTTAGTCCCCCTGGGGGGGTGGGCACAGAGCTGTCCCTGGGGCTGCCCAAGGTGGGGTCTGGGGCCTGAGTGGTCACAGCTGCCAGTCACTGACCTCCCCCACCTCTGACTCTTCAGGTGCCTTCCTGTAGGGAGCCTGAGACTGCCCACAGCCACACAGACACACGCCCGCCACGCACGCACGCAAGCGCCTGCATGAGCACTCGCACGGGCGCTTGGTCGCACGCTCGCGCGTGCCCGCACACACATTCTTACTGGCTGAGGCACAGTGTATAGCCTGGTCTCAGCTCTTCGGAACCAGAACCTGCAGATCCACACGGCCTTATGCCGAGAGTCATAAATCTGCTAAACGGAGTCCCGCCCACCCCGGCCCCACACCAGGGGGCCATAGCCAGCCTGGAGCGGGAACACCCAGGCCCCATGGCCCCTGCTGACCAGCTGGCACAAGCAGGCTGCAAAAGAGGCTGGTATCCTAGCCTGGTGGACGTGAGCCAGATGGAGGACTCGGTGTCGGTGTGTGTGTGTGTGTGTGTGTGTGTGTGTGTGTGTGTGTGTGTGTGTGGTCTGCTTGGAAGGTGACTTGGAAGGCGACGCTGGTCTCTGGTAGTAATTTCTTTGCCCACGCACCTCCTTTAGCTGGGCTTTGGGGCCATAGGGCCCCACCTCTGGTTATGCAACCTGAGCAAAGCACCTGACCTTTCTAAGCTGCAGGGCGCTTAGTAAGGGTACCAGATGTCGCCAGTGCCCAGAACAGTTACCTCTCTCTTGCTCCACTCCCTCGGTGCAGCTGAGCCCAGGTAGACGTGCCAAGGTCTCTACCTTGTCCCCCTGACGTCTTCTCCAACAGGCTTTCTTACATCTGAGAGCCACTGCCAACATCGCCTGCCTGTTTTTACATTTATCTCTTCAGCCCAACTTCATCTGACCTCCTGCTCCACTACTTAGGACCGTGGCACCTCTGGCTGGTTAGGTGGCTGCTCTGTGACTCAGTTTCTCCATCCCACACCCTGAGTGCCAGCAGCAAAGCTGCTGGGCTCACTGTCTGGGGGCAGGATGTGCTTCTTCCTCATCCTTTCTGGGAACCATGCCTGGCAGTGAGAGGGAGGGCCCGGGGAGGGCTTACAGCCAGGGGATGGCATTACCAAATGAAATGGGATGGGCCTGGATGGTCCCTGCACTGTGAGGAGCTTGCGCTGACCAGGATCCATTAATCCAACCAAGTCAGCAACACTCTGTCTCTGTCTCTGTCGCCCTTTAAGGTCACTCTCTGGCCCCAGCCCACAGGGCACCTCCTCCAAGCCGCTGGCAGCACCTGGGCCCTCAGGCCCAGGCCACCCTGGCTCCCTGCCCTGATCACCATGGAGCAGGCCAGAGGACTGGAGCTCCGTACACTGTGCCAGGCCTTGCCAGCTGCTGTGCCAGGGCCTGCCAAGGGTGGAAAAGAGGTGGGCACCGTCTCTTCTGCCTCAGCCACTCTCCCCTGCGTGCCCACTTCCTCCTCCCCTCCAGCAGAGGAAAGGGCTACTGTCACTGCCTGTGCCACGCCCTAGGAAGGGAAGCAGGGCTCACCGGAGCAGCAGTGCATCTGTTCCCCAGGAGGCTTCATGCCCTGGCTACGGCCTGCTGCCAGGTTGCTCTTGGCCCAGTAAGAGAAGGCACAGGATCTGGGGCCCCAGCCAGTGTCATGTGGGCGACAGTGCGTGACTTAACTCGGGCCCCTCTGACTCAAAGCCAGAGGCCCTTCAGCCTCACGGCTGCATACTGAGGCCTGTCCCTTGTGGCCACCCAAGCTAGACCCACAGCCCACCCGCCAGCTCTAGAGAGAGCCCACTGAGTGATTACCTTCCTTCTCCCCTGACCCAGGGGCCGGCCGCCACTCCCCCTAGGGCGGTGACATTCAGGCTGCTCCCTTCCTGGTCCCGAAGGCCCAGGGCAGCTGGTGTCAGATGTCAGGAGAGCAGAGCTCAGGTCCTTAGGCTCCATGCTGGAGTTCATCCCAGCTGCCCTGGATGTCTGGGCACGGATCCTGGACTCTGCCCAGGCATCTCGTGAAAGAGAGGCATGCTCCACAGGTTGGGGGACGGGAGTGCTCACACAGGAAATGTGGCAATTTGTTCTTGCCTGAACAGGAAACACAGGGTTTTCCCAGCCCCCAGGTCAGTACAGTAACTGAAGAGTCTTAAAGGAAAACTTGCCCTCCTGCCAGCTATACCCAGGGCAGGGACTTTTTTCTTTGCTGTCTTCCTTGCCAGCATTCTTCCTGGAGGAGTAACCCAGGGAGGCTTTCTACAACAGGGCAGAAGGGAGAGGTTTCTGGCTTTGTCCCCTAGCCTGGGTGGGGTGGCGCCTGCACGTTTTTCTCTGTGTGTCCTCAGGCAAGTCACGTGACTTCCCAGAGCTTCTGTCTGACCAGTGCCAATAGCTACTGATCTCATCATACTCTTCTGGCAGAGTTGTTGTGAGACTCAGTAGAAAACAGGCAGCCCCAGCAGCACACAGGAAATATCTATGCAGACCCGCTGCACATGCGGAGGCTGTGGGTTTGGGAGAAAAGGAGACACCTCTTAATCATGACTGTGTTCCGCTCACTCAGCACCAGCCAAGGGAAAACCTTCTCTGTGCCGGCCCACGCCTGCCTGGCACCGAACGTGCACCCTGACTCAGCAGAATTAATTCACTGTGTGGTAGATTGGCCGCGAATGTGGGAGAAGCGCCTTTGGTCACAGCTAGGACAGGCTGCTTCTGCTGTCTGCCCCCAGAGGCTGGGTAGGGACACAGGTGTGCTTGGTCCATGCAGAAGGCTTCACAGGCAAGGGCAGGGCTCAAGTTCACTGCCAGGAGGCAGAGAAGCCAGCAAACTGGGCCTAATGGAAAGTGCACATTGAAACAGAGCCGGGAGGGTGCACCCATGCCTGAGCTTAGGATGCAGCTTGGGTGAAGGATGCAGAGACAGCAGGGGAACCACGCTTCCCACAAGAAAGTGAGCATCAGAGGTCAGGCCAGGCGTGAACAGAGCACTGTGTCTCCCAGCTCATCGTTTGGGGGCAGCTCTGGGAGGGCCGGCTGTTCCTTTAAACTGCATTAGTATTTGTTTGCAATGCATAATCACATTCATTTGTTGGAGACCAGGCCTCCAAATAAAGACAAAATGACCAGGCCTACACACTTCCCCAAGGACAAAATAAGTGGTAACAGCAGGCCTAATGAAGTCTAGATAGACATCAGTCACCCAGGTGGGTACCAAGACCTCTGGACCCATCACTTCCTAGAAAAAGTCTCTTTCCATGCACACTTGTTATGTGATTTGTTCCCCCACTGGATCACTACTGCCTAAGTGACTATACCTGTAGCCTTATTGGTTGATCACAGCTTTAACCCACATGTACACACATGGTTGTGCTCTATAAAACTCCCCCTGTAAAGTGGGGTCCTCAGCCACCCAATGGGAACCTCTCTTGCCTCTCAGGAGCTTTCTTCTCAATAAATATTTTCCCACTCTTAACCTCTGCTCTTTCTAGAACTCATTCTTTGATTTTAGAGAACATGAACTCAGCGTATCAGACATCTAACAGGTTGGGCGATATATTTTCATATTTCATCTCCTGTTTCAATATGATGACTTTAACTCTTCTAGGAACATATCCTGAGGAGGTGTTGCTGGGTAAAATGGAATTTCTAGCTTCAATTGTTTGAGAAGTCTCTATTCCAATTTCCACAGTGGTTGCAGCAGTTTACATTCTGACCAAAAGGGTAGAAAGGTTCCGTTCTCCACTTTCTCCAGGCAACCTTGGGCTGGCTATTTGTGGCTTTCAGCCACTTGGCTACCCCCTCCTGAGCTGTGCCCTGTGGGAAACATTCAGCTACACATGTTGCTGGGGTGGGCATCCCCTGGGATGTTGTGGAAAAGGAGGCTCAGAGGGCACTGGCAGGATGGGAGCCGAGGAGCTGTGTGGCTGGGAAGGGCATGAGTGGAGGGCGTGGGGCCTGGGCCTGTGGGGACCAAGGGCTGGTCCCTGTGGAAAGCGAAATGTTGGAGCATGGAGGGGGGACAGCCACATCCCAATGCCAGCCAATGGAGACTTGATAGTCATCACCTCGTCTCCTCCCCTCACCCTGCTGTCATGCTTCCTCCTTGTCCCTGGTTTCCACGTCTGTAGCAGTGGTTCCCACAGATCTCCCTAAGACTCAGACTAGAATAGCTGACTCCCCAAATTTAAGGGGGCTCCGCAGATAATGCTGGAATTGAAATCTCAAAAGGTGCCTGAACCCAGGCAGTCAACACAAATGGCATAAAGGAAGAGGGAAGGCAGGTCCCTTCATGAACCCCATGACGGCTACCCAGGGTCTCCACCACCAGAGCAGCCTGCCTGTCCTCCCCCATCTCGCACGTCTGCAGTGCTTTCCAGTCCTGAGGTCATCCTTGCTCCCTTCAGCCCAAGGGGCTAAGTTAAGGGAAGAGCTGAAGCTCAGGGACAATGTGGCCTGGGATCTGTGCTCTGAAGTGGTCCCGGAGAAACCTGGCTCTGATCAGAGACATGGTGATGGAATCGATGTTTCTGTCTGGGGGATGTTCAGCTGCTCCACCACTCACCCTTCATTCACACATCCACTTACCAATATGTCCTGAGCTCCTGCACATTCGGGTTTGCCTGGCCCTGTGCAATAACTGCCTTTGATTTGCTGGGCCCTCAAGGCTCAGCTCCCTGATGCCCTCCTCCTCCTCCAGATGCTGCCCTTGACCTTTCCCTGCTGTTTCTGTGTTCCATACCTTGGAAGGCAGGGACTATGCACATCCTATGGGCTGAATTGTGTCCCCCAGATTCATATGTTGCCGTCCTAACCCCCAGCATCCCAAATGTGATGGTATTTGGAGACAGGGTCTTTGAAGAAGTAATTAAGGTAAAATGAGATGATTAGTTGGGTCCCTGTCCAATGTGAAAAATGTCCTTACAAGATGACTAAAGGAAAACGTAGAGAAAAAAATCAGTTTTCCTAGCTGAAAGCAGTCTCTCCCAGTTTCTTGTGGCTCCCCACTCAGATCCCCCCAACTGCTGACCTCTGCTCTGCTACAGATAAGGCAAACAGCAAGATGATGCAACCAGAGTCCAGAGATGTCCTGGGTTCTCAGGAATCTGCCTCCCTCCAAGTCTGACCTCTGCTCAGGTATTTGATAAGGAAGACTCTGTTTACATCTTAGAGACTTTTCTCTCAAGAGATACAGATAAGGTTGACCCTGCGTTCCTATAAACAAGGCCCATGACCTCCTGAAATTCCTTATGTGTGTATTGTTTCAAGGTTAATCTGTTAAACTGTCACTAAGTGAATAATTGTCTTTGTCCCATTTCCTGCCAACCCCCTCAACAAATGTATAAAAATGGATCTTCTCCTTTGTTCATGGCCTGGCATTTTGGACATGAGTTCAGCTGGGTCAGGTACACACCTAACAAAACCCTCCTACTTCCTAGTGGTCTCCCCTGTCTCTTGAATTCTGCAACATGACCACATGCAGATTCAGGGAGAAGATGCCATCCACAAGCCAAGGAGAGAGGCTCAGGGGGAACTGAGGTAGGACAGAAGAAATAAAAATGGATAGGAAGGAAACCAGGAAATTGAGAATTTAAAATTGTACTTTTAAGAAAAACTACAGCTTCAAAACAAGCTCTTTTCCTGCTTCTGGAGGCCACCTGGTATGTGATCCTCTCCCCTTCCATTCTTACAGAGAATAATATCACATTCCTAAAGGGCCTTTACAATAACCTGAAAATTCCCAGGCACGAGACCCTTTTCACCTGAAAACTGCCTTTTCCTCCAGCCCAGAAAGCCTCTGCATTGGAGACATATGTCTTCACCCATATCTCAACTTCAGACCCATATATCTATATGCAACTTACACTGAAACCTGGCAGTCAGTGAGAATTACACATCTGAGATCACCCATATGGAAACAGCCTTTAAATGTGCCCTGCCCTGGCTTGTAATGCACCTCATTTCTTTGAGCACCAGCACTCCACTTTTGAGTGCATCCTATATCTCTCCTTAATAAATCCTTCTCATGCCTCTTTTACTGACACTTACTGAAAATTCTTTATCTGTAATGGGAATCAGTTAACCTGCATACTTATTTTAAAGGGGTGGGTTAAGTTCAGGGACTCCCATACCCAGCCAGTGATAGAAACAGCCTTGTACACACCTGAGTCATAGACCTGAGGCTACCACAGCACTTCTGCTGTTTAAGCCCCATCTTTGGAATTTTGTCACGGTTGCCTCACCAGACTCCAACTGTCCCCTCGATGATGTCCCAAGCTTAGAAGGTTGGCTAAGAGAATGTGAACATTTTCCAGCAGAAAAGGCTTAGAAGAAAGGAGTTTTCTAGCAAACATCATTTAAGTAGAACATTATCTTTTATTACACCAAATACGTAGATGCACATCCTTGCCTCACCTCATATGAGCACCAGGCAAAGACACAGTGTCCAGGAAGAGGAACTGCTGTCTATGTGACGTGGTTCTTCATGTCCTTGTGACCTGAGCAAGTGGCTTCACTGACCTGACCCTCCACCTCATGTCTGTGTGAGGCCAGTGCTGTTTGCACTTCCCTGGCAGCTTGTGTAGGGACCTGTGTTGATCTTTGAACTGCCGAATATAGGATCATTGCAAACATGGACATGTTTTCTTCCAAGTCAACATTGCCTCCAAGCCCATCCCAGGAGAAGAGGCACAGATAGGCCAACGTTTGAGACTGGGTCCACCTTGGTTAGCCACAGAGCCTTGGCCAGGTGGCTGCAGCCCTCTGTGTGCCCCAGTTCCCTGCCTGGAAGATGGGGACCGTGCTGCCCTTGCTCTAGAATGACCAAGAGAACCAAATGGGAGACTCACAAACAGGTCCAGCACAGAGTGGTCACTCTGGCTTTAGCTCCTGAATCTGGCTTTAGAGAGGGCACGAGGAGCACCAAGGAGGGCGATAATCTTTGTAGTTGCCAAGGGCTTCCTAGAGGAAGAGGCAGGGGGAACAGGGGATGGATCTGGGTGCATCCTTAAGGACCGTGACCTGACCATTGTCCCTGATTAAGAAATAACCTTTCGAATAGTGGGCCCTGCCAAGTCCTGCAGCCCAGCAGCAGCCCAGTGCTGCAGACACCGTGTGTGTCCAGAGCCCCATCCTGACATCCCACAGTTCACCCAGCTCCTCCCCATAAAACTCTGCTTCCTGTCACTGCCTGCTTGTCTCTCTTTCCGCCCTTACCCCAGTCCTGCTTCCCCTGGAGGAGGGAGGGCGAAGGACAAGCAGAGACTGTTGGGGTCACCAGGTTGCGTGCACAAGGGAGGACCAGGAGCAGGACCTACCCCTTTCTTTTTCGCCAGCTCACTTTCTTTGTGTTCTGCGGGGTCCGCTTCACCGAGCTTCATGGTTGACGTTTGGGACTGTGGGGGTCCTGTCGTTCCTGAGAGAGAGAGAGGAAAAGGAGAAGACTTTCAACACTTGCTGCTGCAGGATGGGAAGTCACTGGAGAGGGACACTAGGCGAAGACACCAAGATGAGACGCAGTAGTGTCCTCACTGGGACTCCAGGTCCCCGGAGACCAGGACTCTGCTCTGCTCCTTCCTGGCCTCAGTCTCTCCACCTACAAGATGGGCTTAGGCTATATCTGCCTTCCCCCGTGTGCTTCAGTACAGGCTGTTCCCTGTGATGTTCCTGATACAAGGTCTTGCTTACAAAGGGGTGTATTTTGGAAACACCAGACAGTCTGTCTCTAAGAGGTGACAACGACATCCGTGTGAGTTAAAACAAAGTGCCAATCTCACCTGTCAAGTTGAAACAATCACCAACAATAACTTAAGTCACCAGCCTGGCAGAAGTAGAAATTGCACAGGTTTTTTGGAGTCTGGGAACATGTTTCTAGAACCACACAAGTAATTATACCCTTTGGATGAACTATTCCATTTGTAAAAATATAGCATACATCAGGAATCAAATGTGCACAGAGATTTAAGTCCAAAATGTCCATAGCAATACTTTGTCATGTTAGAAAAGGGATATTCACAATAGGAAAGCATATGTAGAAGGGAAGTTTGACCATACTATGGTACATCCACATGATGGAAATTCATGGGCTCTTTAAAAATCATCTCACACAAGATCATTTGATGTCAGAAGACAAATGTTCATAGTAAATTCTTACTTGACAAATAAAGAAAGGTACAGAGACAAACATGCATTATTCAACATGAAGAACATATGCACTTATTAACCAGGTGTGGCAGCACACACACCTTGTGATCCCAGCACTCAGGAGGCTGAGGCAGGGGAATCATTATGAGTTTGAGGGCAGCCTGAGCTACATAATGAGACCCGTCTCAAAAACAATAAGAAAAAATGTAAATGTACTTATTACTAGATTTACACTAGTAAATATTATATGTTCCTAAACCCTGTGCATATTTTTACTTGTACTTCAAATGTAGTACTTTTACATTAAGTTATTTTATCCAACAAACATTAAGCCTCGTAGGTTACGGGAATGTGGTTCTGAACCAGGGAGCTCTCTTCCTGTCTCACAGAGCTGGCATTGTAGGGGCAGAGGTGTTTCGGAAGCCCCCATAGACTCCTTGTGGGCACATGGAAGGTAAAGGCTGGCCCAGCACTGGGCAGGAGGACAGGGAGATGGGTGCAGAGATGGACTGGTGACAGACACATGTTTGGGCACCTAAAATGTAGATTGGCAGGGAAGAGCCAAACATGAGCTGTACCCCCTCTTGGCTGTGGTATTGGGACCAATTTTTATCTTATTGTTTTCCCATAGCTTCCCAGTTTTCTCCAATACTGCAATAACTAGATAAACAAGTTTTTTTAATTCTTCAAATTTTTTTTAAAGGTTTGTTTGGTTTTTTTCTCTTTTTTTAAGATAAAGCCCTTAAGGCCTCACACAGCCAGAGTGCAAATAACGTTTGAAGCTCTGCTTCCTCACTCTGCCAGGACACACAGCTCTCCTTGGATGTCAGGCTCTGAGCTGCGTGGAGGTCCACAGTCATTTCAGCAGCCTGACAAAAGTGAGCTTCCGGTGTGACACTGGAGGTCCTGCCCTCAGGGGTCATCCCCACTTCTCCCATCCTGGCCCACATGTGGGGGATGCTCCAGCTCTGGGCCTGTTTTCCTGAAGCTCCTGCAGGCCTCTCTGCTGCTGCCCGGGTATTCCTGCTTTCTCCTTCCTACAGCACCTTCCAGGCTCCCTGCTGAGTCCTACCTGGTTCCTCCTGGAAGTCTTCCCACTTCTTTGTGCCCATCCCGCTAGCCCAGCAGGAATGCAATTGATTGGGTGTCTGTGTTCTCACCAGTGTCGGTCCCTCCTGTGATGCTTCACTTTATGGGTCACCTACCTAGGCTATGACGCTGTCACTTGCTAGGCTGTGGCTGGAAAGACATTTTTTTGATATGAGGACCATTTGCAATCGGCTGACTTGAGCAGAACAGATGGCCCTCTATAATGTGAGTGGGCCGCACCCAGTCAGTGAGAGACCTGAAGAGAAAAAGTGGAGGTCCCCTGAAGAGGGAGGGATCCCTCAAGACTACAACATAAACCAGGCGTAGTGGTGTACACTTGTAATCCCAGCTACTCAGGAGGCTGAGGCAGCACTGTAATTTTGAGATCAGCTGGGGCAACTTAGCAAGCCCCTGTCTATAAATAAATAAATAAGGCTGGGGATGTAGTTCAGGGGTGGAATATTTCTCTATCTTATTTTTTTCTCATAGTTTTCCAATTTTCTATGTTGAAAATATTGTAATAACTACACAAACACTTTTCTTTTAATTGCTTTACATTTTTTTGTTGTTGTTTTGTTTTTTTGGTACCAGGAATTGAACTCAGAGCCTTGCACTTGTGAGGCAGGCAGCAGCACCATTGAGCTAAATCTTGGGCCCCAAAATTCCTTTAAATTAAAAAAAAAACACAACCTTTTTTTTGCGAAAATAAATTCAGCCCTTACAATCTCACATAACCAAGCAGAGTGCAAATAACATTTGAATGTTCTGCTTTCTAAACTCTGCAAAGACACTCAGCTCTCACCAGATGATGGAGGTGAGGCTCAAGGTTTGAATCCCCACTACCAGGAAAATAAACAAACAAAAACAGGACAGCATAGAGATTCTGCTGAGTTTCCAGACTTTGGAACAAGACAACAACATCAGCAATGCTAGAATTTGGAGCCTGCTTGCTGTGGATTTGGGGCTTCTCAGCTCCCATAATCACAAGAGCCAGTTGCTTAAATTAAATCTAGATAGATGGATAGATGGGAGATAGGACCTGTGTGTGGACATCTCCAGGAACCCCAGCTGACCCACCCCTCTCCCTCAGACGTGAGCACCATACCTGCCCTACTTCAGCATCAGGATGGCAGAATTTCTGGCCAAAGAGCAGAATGGGTGGGTTGGGGTGGAAGAGAGAAGTAAGAAAATAGGTCCAGAAGGGATGGTAGGGGACAAACGAAGCAAATGACCACAGCCTTGACATCCCGGGGCTCGTTCTGTGCTGGCCTATTCACACAGCTGTCACCGAGCAATGGTCCAAAACTGCCATTCACACCAGTGACATAAATGTTACCCTGGAATCATATGGCACAGTGGCCCTACAAGTGCCTGAGGATGAAAATGGTCTCCAAATAGCTAAGGAAGAACCAGAATTTGAAAAGACAGGAGCAGAGGGGCAAGGACAAAGCCTCAGAAACCTGTGTCCCGTGCTAGCTTTGCTGGTTCTGACAGAAGGAGAGTTACCAAACCAGAAGCACAGTTACCCTTGTCTCACATAGTCATTGCCAGGTGAGGGATACTGCATTCAAAAGGCCTGGGAAACGCTTGGCCAAGCCTTGGTGTCTAATGAATGGCACCTGTCATTCACAGAGCTGTTAAAGCCTCAGAAAAGTCACGAATCTGGGAGTGGGAGGACATGAAGAATTTTGTTTAGAAGTGTCAGGCTTGAGATGTTTGTGGGTCATCAAAGCATAAGTATCACTTGAGCAGCTGGAAATAAAAGTGGTACTCAAGAAGTGGTCTGGGCTGGGAAGGAATTCAATGGTGATTAATGCCGCAGGACTAGGTAAGTTCATCCAGGGAGAGTGGGTGGAAAGAGAAGATCCCTAAGGAACCAAGAGAGCCGCTTAATGGCCTGGCCTGGCCAGCTGTGGGACAGTGCTAAAGGTCCATCCATGGCTCAAAGGTGGAAGGAAGATGGTGGGTGTGCAAAGCTTCCCCTGGGGGTTGGCATTTGAGAACAACTAGGATGCAATTCCAGCTGTGGAGCTTTGTTGGATATACCACATGCATGCACCATCGGAACCACCAGAGAGCAAGGCCAGAGCAGGCAGACACATGAAGGAAGAAGGGATGCGGGCAGAAGTGGTGGGGGGAGAAGAGAAGGCAACGAGTGGTGTCAGTGAATCATGGAGTGGTAAACATGTGACCCCGGCAGGGCAGAGAACAGGGCCTGGGGTGGGCAGGGTGCTCAGCCAGCCCCGAAGAGGCCAGCCTCTGTGCGGAGAGGGACACCAGTGCTCTCAGTTGAGGATGGGAGATGGGCACAGCCTTCCCAGGCTATGTTGCAAATGAGGAACGATGCTGGCACCTGGGTGAATGTTAGGTTAGGGTTGGGCTTCTCTCTCACTCACAGCCACCTCTGATCTACTCCCCGACCAAAGGAAGTGCCGCTGAGTCAGCAGGCTCCACTGCTCAGGGGAGCTGCCCTGGCTTCACACAGGGAAAGGACAGGATGAGGTGAGTTCCCTGTGTGATGCCCATGTAAATGGCCACGACCCACAGGCCAGCACAGTGGCCGCGGATGGCCCGGCAGGCACAGGCAAGGTCCTGTCCGTTTGCACGGCTTGGTGTTTCCCTGGGGAACCCTAAACTCCCTCAAGTGAAGCTCTAAGGCTTCAATAGAACAATAAATAAATAAAACAAAATAAAATGCATAAAATAAACAAACACAAGCTCCGTGCATGGCGAAAACTCAAAAAATGGCAGCTCCCTGTCTTTCCTACCCAAAGTGACAGTGTGAACATCGAGGCAGCCCCAGATTTGAGCACTGCTGGTGCCCCGGTGAGGCAGTGCCAGTTCCTAAAGAGCAGCAAGCCACTGTACCCATCCGGCATAGCCATCTGCCCCAGCCCCCTGGATACCCATCTGCCCCATGGGCAGCCCATGGCCACTCCGCCAGGCCTCCCCACCAGGCAGCAGCCACAGGGTGAGTGGCCAGGGCAGTGCCTGGGCAATCTCATTGGCTCCCAGCCTGGCTGTCCCTGGATCAAGTACTTAGGTAATTACCTCTGTTATCTCTGCTGCTGGCAGTGACCAAACCCTGAATCTGACACTCTGCTGGGGTGGAGAGGAGAAACTTATCCACACAGCCAGCCACAGAGGTTGGCCTGGCACCCAGATACCATAGGCTGTGCTTGGTGCAAGCACAAAGGCAAAGAAGGGAAGTAGCCAGCGTCAGTATACCACCAAAGGCAGGACCTGTTGGAAATGGACTTTTCTCCCTCCCCCGGCTGGGCCGGCTGGAGTCCACCCTTCACTGAAGTGACTCAAGTCACTGCCTGTGCTGTCCCTCTAACATGCTGGCACTGAGCAAAGTCAGGGGCCTCCAACAAGCTGCAGGTGGGAGAATGGAGAACCCCACAATATACCTAGGCCCTGAGTGCTCTAGCGCCCTAATACTGGCCTTGACTCTTCTCATGTTCAGGGTTGTCTGTGTGATGCTAGCATGGATTGAAAGCTAAAACAAGAAACTGAAAATGAATGTGAAAAATAGGGAAGGTTTGAAAGAGAGCTTCCAAAGGAGGAGAAGAGGGAGGGGAAGGAAGAGGAGGGGGAGGGAGGGAGGGAGGGAGAGAGAGAAGGAGAGAGAGAGACAGGGAAAGGAAGGGAGAAGAGAGAGAGAGGATCCGATTACAGGACGCTGGAATAATAACCGTAGCCATGATTCCTCCTAATCAACTTCCTTTCATGTTAACATTTGTCAGACACCACAATAAACACTTTCTGTGCATCTCCTCACTTAGCCTTCCCCAGAATCCTGTGAAGCTGATTTTCAAGTCCCTGTTCCAGCTGCTCTGTTAGCCTCGGTCACTGTTGAAATCCTCCCCAAAGCAGACTGAGTCTATAAAAACTCACCTGAGCCCTGGACTTCCCCAGCCCATTCCAGTCTAAAGAGCAAGCAGAATACGCCTTATAAATAGACGGCCTCCCATCAGAGTCAGATGGAAACCCGGGGAACGTGAGACAAACTTGTGACGTTGGATACGTGGCGCCTCGGCAAAGTGGAAACGAGGGCTGGTGGCCTGAAGGTCATGTGCTGTAGAGCAAATGACACTCTGCCCTTGGACCTGCCACTCCACGGCGAGTGCCTGGTAAATATTTTCTGCTTTATGATCATTGGGAAATCTCTGTCATCACTTTACTTTCTGTTTGCTATGTGTTCTTAAATGTTATGGCAGCCCCCACTATGTACCCAACACAGGTATTGAGAAGGCTGCAAAGGAAGGTGAGCTGTTCCTTCCACCCAGCGATTCACAGTGTAGTGGAAAGAATGAGCCAACAGAAGGGCAACGCCTTTAGCCAACACCGCCTCACACCAGGCACCTGTGGCACATACCCGAAAATTTGACCGCTTGCCCCAAATATTATGTTTGTGAGTGAGAATTGAGGTTTAAAGCAAATCCGCCTGCTGTCTCCTCTCTGTTTCCCACTCCTGTCCTTGCAGCCCTCATCAGGGGCAGCCCCTTATCAGGATAGGCCTCCATGGGGGCCGTGTTTCTTTGTTTATTTCACCAGTCCGAGACCAAGGGTCTTCGGTGTGGAGCACTCTCCCGTTTGTGGGTCTGGGGGACCCACAGCAATTCCCTCCAGCAATGACCCTGTTTCTCTTCAGAATCAACCATTTCTCCTTCTGTTGTCTCCTTGCAGGCTGTAGGGGGAAATGTCTTAGCATTTCCCATTAAAAAAAGAAAACTAAGATATTGGCAAAGAAAATGGGAATCTCGGATATTACTGTCATGAATATGGAATGGCTTAGCCTCTGCTGAAAACAGTCTGGCAATTCCTCAAACAGTAGACATAGGAGGACCCCATGACCCCATCTATTCCACTCAGAGGTATACATCCAAGAGAGTTGAAAGCACGTGTTGAAAAGCTTGTGTAGGGATGTTCCTAGCAGCATTATACACAATAGCTCAATGGTAGAAACAGCCCCAGTGTCCACCATGGGATAAGAAGATAAACAACATACGGTCAGTGCACACATGGAATAGTATTTGGCCATAAAAAGTGGTGCCATACTGGCAAATGCTACAATATGGATGCACTGTGGGAACATTACATGAAGTGCAAGAAGCCAGTCAGAAAAAGCCTCCCCCGCCACCCCGTATGATTTTGTTCATATGAAATGCCCAGAGCTAGCAAACCAGAGCCAGAAGCAGATTAGTGGTCAGGGCGAGTGGAGTAAGAAATGGGTGCAACTGATGTACTGTGTAACCAGCTGCCCTTTGGAGGAAAGAAAAGGTTTGGGAAGTGGATAGAAGCAATGGTTGTACAGCACTTGAACGTGCTACGTGCCCGGGAGATCTTCACTTTGGCATGGTTAATTTGTACTGTATGACTTCGCCTCAGGACAAACAAGCACAACTTCATTTGACACAACAGCCTCCTGTTACCACCCCATTTTCTTCTGCTTCCTGTTACAGTGAAAGGATCCCAAAGAGAGCGTATCGTCCCCACTGGGCAACTTCCTGCCCTTGCAGCTCTGCCGATGGGGTTTTGACCCGATGTGCTACTAGAATGTGTCTTGCCCAGGACACCAGTGATCTGCATCCCTCCACAGTGAGCACCTTCGGTTCCTACACCCAGAAAACCTTTCCCAGCATCCTGCAAGCCTGCCTTATTCAGGTCCTTCCGGTCATCCCAGGCACGCCTCTCACCTCCCTGCTGAGCCAAACCACCCCATTCAGGGGCGCCTCCCCCTCCCCTCCCCCTTCCCAGGCCCTCCTCTTCCTCTTCCTCTTCCTCCTTCTCTCTGTTCTGCTCATGGGAGCTGCCTGGTAGGAACCTGGCCGCAGCCTTAGGTTGCCGGAGCTCATCTCCACAACCTTTTCTTCCCAGGCAGACTCAGCACATGGTCAAGATGTCGAAGCTTTGTGGTCCAGACCTGGTTACCCTGGGTTTTCCTTGACCCAGTGCCCAGTGCAACCCTGGAGGGACCAAGCACAGAAGGCGGGGAGGGTGCCTATTTCCATCCAGTATGGGGATAAGGAGCACCTGCTTCGAGCAGGCCCAGGCGGGGTGCAGAGAGGAGAGGGGCCCAGGAGAGGGGTGTGTGGGCAGCTGGCAGTGGGGACCTCTGGTGTGGGGAAGGCTGGATGAGCATCCTCAGGGTGGCCTGGCCCCTGCACCCCTCCAGGGTCAGGACGCCCATCACCTGCCCCGCAGTCCCAGGAAGGCACTGTTGTCAGGGGAGCTGAGGGAGAGGCTGGCTGTGTGTGCAGGAGCACAGGGGCGTCAGCAGCTGCTCTGTGCATCGAGGGAAGGAGGGCTTCCTGGAGGGCGTGGAGGCCCGCACTCGCATTGCCCTCACGGAAGGAAGGCGCCCTTCTCCTAGGGGAGCTGGGAGCAGGCTCTCACTGCAGGTTCCCAGAAGACCTTACAGCTCACTGCTGGCTCCCCATCACTTTACTTCTAGCAGGCCAATCCCAGGGCTCATTCTGGTCCACTCCTGTCCCACGCCTCTGGCTTCCTCTCATGGCCCCGTCCTCCCCCTCTCCCTGGCCTTCCCCATTCTCCTCTGGGGACCCTGCCTGCTCATCTGCTCCTCTCTGCACCCGCTCATGGAAAGTCCACCAGCCCGGGCCTCTGGCTGTTTGCTGACCACCCCACATTTATGTCCCCAGCCCAGACTTGTGTCCCATCTTCCCAGCCAGCTCTCAGGACATCATGGCTCGGAGGATCACTGGTCAAACAAGGCCGAAGAAGCCACTCAGCTGGCTGCTGGCAGAGCCAGGACTTGAGGACAGGCCTCCGTCCAAGCCAGGGTTCCTCCCGTGCGGTACCCAGCACTCTGCTTGGGGGAATCACAAGTATTTCATACGCGGTGTCCACAGCCAGTCACCCTGTCCCCTCCACGTGTTCCTGCGCCCTGTCCCCCTTGAGGGAAATGACGTCACCACGGCACCTGCTTCTGCCCACTGTGCTCCTCCATCGCAGGCTGGGCCTAGTGCTTTCTCTGCTCAGGAGCCTTCAGGAACCAACCCCCCACAACCCAGGCCATGTCCTCCATTTCCACCCAGCTTTACAGCCCACACTCTGTCTTCACACCCACACCAGTCCCACCTCTCTGCTGGGCCGCAGGGATGTTAATCATCTGTCAGTTTCTCATCTCCTCTGCTGAACACCTGGCCAGATGGGTCACAGTCGGTGCTGTCTCTCCCCTGGCTTCCCGACTCCAGCCTGCTCCGCCTCAGCCTGTGGCCCTGGGGGTTGGCCCGGGGATGGTGCCGTGGTCATGGACCACTCTGCAGCTGGCCTGCAGCCCTCCAGGAGGACAGGAGCATAGAGAGGAGGAGGGCGCAGCTGTCTTCCCTGGCCCTCCTCACCGCAGCCCAGCAGCTCTGACAACAGCTTTGTCTCCCCAGGCACAGCCCCCAGCGGCTCCGCACTCTGTCCCCCTCCTGCCTTTTAGCACGATGGCTCCTCAGCATCACGGGGTTTGTCTGTCCCTCATCTGTTCCCCCTTCCTCTAAGTCTTCCCTTCAGTCAGGTCCCACAGTTCAAACCTTGAGAGTCTATTCTTACCCTCCTTCAGCACCTGAAAATCCATTTTAAATTATTAAATTAGCAGGACGAAGATGGAAGGGAATTGATAGGCCAAGTAAGGGAATGAACAGAAGGGGCAAGTGCCTTGCGTATCTGAAGGGAAGAATGAGCTAAGTGATGGGTTGGCTCTCGGGTGCTAAGGGGGTAACTGAAAGGGACCTGTGGGTTACTTTGCCCCTCCTCTGCTGTGGTCCCACCTTGAGGATGAAGATCCCAGGGCCTCCTCCCAGCCAGATGAGTGACATTTCTGAGGTCTCCTTCACCTTGGAGTCCCACCCCACCTCCATGGCCTGGTCCATCTTCCCAGCCCAGCCCCACAAGCTCTGAGATTGTCAGGGTCACTCTCAGCCCCGAGGCAGCTGAGTTCTTTGTCCTTCTCAGGCAGAAACCCCAGGGCCCAGGCTCCTGCAGCCAGGTGGGAGCTGAGTGGGCACCCTGGTAGGAGAGTCACGCCCAGCTAGGCAGGGCCACCATCTGCAGGCTCTTCTGGGTGGCCTGTGGTGTGATGTCCAGGAAGCCCACAGTCATTTCTGTTACACCCAGTGAGAGAGAACCAACCAGAGACTCATATTAAATCCACACAGGAGTTTATTACGAGCCGAGCATCAGAGTCCAGCCTTGACTGGGGGGAGATTAACATATTTTATACACCTTTGAGGCCAGCAGTTTCTAGGACCCCCTATGGGATAGGACTAGTAAAGCAAGCAAAAGGTACAGAAGCAGAATATCCTGCTGTTAGAACATTTGTAAAACAACAGTTGATTAATTGTTGTTTCTAAGAGACTCTAATGGGAGGTTTCTAAGCTTCTTTCGTTTGAGTTCATCTAAAGGGCAGGCAGGTGGGTCGTTCAGCAGCAATATGGAGTCTGTCTTGCTAACTAGGGTCCTTCAATTTCCGTGACTTTGTGACGACTCTTCCACAGGTGAGTTTGGAGGGGGCGCCTACAAGATGGGCAGTTGCTCTTCTGGCTTGGGCCAGGGCGAGGAGACGGGAGAAACAAAGAAAGCAGCATGACTCTGCTGAGTATTGGCTGTTGCTATCTGGGCAGAGCTCACAAATTGTCCAGCCCTTGTTGATTCTCACAATGTTTGTAATAAAGAAAAAAATGAGAGTTATAATTACAAACACTGAGAGGTGCCAAAGTTTGGATTCCACCTCTTGCAAATGGCGAGAGCCTGTACACATTTTCTTGAACTGAATCTTACTTTCCTCATCTATAAAGCTGTAAACTGAAAGATACATAACTTCTACACTTTGTATCCACAGAGAGAAGACACACATTAAACTGTCCTATTGCACACAGTCCTGATGTAGAATAAACCTGTAAACCAGTTCATCGTTCTGAGATAGCTCTGCTTCCAGGTGCTGCTTGGCTCTTACCCTACACACATGTAATGCCATGTGGTGGCTTTGACCTCTGCTTACACCCCACTATCCTGCATTTTCCTGTTTCTATTTGTTATGGTTTGTGTTTAGAGGTCCCCCAAAGCTTCATGTAGTCACAGGTAGGACATTTTCAGAGGTGGCTGCATCTACAATGTGTGTTACTAGGACTGATTCATGGTGCAGTGGTAGGCTCAAGGGCACTAGGATTAATGGTGTGAGTGCTGCCTGCCTTAAGTAGCCTGGATAAGATAAAAGGGGCAGAAAGACAGTTAAAGTCCCTTGTTGCTTTGCTGCCTTCTGCCTGCCATGAACTGTTTCTTCTCTGTGATCCACCCTGCCTCAGAGCCAGCTGATTATGGACTGAAACTGCTACAAACCATGAGCTGAATAAACCTTTCATCCCTTAACTTTGGGCATTGGGTATTTTGTCTTAGTAATGAGAAAAGTGACCAAGACACTACTCCAACATGTTTCCCTCAGCAGTGGCATGATCCTAAATGGCTGCTTCATGATATCCCATCCCTTGGGAGATCATGTTTCATTTAGCCAGCTGGTCAGGTAGGTTGCTTCCTTTTTCCAGTATTACAATGGGCTGTGCAATAAGCAACTCTGGGTACACACACCTCCATCACTCCAATTCTCTCCTTAGGAGAAATTTCCAGAAATGAGACTACGGTCCAAAGGCCAGGCAAAAAACCCTGTGATGCTCACTCCTAAATCTTGTGATGAATGGTGATGGTTCCTGCTCCAAAACACTTCTGCAGATTTTCCCCACAGGAGTTTGAGTGAGGCTGCAGCACCTGCTCTCTCCTGGCTTGACAAGGAGCTGCCACCTGAGCCTCCCGGCTTCTTTTTCCTTTCCACTCTGTGTCCTGAAGCATTCTTTTGTTGAGGGGACAAAGCCGATTTTTAAGTTGTTCACTCTTTTTTTATTCATTCAATGCTTAATTCTCAATTCTCACTTTATGCAACCTTCATTCTTTTTTAAAAAGCTACCTGTGAGATAGGAATTACATATCATCCAGTGGACCCATTGGAGCATATGATTCAGGGAGTTTAGTGAAGTTGTAGTCATGCAGTCATGGCTGTTGTCTGATTTGGGAACAATGTCATGGTCACCCAAGGAACCTCATGCCCATTTGCAGTTACTGCCTCTCTCCATCCCTGGCAACCAGGGATCTAGCTTCTGCCTCTTCAGACTCTAGATTTGCTTTGGAACATTTCATAAAAATGGGATCATGTACTTTGTGATCCTTTGTGTATGGCTTCTTTCCCTTGGCATTGTGTTTCTGATGCTCACCCTGTCGTATCAACCTTCTCCTTTATGGCCTTTTTCATGTGGTCACCAAGACACTGTGCTCTTTTGCCCTCCTTCTCTGGCTGCTCCCCCTCAGAATGCTCAGCCTGGGGTGGGACCAGCGAGGTGCGTGCCTCAGAAGCAGAGTCAGTGGGGCACTGAAAACTCCATTCTCAAGATACTTGATATTTGATGCAAATTTTTAAAAATCAAAATGAATGCCAAAAACAAAAAACCAAGCCCAAGATTTAAGGACTTACCATTTTAGATGAAAATGGGCCCAATGGGGCTGGGATTAGGAGTCAGGTGAAATGCATCTTATAGAGGAGGAGTCAATCTTGAGATAGGAGCTGAAAACAATCCAGAGAGTCGCGGCCTCTCTCTGGCTGCTCTGCTGCCCCTTCCTAAGGCTTCCCCCTTCTCAGTCCCTCACGTGGTCTTGTACTTGTGGGGGGTGAGAGGTGCCGCCTTCTTACAGGTGAGGCCGGTGTGTGAGCAGAGCCAGACCTGAGTCAACTTCCTCTCTCTATGGCTTCTTCTCTTAGAATAGAATTCAATGAAAGGATCTACAGCGTCACGGCCCAGGACTTGAAGACAGACAGAATGCTCATTTCTGAGTCTCTCAGTGTCGAGGGTGACATCAAACAATGTGGTGAATGTTTAAATTTGCAAAGAATTCACTACAGTAAAAAACACTGCCATTCAACCCCTTTAAAATACTTCCATTCATTTCAAACACACTTATCCCGTTGTTCTTGCCACTTTTTGCAGCAGCCTTGGAAGTCCTCTTTATTTTCTTTTTGTTGTTTTGTTTTTCGAGTCAGGGTCTCCCTTTGCAGCCCAGGCTGACCTTGAACTCATGCTGATTCTCCTGCCTCGGCCTCCCGAGTGCTGGGATAACAGGTGTGAGCCACCATGCCTGGCTGGAAGTCCTCTTTCACGAGTGTCTTTCGTTGTGCTTTTGGGTCTGCCTCCCTGGCCTGAATCAACTCAAAATGTTTATGGCAATTTCTGTCAAATAAAAACATTACATTGTGTCCTCATCCACCTTTATTCACTCAATCTGGTACCATGCAACTTCTGGCTCTTCTCCAATGTCAAATTAATCACGAAAGGGAAATGTTTTCAATCATTTCAGGACATGAAGGCAGCCACTAGAGTGCAACTTAAGATCCCCAGGAAAGAGACTTCTAGAACTGCTGCAGAAGGTGATAAGAACAATGCGGTAAAAGTGCTTGAAGTGAGAGGGAGTACTTGAGGGGGATTAAGGGCTATGTGTGACATGTATGCACTCACAGCTTTGCGGATGACGAGCGGAGGTGGGTGAGTGGGTGATGGCTAGATGACCACTCATCAGCGACAAACAGCAGGTGGCACAGCAAGAAATGAGGGGCAAGAGGGAACCAGGAGTCAAGCAGGAGCCATTTCCTTCCAGACTCGCAATTTCCCATGTTGGTGTCCCTTTCTTGTTCCTCTCATCCTCTTCCTCCCGCTCTGTCTCCATGAATGCTGCCATCAAATACCCTAAACATCCCTCTAGGTGCTAGGCGGCACGTAGCTTGTCCTCATCATCCCCACCTTCTTCCTGCTCCTGGATCCTCTTGTCCATGAAATCTTAACTCAGAAGTTGTCTCTAGTTAGTCCTTGCCTTGGTTTGGATCTTGAATGTCCACCAACACCCATGTGTTAAGGCTTTGTCTCCAGGATTGTGACATTGAAGTTTGCAGAAATTTTAGGATGTAGAGCCTACTAGGAGGTCTTTAGGCCACTCACGGGTGAGCTCTTGAAGGAGACTGTGGGACCCTGGTCCCTTCCTTGTTCTCCCCTTTTTGCTTCCTGTCCACATGGACATGTGCACCCACCATTGGTGTACTGTGCTACCACAGGCCCAAAAGCAATGGTGCCAGCTAACCATGGACTGAAACCTCCAAAGCTGTAAGCCAAAATAACCCTTTTTATAAGTTGGTTATCTCAGTTATGTGGTCAGTAAGGAAACAGCTACTAATAGCCCTCTGCATCCCCATTGGTCCAGGCCCTGTCCTCTCCCCGCTGGACATCAGTCGCCTGGTCTCCTAGGAGCCAGTGTCCATCTACCAGTCAATTTTCCATGCATTCCTGGTGCAGTTTCTCTCAGAGGCGGGTGATGATAATGATACTTCACCTCTCTGCTCAAAAGCCTTACCTGCTGTTCTGTTCAGATCTGGATGTCCCTGCAAAGCCTCAGGTGCTCAGAGGTGGGGCTTTTGAAAGCTCCGTGTGCTACTAGGAGGCGGGGCCTGGTGTCCCCAGGCAGTCCCTGGGCAGATGACCTGGAAGGGTCCATCTCCCCTCCCAGCTCCTCTCTTCACTCACTACTTCCTGGCTGCCATGAGGTGAGCAGCTCTCCTCCACCAGGCCCCTCTGCCATGCTGATCTGCCTAAAGCTGGTCAACCATGCAGGACTGAAAGTTCTAAAGCATGAGCCACACTAAGCCTCTCCTCCTCTAAGGTACTGGCGGCAGGTATTATCCCTCACCCCCATCCCGCGGCTGCTCAAGCCCACTCGCTCTGAACTTGCCTGTGCAGCCTCTGGGGCAGCTCCAGGTGGAATTCGCAAGAGCTCTGCGGTCTAGATAACATCATTCCAGCACCTGTGCCAGGCCCCAAGCTGACGCCAGCCAAGGGGAACCAACGTCCCCGGCTTCTGTTTTCAGAAACTGATATTGATCAGCATTTACCTGGGACTGTTTGAGCAACACTTCAGAAGCCCTTAGTGAGTAATGCCAGGCAAAGTGGCCGGAAGGGAAGCTGAAGCTGCTTTCCTGGGCCACTCCTCGCCTCTCATGGAGAAAACCCACCTCTGTTGCCTGCCTGGGCAAGTGCTGTCTGCGTAAGCCCAGTTGCTCCTGGGATACCAAGCAAACAGCATTCAGAGAGGTCTGATAACTTGCCTGAGGCCACACAGCCAGGAATCAGGCAGAAGTGTGCCCACCCCGAAGCCCTGTGCCCTCCATCCTTTCCCATTCCCAGCTGCCCCGAGACAGAAGAAACTGAAATGCACCTGCTGTGCTCTCTCCACTGCCAGCCGGACCCACAGAGCTAGAAGTTCTTCTCAATTTCAGGGAATTCTATTGTTAAGTGCCGAGGGGTGGGGGACACTGGGGCTCTCCCAAGCAGCCAAGCTCCTGTGAGAATCTGAGGAGGAAGAACATGAACCCTCTGGCCAGTACCCCTGGAGTCCACTCTGTGGGTCCAGAGCCTTCTGGAGCTTTCTACACAGCGAGCACCTTGCAGGACCTACAGTGTCCATTGTCCAGCATCACCCTTCTGGCAGTGAAAAGGAAGCCAAGTGGTCTCACCTTTTGGACTTGAGTGGAAGGGAGCCAAGTCCCCCCTCCAAGCAGCACTCACTGAAAGCACTGTGCTTGGTGGCATCGGGGCCTCTGGCTTTCCAGCCAGGTGCTATGCGCTGGAGAAGTGAAGCACTGGCCATTTTCTCTTCCTCGAGTCTCAGCCCCTTAGTCCACATTCCCAGGCTCATTCGCTAAGGTAACACTCAGCAAGCCCAGTGTCTCTGCCCTGGTTTTTGGTGAAACATCTGCTGGGATTTTTCTAGCATTGAAAACCAGCCTCATTGTTCCAACCACAGAAACTGGAAAAAGGAGAAAGAGGGAATCGACTGAGACCTGGTAGATAAGGAGAATGGGAGCACAGGATCACCCAGAAGGCTGGAGCATTTGCAGGTGGCTGGATAATTGGAGTAATGACCATTAGTGATATGCCACTTTCCTCTGCCAAGAACAGAGTCCTCCATTCATAACAGCCTCAAAGCAATGGCTGTGTGAATGAGCACCGTGGCTTGTAATCATGGTGTCCATTTTACTAATGGGGCAGCCAGAGTGGTTGGTGAATAAACCAATGATTTTGAACCAGCCGTTAAAGTCAGAAAGGAAATACGAAGAATCATTCACAATATTTCCCAGGAAAGTGTTTGGTTTTGCTTTCTCCTAAGTTTGGGGGTGGTGTTCCCTATTTTTTCTAATCATGGAAACTTACTATTTTATACTAAAAATTAAACTTTGTTTTAAAATAAAATGCTTAAATGATTTGTGGCTTTTTTTTTTTTTTTTTGGTACTGGGGATTGAACTTGGGTCCTTGAACTTGCGAGGGAGGTGGCGGAACCACTGAGCTAAATCCCCGGCCAATTTGTGGCTTTTGAGTTACCTTTCAGTTCTACACACATTAGCTCACACTCTATTTTGCTCTACAGTTTTTCTGAAGACAGGCTGATGATTTTACTTGGCATGACATGTTCAGATATGCTCTGTTAATATGTAATTTTGAATACTAAAAAATACCAAAAAATTGAATAAACCAGAATACATGGGTAAATTCATGGAACCATATAACCTACCAAGAGTGAATCATAAAGAAATGGAAAATATGAGCACACTTGTAATTAACTAGTAAGGAGACTGAAACTAATTCAAAAACTCCCAACAGTGGGAAGTCTAGAACTAAATAAATTCCCCAGATAACTCTAGCAAACATTTAAAGAAGAATTAACACCAGTTCTTCTCAAACTCTTCTAAAGAATCAGAGGAAAGGACACACCTATAGTTACTGTATGAGTCCAGAATTACCCGACAAAGATACACAGTACCAGACAAAGATGTAACAGTGCAGGCAACTAAAGATCACTATCCCTGATGAACAATAGCACAGAAATCCTAAACAAAATAGTAGCAAACCAAATGCAACAACACATTAAAAGGGTCGCACTTCATGACCACGTGGGATTTGTATCTGGAATGCAAAGATAGTTGAACTTGTGAAAATCAACCAATAGGACAAAAATCATGAGATCATCTCAAGAGATACAAAAAAGCCATTTGACAACATGTATACATCTTTTATTTTAAAAAATTAGAAATAGAAGGAAATTACCACAACATGATAAAAGTGATATATTAAAAGCCCACAACTACCATCATTCTGTAGGACTAGAAGGACATAGAAAAAACACAGGGCAAAACCCAATGACAAACATTGTAAAATCATCACATGCTTATCTGTGTACTGTGTGCTTGAAAAAAAGTGTCCTACTGTATCCTTTATGAAAGTGGTACTTGCATTTACTGTATGCTGATCTTGTCACCTTCCCAGAAACAAAGGCTAAGAGCCTGATTGGTTCAGCCCACACCAACCAACAAAACAGTTTGCCCCTGTCAGTGCATCTCACGCTCACTGGGCATCCTGAGCAGGATGCTCCCTATCTTGCAGCCCACTCTGCTGCTAAGATAGCTTCTCTTCTGGTTGCTCTGCATTTGCCACACTCTAAATGAGCTTCCACTTTGCTCTATACCAGTCTTGACTCTCCCATTTTCCGATAAGAGCCTCACTCCTTCATCCATGAGTGGAATGAGGATGAGGACCAAGAGAGACAAGAAGGGTCATTATGGGGGACCCCTGGCCCCCGAGACCCCTGCCTGACACCACAATACTCAATGGAGAAACATTGAAAGCTTTTCTTCTAAGATCAGGAACAAACCAAGGGTAACCCCTCTCCCCACTGCTTTCAACACAGTAACAGAGATCTCTGCTAAAGTGACAAGACAAGAAAAACTGTTATGGAAATCTCGGAAAGAAATACACAGAGACACAAAATTCGGATAAAATAATAAAATTTCTTCTCGCGAGCAGACAGGAATGCCAGAAACCAGCCTGGTCAATATCTGTGCCCTCTTTGTTCAGTGTTTCCCTTTTTATATCCCCTTTAGCCATTATCTCATCCCTAGTGGTTTTTGATATGTAAATACAATTCCAGTTCCTATTTACAAGTCACAGACACAAGATAGGCCATATACATCATAAATTCACCCTGGCATGGTAACTTTGTTAGGTTAATGAAGTTACTGGTTAGAGTCAGATAATCTTCACCTTAAACAAGGAGTTACAGGAAAAGCAAATCTTAAAAGAACACATTACTTATTTTGCTTCTACAACTACCTTAATATTCAATCTATTAAGTTATCTAAAGCTCTTCCGTAGCAAAACAAGTAAAACTCTGGGAGGCTGAGGCAGAAGGGCTGGAGACTTGTCCAGCCTTGGCAATTTAACACTTAGTGAGAACTTGTCTCAAAAGAAAAGAAAAGAAAAGAAAGAGAAAAAAGACAAAGGAGCTGGAAAAGAACATTGTATCTGTTCACAGATGATATGATCTTACATGTGGAACTCCCAAAGGATTCCATCTAAAAAAACTTTTAGAATAAAGGAATTCACCAAAGCTTCAGGATACAAAATCTACACTCAAAAATCAGTTGTGTTCCCATGTTGACAATGACCAGTCCAAAAATGAAATTAAGAAAACAATCCCAATTATGATAGCATTGCAAAGGATAAAATACTTAGGAATAAATTTAACCAAGGTGGTGAGAGACTTGAATACTGCAAACTACCAAAGATTGCTAAAATATATTAAAGAAGACAGAAAGGAATGGAGACTATCTCATGCTCCTGGGTTACATTGTTAAAATGGCCAAACTGTCCAAAGCAATGTACAGATTTACTGCTATCCTTGTCAAAATTCCAGTTGTACTTTCAGCAGAAATAGGAAAATGCATATTAAATGTTCCATGAAATCACAAGGAAGACTGAATAGCCAAAATGATCTTCAAAAAGAACAAAGTTGGGTGCCTCACACTCCCTGATTTTAAAACATATTGTAAAACAACAGTAACAAAGACAAAGTGGCAATGGCAGATAGATAGATAGATAGATAGATAGATAGATAGATAGATAGATAGATAGACAGACAGACGGATGGATGGATGGACATATGGATAGGCAGACCAATGAAACAGAAAAGAGGACAAAGCAAACCCTTCCACACATGGCCAAATTATTTCCCACAAGGAGAAGGGAGGGAAGGGAAAGTCCTTCAACATGTGGTGTTGGGAAAACTGGGTATCTACATGGAAAAGAATGAAGTTGGACTCTTCCCTCATAGCACATACAAGAATTATCTCAAAATTGGTTAACAATCCAAATATATGGCCTTAAACCATAGAGCTTCTAAAAAATAGAGAGAAAGCTTCAGAACATTGAATTTGGCAATGATTTCTTGTATATTGTGCCAAGAGCATGGGAAACAAAACACAAAATGACAAATGAGAGAGAATACATTAAACCCCAAATGTCTGTGCATCAGAAGAGTCACAGAGTGAAAGGTACCTTACAGAACAACAGAAAATAATTGCAAGGTGTATCTGATAGGTCAATATTCAGAATACATAAGAAATTTCTGCAACTCAAAGACAACAAAAATGTAATATTAAAATAGGCAAAAGACTTCAATAGACACTTTTTCAAAGAAGATAACAGGTTGCTAGTAAGCACACAAAAAGATGCTCAAAGCTGGGCATGGTGGTGACCACCTGTAATCTCAGCACTATGATAGGCTGAGGCAGGAGGACTGCAAGATCCAACCCAGCCTGGGCAATTTAGGGACTTAGTGAGATCCTGGGTCAAAATGAAGAAGAAAGTGCTGGAGATGTAGCTCAGTTAGAAGATTCTGAATTTAATCCCTAGTACAGCAAGTCCTCAACTTACCAATATTCAAGTTGCGAACTTTCACATAAATGAACAGACCTCGCATTACAAACATTTGCAGATGCAAACAGATAGATAGCAGAAGTAGCCCATGTGTCTGCCAGGCATTGTCACAGTTGTGCTGCTGTGCACGCGCTGTCCAGTGTGTGAGTGTGCAGCAGTACAGCACAGTTGTGACTTTGTGTGTGTGTGTCTGACAGCTTTTTACTGTTTTACATTGTATATTTGCATCAAAGGTGTATAAGACTCACTTTGGTGGACTGATGAATGAATCCGACTTAGAACGCTCTCCTGGAACGGAACTTGTTTGTAAGTCAGGGACTTACTGTACCAATAAATAAATAAATAAATAAATAATAAAAAGTTCCTCCAATCCTTAGGGAAATGCAAATTAAAACCACAATGTGACATCATCTCACACCATCGGGATGGCCACTATAGAAAGAATAGAAAATGGGTAGTGTTGGTAAAGATATGGAGAAGTTAAACCCCTATCCACTGTTGGTGGGAATGTAAAATATTGGGGCTATTATTGGAGACAGCATGTAAATTCCTCAAAACATTAAAAATTGGCCATATAATATAGCAGTCTCACTTAGTTAATTTAATGCAGTATATCAAGGAGATATTTGCACACCCATGTTCATCACAGGATTATTCACAATAGCTAAGAGGTAGAAGCAACCTGCATGTGGATCGGCTAATTAATGGATAAAGAAAACATGGTATATAAGTAAAAATGGAATATCATGCAGCCTTTAAAAAGAAGGAAATCTGGGGCCAGGGATTTAGCTCAGTGGTTCCACTGCCTGCCTCGCAAGTGCAAGGACCTGAGTTCGATCCCTGGTACCACACACAAAAAATAAATAAATAAAAAGAGGGAAATCTGGGCCAGGGAGGTAGCTCAGTGGCACGACACCTGCCTATCAATCATGAATCCCTCAGTTCAATCCCCTATATAAAAGAAAAAAGGAGGAGGAGGAGGAGAAGAAGAGGAGGAGGAGGAAGAAAATTCTGTCACATACTACAGCATGAATGGTCATCAAAGAAGTTAGGCTAAGAACAATGATCTAATCACAAAAAGGCAAATACTGTCTTTCACTCATATAAATTTCACTCATTTAAATTATCTAAATCATAACAAGTAAAAAAGTGATCCACAAAGGATGAGGGAAGAGGAAAGGGGGAATTGGGGCCTAGAGCAGTGGTGACAAATCTGTGGGAAGTGTTTTATTGTGTTTTTCTGTTAAGACAAAAGATGTTAATGTAGGAGTTGTTTTCTCTAAACTAAAACCTCAGTATTCAGGTTTAATTGCAGTGCTGACCCTTGGGTGTTGAGTTGCAGTTTGGGCACTCAGTCTCTAAAAGGCTCGCCACCACTGGTCTAGAAGATGCCCAGTTTCAGCACTGCAAGATCAGAAAGGTTTTGAAATCTATAACAAAGCAACGTGGACATACTCAAAACTAGTGAATTTCACACATCGAAGTGGTTAAGAAGATAAATTTAATGTCATACATTTATATCATAATAAAGAAGAGTGGAAGAAATGAGGATATCTCTTTAAGAGCTAGTTATATACAAAGGCAACTGCGTTCTGTCTTTGGGCAGGAATGTGGCAAAATCCAAGCGAGGACCATTGAGTGAAGGAGCGGTGACATGTTCCCACCTCTCAGTAATAATTAACACATTCTGTGTTGCTGCCTCCAAGAGTGGCATTTAATTCATGACTCAGAAGCCTCCTATGCTTGTGGCATAACTACTTTTGTTTGGAATTGTTCCAGGTAGAAGAATGCTGATGTATCAGAATCTTCCAGTTCAGGATGGCTCTACCTTGAACCTGCCCCCTGATGTCTGTTTGAAGTTCTTGCTGTCTCAAGACCAGCAAGAGAGTAATAGTGACCCATCCACTATAGGAAGCAATATTTGCCATGCTTTTCTCTTCTAGAAGTCTCTTTTTCATACATGATGATTTAATCATTGTTTAATTTTCCTTACAACATGATAAACTATGATGCTGAGGGTGTATGTTTATTAAGGGTTCCACTGTCTCCTCAAAGCAATGAGTCCTACATTCAGTCCCCTTGAGTGAATTCAGTACCTTCCTTGTAAATAGGGTCCCTACAGAGGTAATCAGGTTAAGGGAAAGCCCTCAGGGTGGGCCCTAACCCAGTATGCTGGAGGGTTCATGTGATGACAGAGGAGGAGGCTGGAGTAGGCAGCTGTAAGCCAAAGGAGGCCAACTGTGTCAGGCAGCTTTCCATCACTGCAACAAATACCCGAGGGAAGCCACCTTATGGAGAGAAAATGTTTCTCTTGGCTCACCATTTTGGAGCTGTAGTCCATGCTGCTTTTGTGCCTGTGTCAAGATGGCATAGCATGGCGGAGCGTGTGGCCAAACTGTTTGTCTCATGGCCAGGCTGTGAGAGAGAGGAAGAGGAGCCAGGTGCAACATCCTCTTCCTGGCCTTTCCCAGTGATGGGATGTCTTCCCACCAGGCCCCGCCTCTTAAAGTTCCGTCCCCTCCCAGTAGTGCCACCCATGGGCTGAGGACCATCGGCCTTTGGGAAGACATAACCAGACCACAGGACCAAGCACCCACAGGCACCACCACACCCTACAGATGCTGGTACAGGCCAGGAAGGGTTCTACCCAGGGTCTCCTCCCAGAGGGTGCAGGGTCCTGCTCGCATCTTGGTTTTGGACTTCTGGCCTCCCGAACTGTGAGAGAAATTTGTACTTCTGCTGTTTTAAGCCACTTGGCTAAGTGTTCTTTTGCCACGAGAGCCCCAGAAAATTATGAATGTTCACTTTCTGCCTGCTCCATCTGTGACTGGTCCCCTGAACTTCTCCCAAGTCCACCAGCCCTCACTGTTCTCACCCTCTGAGTCAGCCCCCAGATTTTAAGTCAATGTCCATGCCAATATCCTAAACTCCTTCTGTGTAGTTTTCTTGTAGAGTCCCAAACCTGGGTGGCCCCAACTCTCCTCTCTCTCTTCTGCCTTGAGGTTGCTTCTGAATGCTATGTGCTACTATTTGAATTGGTTGGAAGAGGAATGAACCCAGTGTGAGTGGGCTTTGGCCACTGAGTTGAAGGTTTGAATAAAAAAATCACCCAAACAATCCTTCCCACATAAGGAGCTCCCGTGGCCAGACTGCTCGTGAGCTAAGAAATTATTGGTTCATTCCTTGCCTTTGGACTTGAACTGAAACATCAGCTTTTCCTGGGTCTTGAGGCTCCCGGTCCTCAGGTGGGAACCCCCTATTCTCAGGCCTTTGGACTCGGACTAGAACTACACCGTTCACTCTCCTGGGCCTCCAAGTCAGCTACCTGTAGATCTTGGACTTGTCACCCTCTGTGATCATAGGAACAAGCTTTTTAAAATAAATCTATGTATACACAAGGTGTGATTAAAACATGCACGAACGCTCAAATTTTTAAAAGACACATTGCCATGAATTCTCCTCAAAACATCCCGCCTTGCTTCGTATGGACATCTCCCATCATTCTTGCCATTTTCTGAAGCCATCTAGAATTCCTTTTCCATGAGTGCCTTTAGTTGCACTGCTGTGGCTGCCTCAATGTCCAGAGTTTATTCAAAATGTTTACCTTTCATGGCCATTTTTACTTTGGGGAAGAGTCAGAAGCTGTGTGGACAGAGAAGTGCTGTACGATAACACAGGCCTGTGTCTTGCCGCCATTTTTTCCCCACAGACTGTTCTGTTTTGGAAATGTAAGTTTGTGCTGCTGGGCTCCTGCCCAATGTATCAAAATGGTTTGTGACCGAACTGTGTGACCTTTCAGGAGTGTTCTGTTAAGCCCCGCCCCCTCTCAGGAATGTTCTGTAACTCCGCCCCTCTGCTTCAGTGAGCATGCTCACACAGCATGTGTTTCAGGAATGTTCTGTAACTTTGCCCCTGTGCTTCAGGAATGTTCTGTAACTCCACCCACCTGCTTCATTGAGCATGCTCGCCCACCCTATAGATCTCTGTATAAGGAGGCTCTCATTTCTGGTAAAGTGATCAGACTCCTTTGAGCCCACTGGGGCTCACTGGCTTAATAAGAGGCTTATCTAAACCTCTTCAACTGACCATCAGATTCTCGAGTCTTCAAAGAATAAGAGCCGTGACCCAGAGCTGCCACACTGAGCTATAAACACAGGGCTGCGGCACTTGACTGCAACACTGAGCTGTAACCCTTAGCTACAGCTCAGAGCTGCTCAGCTCTGCCCCAACATTATGGTGCCAGATCCAGTAAGGTGGCTGAGGATACACCATCATGTTTTTATTTGGCAGAATTCAATTCAGGACATTGAGACGGCCATGAAAAGACATTCATGAAAGAGGACTTTCAGAATGGCTTCAGAAAGTGGCAAGAATGATGGGAGAAGTGTATTCCAAGCAAGGGGGAGGATTTTGAGGGAGATTAATGCAGTGTCTTTTACTGTAGTCATTTCTAATATAAGCATTCGCCTTATTTTGTGATCACATCTCATACACACATCTTCCCCTTTGGTATCATTTCTCTGGAGAAGCCTGGCTGACACTCATTCCTCATGTGCCTGAAGCCTCACTCTGCATGATATCTCTTGAGCCTCCTTTATTTTCCTACCCTCAGCCTCCCTGTGTACCTTGGCTCTTGGGTCATGGCTTGGTGAATGCCAATGAGACCTCTCTAAAACTCCGTTCTCATCCCACACACCCACACCCTACTCATTCCCCAGCTGCTACGAGTGTCGCTGATGATTGTGTCACCCTGTCTCTTCACCCACAGGAATGTCCCACCATTAGGAGTACCTTGCTGGACAGGCCACCAACCCCTAGGTCAGCCAATGACTGCCAGACACAGGGGAACAAATGACAGGTCCCTTTGCCTTCAGATAGAACAGTAGATAGACACAGTGGTGACTCTCACTGACTACCCCAAAGACCTGATGGCCATTCACTCCAGTGACCACACACTGGGGGAGCAGGGGTCAGACGCTTCAAGGGTTGCTGGACACAGGGCCCGGATGGATGTGGATGCTGGTATTAAGGGACTCAGAGCATCATTGTGATTCCATGCTGTTGTCATAAAGGAGGCTGCAGGTAAAGAGTTCTGGCCCACAGTGGGAGCACTGAGGCCATAAAGCTACCCTGCAGTCATTTCCCTGGGTCCTAAATATATTTAGGAAGGACACACTTAGCCCTTAGCAGAGCCATCATGTTGGCCCCTGACCTGCAGAGTAAGAGCTGTTAGAGCAGGAAAGGCCAACTGAGCCCAGCACTTCCACCTCCTACCCCGACAGTGAGTGACAGATAATGTCATGTCCCAGGAGGGCACTGAGGTCACTGCCACCCTGAGAGTCCTGGCACCTCCAGGATGAAGGCCTCTGTAATATCCCATGTGGTTCACCAGTCTGACCCTACACACATGGGATGCATGTCCTCCTGCATGTCCCTCACATCACTGTGGAAGACGCTGACACTTGAGGAACTCGACTCAGAAGCAGCTCAACTGCAGCTGCCTGATGGGACGGCTCTCCTTGGTGCATGCAGATTAACTTGGCCTCTGCTACTGATTGGACAGTGGATATTTCCCCAAACCAATCAGAAGGGAGGATCAGAAGCATTTTCCATTTACTTGGGATAAAATATGGTCCAAAAATGTCTGGTGCAGACAGCTCCTCTGAACTCCAGCCCTGACTGCCACTGTGGACCTGACAGTACCACTTGGGACGTCCCAGACACTTGAGTGTACCCCAGACTTTCCCCTCCCTGCCCCAGGACTGAGCCAGATTCTCAGTAAACAGCCCCAGCAGCTTCCTATTCAGCTAGCATCCTCAGCATCACCCTTGCTTCCTTGCGCTTCCCTTTCAGCCTCGTGCATTTCAGCGACTCATTGATTCTGCATCCAGGCTGTGTCTCAATTCTGTCTGCTCTCACGTGGCCACCCCACCCCACCCCAGGCCCAGGCCCAGGCCCAGGCCCATTGCCCCCCCTGCCTGAGGATTCAGTCGGTGGCTTCCCAGCACTGGGAGGGAGGACAGTCTACATCCTGACCACACCTACCCTTCTCACTCTAGCCCTTACTTGGATCTTCACGTCTGACAATGTGGTGTCAGGGTGTCTTACCCTCCCCGGGACTCTGCTGCCCCAGGCTGCTGGTCATCTTGATCAGTGCGGTAACTCAGCAGCCAGCAGCAGCCAGCTTATGCAAAGTGCTCCATGAAAGCTTCATGATGAGACGCAAAGCACAACCAAGGATGGCTGAACCGTTCCCAGAGCCCAGTCCTGTGCAACCCTCGGATCCGGGGCAGCACTGGTCACTGTCATGCAATCAAACACTTTTACCGTTTCCAAAACAGTGATTTGCATAGTTTACAGTTAAAATAAGTGCAGTGTGGGAGGGCAGGGTGAGGCACCTGCCTGGAGATGAGGTGAACATTTCCCCAGGCTCTGCTCTTGAAATTATCGCCACTTTCATCCTGGAACCGGAGCAGTGCAGAGCACAGAGCTGGGGGTTCCTGGCTGGGAAAGGATGTCCTGAGTCCTTGCTGGCCAGTCACCCCCACGGAAGCCCCAGGAAGACATGCAGGGGGGAACTTGCCCATGAACCCCGAGGGTCCCTGCCCCTTCCCTTCCCGGTGGCCTTTTAGTAAGGATGTGTCTCATCGTCCCCAAATAAGTTCCCCCACGAGTCCTCCTGACCACGTCTCTTACTTTTCGAATTTTAGGAGCTTGTGCATGAAACAAAAGGCCTCGGTTTCAACTCACCAGTTTAGCTCATGGTCTTTGTCCTACAGCTGGCCACTGAAGTCCCCTGGAGGTGTGTGTCAGCCCTCTGCTCGGGGTCAGAGGAGCTGCCTCGAAGGAGCAGGGACCCAGAGAAAGCAAGCATTAGAATCTGAACCCCTTTTATCTGGCATGTTTTCTTCCAATCATAATTTTTAAAACTTCATTGGCAAGCCTATTTTTGTCTCCTAAGAGTCAGGTTAAAAAAAGAATTGCACAAAATAATAATTAATAGTAAAAATAAAAAAGAATTGCACAGATCGAAGTTCATGCTGGAGACTGTGTGTATCAGACATCCTCGTTTTCCTTCCCATTTTTGTAGAGCGAGAAGGAAAACTGGGTGGGGGGATTGGGTTTCTGTGAGGGGAAGTGCGGCCAGGCCACACCCCAGCACCCTAGTCTGGGTCTTCAGGAGGAAGGAGGCCTGGACCTGGCTCACCTTCTGTGCTTGCTTGGCCTCTGCTCTCCTGGCAGGTGCCATCCTGAGCCCCAGAAGTGAGCAAGGACAGCATGGATAATAGACCAATGTCACAATGCAAGGACAGAGGCGAGGTGGGATTCGAACTCAGACTTGCCTGTTTCCCAAGCCTGGGTCTCTCCCCTATGTCTTCACTTCCCTAAGTCCAGGACCCAGGGCCTGCGCCCCTGCTGTGGGTGCCCGGGCCCTGTCAGTCTGCTGAGCTCAAGGTCACAGAGCTCACAGTCTGCGCTCCTCCTCCCCTTTCCTCTTAAAGTCTGAGGGTCCTCACCCCGTGCATCCTGGGGGCCCCTGGCCATCCCAAAGGGTGTCCAGGGCCAACACAGCAGCCTAGCCTCATCCACTCCCACCAGGCACTGTGTGCTTACCTGGGGAAGGAACTTTAAGTTCAAGAACTTACTTCCAGGGGAGTCCCTGGAAGCCACCCTAGGAGGGGAGCAGTATTTTTATCCACATTTACCAGTGGGAAAACGGAGGCGGAGGTTGGGCTGAGGTTCCCTCCAAGGCTCCCTCTGAGAACAGAGCAAGACATGGGCAGGGCCAGCCTCTTCCACCTTACGGCCAGACCTCCTGGACCAAGTCCAGATGCCTGGAACCGTGAGCCTCAGGCTCCGAGAGCTGGTGATCTTGGGCGTGTTGTGTAACCTCCCTGTTCCTTCTCTATGAGGGCAGATGATAAACAAGCCTACCTGCTTCCCAGGGTTGGGCGACACAAGATATCCAAAGTATGTTCCAGGATCTTCCTGACTGGTCTTGCTGCTTCTGTAACCAGTATCTCAAAACAGAACTTGAGAAGTTAGTTTTTCTTTTAGAGATATGCAACTTCTGCAAACTTAACTCCTGCTGAGCACATGACCAGCACTCCCTCCTCTCCTCAGCTCCAAAGCGGTGACAGAACATGCAGTGGTGTCCCCGAGAGGCCGTTTCCTTTCCACAGGAAGGAGGACGATGCCCACGTGCACACGGTGAGATGGTGATTTGATCTCCTTAGAGGTGGCTTTGAATCAATCCTTTTTCCTTTCTACCAAAATAAATGGGCTCCCTCCTCTGACGTTGATCAGCTGCCAGCAAAAGAACCTGAGCGCAGGGGCCCAAGTGGCTGGTAGCACTTGTGTTTGTGGCATCCTCCTCCTCAGCTTCCATGCTATGAAAACCCTCTAGAATGTGCAACTTGTCCCTCTGATCATGCATGACATCCGGAGATCCACGGCCCTGAGGGCCTCAGCACACCAGTTGCAGTCCTGCTGAGGCCCTCTGGTGCCTGACTCGTGGCTGTGCCCACCTCTCAGGTGTGCTCAGACCTCCAGCCTGAGGCCAAGTCGGCCCTGTTTCCTCTCCTCCGGCTCTCCCCTTGTTTCCCCACTGCCAGCACTTCTGCACAGCGCTTCGCATTCTGAAACATTCTCCTCAACTTCCTGTTTCTCTCCTTCAGCTCTAGATTCAAATGTCACTTCCCCATGGACTTGTTTCTCTGCAGCAGCCAGCCAGACCAGGAGCCTCATTGCTTTATTTTAAATCTCTCTATGGGACTTGCAATCCATGAGTGTCCTGTCGTTTGCGGGTTTGATGTCACCGTCTCCTGTCCTGGTGAGGTAGGACAAAAGAGATAAAACAAGGTAGAGAGGAGACGAGGAAATCTTAACTAAAAATTGTACTTTTAAGAAGACCTTCAGGACCCAGCTGAAGTTACCCAAGATGATCCATAGCAGCATTCCTTTGGTTCAATTTAGGCTCCTTCCCTGCCAGACCCATCAAACTCAAAATTCCTCAGGAATACTGAAAGTCTGTAAATTGGCATAATTGAGAAAGTAAAGGGCAGGAGCCTGATCCTAAGATAAGGAAACAAGTTGGGAAAACCCAAAGAATGTTTAAATTACCCTGAAAAAAACCCCAAAACCAAAACAAACACTGAGTTTGTACCAGTAGAAAGGGCTGGTACCCTTCGGGGGGGGGGCACTTTTCTCCGGGTTTTCCTCCCCTTCAAGAGAAGTATAAATGTTCCCTTCCCAGGAAATACCGAGTCTCATTTCTCTGAGCACCCTCTCCACTCTTTCTTTCATGAGGAGTCTCTGCCTAATGAACCCTTCCCGTGACTCTCACTGGTGCATCCTGAAGATTCTTTTTCAGAAAGGGAGTCAATGAACCTGCAAGCTTATTCTACAAAAGCCTGGGTTGGGTTCCTTATTTCAGCCTCAGGGATCACCTCAGACCCAGCCTGGTGGTGTTGGGATGGCAGCCCATCTCCTTCACCACTACATCCTCAGCATCACAAAAAGCTTGGAACACTCTAGACACTCAACATGGCAGTGACTTTGCAGGCCATAGAAATGGTGCCATGTTGTGATCCCGAGACTGAACACCACCAGGTCATCACTCAGCAGTTGGCAGTGACACAAACCTTGCTTAGCTGGCATAGTTGATCAGTGGAGATGAAGACCAGGCTGGGTCCATTCTGCATCTGATGGTGACTGCTTCCTGCTGAGATCCTGTGTCTTGCAGAGATTTATGATGAATGTGATACTCGCCAGGTGACCTTGAGCCAGTAACTCAACTTCTTTTTGCCTCTGCTCTAAAATGGCAAAAATACAGCACCCACGTCATCAGGCCACTGCGAGGCTGGCACATGAAAAGCTGAGAGAGCAGTGTGTGACTTGTTCAGAGGGCTGCAGGTGCTTGCTATTGTTTTGGGCAAATGTGTTCCGACCACAGCGCCCTTAATGACAGAGTCAGGATGGCTTCCTCCAGGGCATAGCTTCTACCACTTCCACGATCACGCCCCGGGGAGAGGAGATCTGCTTGTCTTCACCTGTCCTTTCTTGAGTGTGGTTTTGGCCTCTGAGGCCATAGACAGCCAGGACTCCGTCTGTTTCCCATGACAGCGTTCAGCATCTGAGGACAGGATTGATGGGCCCTGCCTGGAAGGTGGCCCGGTGACCAAGGGGAACTCACTGGGTTCGCCCCAGCGGCTCTCCCAGTCCATCAGCCTCAGGCACTGGTGCTGGGGCCCACAGCAGCTGAGGCTGAGTCCAGTCCCATTCTGTTTCTCTCAGCAGCCTGTGCACAGCCCTGTGTGCTCTGCTGCTAAACCTGCCCTGAACTGCTTGCTGCCCTCCCTCCCACAGCCAGCGGGCCTCAGTTGCCATCCTGTCTGTATCAGCGCGCCTCTCCCAACAGCTCCTGCTGCCCCATCCTCTCTCCCCTGCCATCTGATCCCTAACCAGTTTCTCAGCATTGGCACTGAGACAATCTATTTGATTCTGATTTATTTGTTTACTGAGCAGTACTGGAGATTGAACCCAGGCCTTCACACTGAGCTACATTCCCTCGTTTTTTGAGACAGGGTTTTACCAAAGTCTCTAAGTTGCCCAAGCTGGACTCTAAACTGTCCATCCTCCTGCCTCAGCCTCCCAGAGGGCTGGTATTACAGGAATGTGCCATCATGCCGAGCTAGATATTTTTAGAGTGGAAGTTCCATTACAGGGCTGTCTGGGCATTGTAAGATGTCAAATAGCATCCCTTACCTGTGCCAAGAGGTGCCAGCGGTACCCCTTCAGTCATGACAATCAAAAATGTCCCCAGACATTGCTAAATGTCTCCGGGGGGCAAAGTCACTGCAGGGTTATTTCTATCTCTGTGTCTCTATCTTTATTTTTTATGATATTATCGTTGTGTTGATTAAGAGGACAGTTTTCATTATGGTAGTGTATGAGTCAGGGCTCTCCAGAGAAATAGAACCAATAGGCTGTGTGTGCATATATATATAATTCTGTGATGGCTCCAAGCTCTGAAGGAGGCTCAGAGTGGATAAGAAATTTGCCTGAGGTTGGTACCAATAGCCTGAGATTTATGGCTCTGACGGCTAAAGTCGTCTAAGGAACCTGCTTCCAGGAGACACTTGTTGAGGCTACAGCTACTGGGAAGGAGGAAACAAAAACTGAGGGACTCTCCAGATGTCAGCATTGAGGTAACAAAATGTCATGAGAACGTTAAAATTAAAATTCTTAGAATTAATGGGAGTTTAGTAAAGTGCTGGTCGACTTGGTGTATATCCCAAAATCAGTTCTGCTCCTGGTTAATAGTAACAATCATGTGAATCATACTTAAAAATAGAGAGCTCATCCACAACAGGAACAAAAACAAAGCACCAGGAAATAAATGTGGCAAAAAGTGAGGTGCATGAATGCATAAACCTACTACACTTCACAAGGGGTTAGAAGACTCCGCCTTTGGAGATACGGTCTGTACATACCACCAACACTGTAAAATGTCCCTTCTGTGGAAGTTGGTTACAGGCTAAAATACTTCCTTTTCTTTTTCAGATCAGAATTAGGCATGTTTCTAAGCAAAAATTTCTAGAGTGCTTTCTGAGCTCACAGCACCTTCCAACACCTTAGAAGTAGAGAGTTGGTTGGCCAAGCACCAGTCAGTTCCAGTTCACTTTAGACTCAGCCACCTGTAACACTGAGGTGGTTTTTGCTTGGCTGTACCTGGGCACACTTGGATCCAAGCTAATTGATTTTTTTTAAAAAAACCTGTTTCACACTTTAAAAATATTAAATAAGCTACCTATCATAGGCTTAGAAACAGTTATAAAATGTGTACAGCTTAACCACTGACTGAATGAACACTGTTGTCCAACAGCAAGGACAGGCCCTTAGGAAGGGCCCAGGGTCTGCTGCAGGTAGCAGCCCTGTGCCAGGCACCATGGAAAAGTCACCTCCCTGTGTTTCCATGACAGAGTGGCTTCTGCCTTGGGGCAGAGATGGTGGCAGTCTTGGTCACAGAATCCTACTGCCTGATCACACCGAGTGAGAGGTCTTGTATTGATCTTATTCCCTTAGTGACTTATTAAGATTTTGTAACATTCCAGCCCAGAGGGAAACAGGTCTGGCGTGATGTAGTCAGCGTCCACCAGCCAGACACAGATGTAGATCCTCAGGCCCAGGCCGAGATCCTGACTTGGCAGGATTGGAATGAAGCTGGGAGGTGTGTGTGTGTGTGTGTGTGTGTGTGTGTGTGTGTGTGTGTTATAAGCAACACTTACAAGGTATTTGGGGTTTTTTTCAGTGCTGGGCATGGAACCCAGGGCCCTTTGCACACCAGGCAGGCACTCTGCCCCTATGGACCTTCAGCCCAGGGCTCAGTGCCCACTGCAGAGGTGCACAGCTGTGGAAAGAACCACCATTCAGAATAAGACACGAGCAAGCCCAGCACCCCAGCAGACTCCCTCTGTCCCTTCCTGAGGGGTGACAATGACACCTGCCCAGCCCCACACACACCACTCCTCTCATTTCTGTTGCCACACACAAGTCCAGCCTGTCCTCCGGCTTGCAGGGTGTGGAATCTGCCTGGATGCCCTGCTCAGCATGATGCTGATGAGATGAGTCCCCCGCTGCCTGTCTCCCTAGTTTGCCTCCTTTTATTGCTCAGTGTGGATAAACCACATTTGTCCCTCAGTCTTCCTGCGGATGGCTATCTGGGTTGGTTTAGGTTGGGGTGCTTTCGCACAGCGCTACTCAAATATCCTTAAACTACATCTTCGGGTGCCCAGGAACCCGGTTCTGTCTGTCGTGCACCAGGAGTGGGCGTGGTGGGTACAGGATGGGCTCATGTGTCACTGAGGCTGCCAGAGCTTCATTGTGGTGGCTGCTGCCAAACCGTGGAAATCCATACTTGGCGGGGGGTTTCAGATGCAGGTGACACCACTCTTTGGGAAGTGCTCCTTGGCTAAAAGCCCCCAGGCATGGGCAGACACGTTCCTCTCGGCTGAGGTTCCAGGCAGGTGGTGCAGGAAAGAGGAGAACGACAAACCTGTACAATCTTACCCCGAGGAATCATTGCAAGTTGCCACTTTTGCCTGATATAAAGAAGCTGAGAACAGGGAAGCAAGGATAAAGTTTGGGGAGGGGAGAAGCCAGGCCCCACCCGAACTCCAGCGGAGAGCTAGAAGGATGCTCATTATTAGGAGAAGGGAGCTTTGGGGAACTAGGTTATCCCTGCAGGGAGCGCCCATCTCCCCAACCATCGAAGACCAGATAATTGCAAAGCACTTTCCTGTCAGCCCAGGCTCCTGACAAAGGCAAAGAGATCAAAGGGCTGGCTCTCCTCCCGCTGGGCCCAGCAGGTCTGTCCCTTTCAGCCAACTTTTGAGTGTTTTAAAACAGACCCAGCCAAGAGTTTCGCTTCAGTGTGCATCCATTTAGCTATAAATGTCTCTAATTTCTCATTTTTTTAAAGTGAAATCAATAGGACACACATGCATAAATACCGAATAGTTTCTCTGGTGTGAGAAACTGAAAATGTAAATGAGGACTAAAATGTATAATAGATAATGTGAAATAGGAAGAAAAGGGGCAAAGGGGAAGGAAGCGGGAGGGCTAGGAGAAAGGATAGAAGGGAATGGGATTGATATGAGAAAATGGAAAAATAGGAACAAAATCTTTGTAAATAAGGAGGAATAGAGGGGTTGAAGGGAGGGCAGGGCAAGGGTGAAAAATAAGAACCAAGAGAGACTATGTAAAGGTGCAAATTTCCAATGATGAATGTTATTATATTGTATACCTAAAATGTACCAATGATAATGTAAAATAGGAAGAAAAGGTCCAAAGGGGTAGGGGTAGTGGGAGGGGTAGGAGAAAGGAAAGAAGGGGAAGGAAAAATGCTGAGAAATGGAAATAAAGTCTTTGTAAATAGGGAAGGGTGGAGGGGGTGAAGGGAGGGCTAGGAATGGGGAAAAAATAAGAACCAAGATGCATTATGTAAAGGTACAATTCCCAATGAGGAATGTAACTGTGTTGTATACCTACAATGTACCAATAAAAGAATTTAAAAAAAATAAAAATAAAAAAAATAAAACAGACCCAGCCAGTTCCCCTAGGCCAAGGCTGGGAGCCAGCACTGCCTGGAGCTTGGAGGCACAGAGGAAGGGGCTGCTGGCCTGCGGGCTCAGGCTGGGCTTCCTCTCCCCTGTTACCCAGCAGCCTGGCTCGGCTGCCTGCCCGGATCTGAAGCTGCTCTCTGCTAGTCTCAGTGGGCCCTGCAAGCGGGAACCTGATGTAAGACCGAGGGCCTTACCAAATGCTCCGAGGAGCTGAAGTGGAGCACACCCGGGGATCCCAGCGGTGCCTCCAGAATGTAAGACCAAAGGCCTGACCAAACGCTCCGAGGAGCTGAAGTGGAGCACACCCGGGAAGGAACACACCGGCCATGTTGGGAAACAGACCTTTATTAGTCTGGCCAGACGGCACTCCCGAAGCAAAATAGCTCAGAGAGGCACCTGGCTCAGAGTCCGAGGTTGTTTTATAGGGGGTTAAGGCGGGGGTTAACATGTGGATTCACAGAAAAAAAAAAAGAACAAAGGTTAGTGGCTCATTGTCACATGCTGATGTTCAGCAGACATCCTGATTGACAGTTACGACCACCCTGTTTACAGATTGTCCTATAGATACTGGGCCCCAGGACATTTGGATTTAGGGCAAACAGATGGCTGAGTAACCTCGCCCTATTACTGATCGTCCATTGTCCCGAGGCAAACACACTCCAACCATCAAATTTACAACAGAATCTAGGGGAGTAATTAACTTTTGAATCACACAGTCCCACACTGAGAGCTTCAGAAGGGGAGGAGGGCCGCGAAGGCCGGGCAAGGGAGAGTGCTCTGTGCCCGGCTCCAGGGCTGCGGACGCGTGGCCCCACCCGAGACCCCACTGCAGGCTGGATCTCAGTCCTCGGGCTCCCGCGGCCCCTGGACGTCCTCGGCCGCAGGGGGCGCAGGCGGAGCAGCGCTGCTCTCCTAGACTCTTCTGCTCCAGAAACGGAGCAAAATGCCAGGCGCCTGTACCCTGTACCCCTCTGAGCTGCATCCCGGAGGCCAGGCGAGGGGCTGCTACACAGAGGGCGAGCAACAAGTACTGGCTGAGAGGGAGCGAAAAAGAGACCACTGGGAACATTGAAGCTAAAAGTACCTGAAAAACAGCAGGTACAGGATCACTCTGAAACCTCGTGACTTTCCTTTTCTTTTATTGTTCTCTGTCTCTCTCTTCCTTCTTTCCTTCTTTCCTTCCTTCCTTCTTTGTTACCAGTACTGGGGATTGAACCCAAGCTTTGCCCTGAGCTTTATCCTCAACCCATTTCTTGTCTTTTATTTTGAGACAAGGTCTTGCTAAGTTGGCCGGGCTGGGTTCAAACTTGAGATCCTCCTTCCTCGGCCTCCAAAAGTGCTGGAATTACAGGCTGCACCCCATATCCAGCTCGTGACATTTCTTTTCTTTCTTCTTTTTTTGGTACGGGGATCGAACTCAGGACTTTGCACTTTCGAGGCAGGCGGCGGCACCACTGAGCTAAATCTCTGCCCCCCCCCCCCGACATTTCTTAAAAGCAGAAGATGAAACTCCCACGGGAAAGATGTGAAACCCATTCCTCAAAGATGACAGTGCTAAGAGGGAGATGGGAGTGCAGTCTGCCACCCCTGCTAGGAAATGTATGAGCGAATAAATGATTGAGTGAACTTTAATGAATGAACAAAGAAGTCAAATATTCAATTCATGTTTTTTAAAAAGTAAACTAATCTATTAAGAGCGCAAAGTTGTGAGGCTCTTCTGCCTAATAGCAACAGCAATCTGGCTCTTTAGAAATGAAAAGCAGTCCTTCTCTGAGTCAGCAATGTCTGGAGACATTTTGGGCTGTCACACCTAGGGCAGGGGAGCTACTGGCATGTAGCAAAGAGACGGGGGCTGCGGCTAAACATCCTGCGCTGTCCAAGACACGCCCTGCCAGTAGTGCTGAGGCCAAGGGAGCTGCTCCCATGTAGGGGCTGCATGGGGACTTCGGTGGGGCCGGCACTGCCGGCTGCAGACTGCTGGCAGCAGAAGGTGCCACTGAGACATTTACTCTAATTCAAAGCAAAGATTTGAAAATTAAAGTGGACAGTGCTATGGTTTGGATTTGAAATGCTCCTTAAAACCCACGTGTAAAGGCTGAGTGATGGTCTTTTGAAGAAGTGATTGGATCCTGAGGGCTCTAACTTCATCAAGTGGATTAACCCGTTGACAGGATCACAATTTGATGGCATTATTGAGAGGCAATGGAAACAGAAGGCGAGGCCTCGTTGAAGGGAGTAGTTCATGCGGTATCACCTTGGAAACTGTATCTGCTCCCCAGCCCCTTCTCTGGCTCTTTCCCATTCTCTTTCCTTCTCAGTTGCTGTGCTATGAGCAGCTCTCCTCTACCACACCCTTCCATCATGATGTTTCTGCCTCGCCTCAGGCCTAAAACAATGGAGCAGCTGACCATGGACTGAACCTCTAAAACCGTGAGTCTAAATGAATCATCTTTCAAGTTGTTTTTTTTTTTCAAGTGTTTGATCACAGTAATGAAAAGCTGACTGATATAAGGACCATGTAGTTTTATAAATTATTTCAGCAAAAGCCTAAGAATTGGTACATCTGTGTTGTGGGAAGTGAGGGAGTGGGTGGGTTTCCTACAGAATGTATCAACTCATCCCCAAGATGCATTTTTATCTTGCGGCTGAGACAGCAGTAACAGTGGCAATGCTCACAGGCCAAACGTGGTGCTTTGTGGTCAGGAGTCAAACCTGAGTATTGACTTCATGTTTGATGATGACTACTTTGCAACCTTCATATCACTAATGTAGTTTCCGACTTCATGAACTAGATGTTAAAATGGAAAGGAAAAGGGGAAGAAAAGAGGGACAGAGAAAGGAAAGATGGAAGGGAATAACAGAGAGAGGAAGAGAGGAGAGAGGAAAGGCAGGCATTAAAGAGGCAGGGCTGTCAAAAATCCAACTTATTTGAGGCACATAAATGGGGCTTTGTGTACCACATACAAATCAGGGTAATCTAGAATTCAGATGACAAGGTGTGTTGTCCCTGAAAGGCATTTAGTGCCATGCCTTCAATGCCCCCATTGCGTTCCCAAGACTTTAATCAAATCACGGGGACCTTGTAAGTGGACAGGGACCAAAATGTTCAGATAAGTATTGTCTGAGGGACCCTGGAAACTAGGCAGATTAGTATTATCTGTAGAAATTCCCTTCCTGCCTGTAGGTTTAGTCAGTTGTTTTTTTGAAATTCTGGTCATACAATAAGACAGAGAAAGCTAGTGATGTCACTATTGCGTAGATTATTCCAGGTAACACCCTCCGGGTAATAACTGAGTGGGACACGTCACAGTGGAGGCTGTAGGCCAGCTGGCCATTCCTGGACTCTTCCAGTACTCTGGTGATTTCCCTGTCTGCTCCACCACCCCCAGACTTTCCAGTGATTAACGAGGCCACCATCTCTGGGGCCTTTCCATATATTCTGGGGACTTTCCTGTCCAGCCTCCCCCACCGGACACTGTCCTTTACTGCTAGTAAGTCTCAGTTAGCCGTACCTTTTCCTTTTGGTACTGTACTAAATCTTATCCCTCACAAGCAGCCTCAGGGTGTTTTCTTCCTTCTCTCAGTGATCTACCCCACTATTCAGGCACACCTGGGCTGTTTCTCTCTGGAGCGCTCTCAGATACGTGATCTTTCCCAATCCCAAAGTGCTTTTTAAAATGAAGTCCCTTTGGGGTGCTATTTAGACTAATTTGTGATCTGATCGCAAGAAGGCGAGCTGGTGATTCTAACTCACCTGCCGATGAGATGTTTCCCATCTTCATCTGTAAAGTGTTTATCTTGCTCTCCATGGACCATATTGATGGCTCCAGGCAGCCCGTGTTCCTTACGATCTTTTTTTTTTCCAGATACGTGATATGACCTTCTGTGAAGGTTGTATTAGGTTGAACTTATTTATTTTTCTACAAGAGTACAGATCCCAAGTTACCCTCTTGATAATTCCATGCATTTGGGCACCAATCTCCTGCGTAATAAATCGTCCCCAAATCGAGTTTCCCCGCACCTCACCACTCCCTGTGGAGCACAGGGGCCGGCGTTGAGACCATTTTTCCATCAAGGCTCAGGGTGTGTGATTAGCTTGTCCAAGATGACCCTAGATGAGAAACAGATGCAGGCTGAGAGCCACCTGCCTGCTCACTGCTTTTCTCACCAGGTAGCAGCCACCTCTGAGGCAGCATGCTTGGGACCCCCGTGTCCAGTGTTGAAGGGGCAACTCTGTGAGTATCTGCTTATTCTGAGCCTACTTTGCTTGAGGGCTTCTTTGCTCCCTCAAGGCAAGTCCTGCAGTAGCTTCCCTTGGGCACAGGAGGAGACTGGTCCAAGTGCATTGTGTCCTACCCACCAGGGATACCTGGCTGTGAACCGAAGCTTCTCGAGCCACCTCCAGCACTCTGGGTAGTGCCAGCCTCTAAGCCTTGCTTCACTGCCATCTCACAGCCTGTGCCTGCAGAGGGCAAGGACGGCGCTGTGCTGACCAAGCCCACCAGTATCTGTGAAGACCTCTGGTTCTGTCCTATGGCTGCTGCATCAGCTGACCCTGTGCAAATCTTCCCTTTTAAAAGATATGCGCTGGAGTGGCCATTGTACCAGACCAGATGTGCAATCACTAAACACTGCAGCAGAATCTAAATGAAAAGACCCAATCCAAGGTCCCTCGAGCCAGCCTGCCCCACGGACAGGAAATGAACTTTCTGGTCCTGGAGTTCATAAAGTCTTAGAATTTGGGGATTATCTTGTCCCAAGTGCTTCTTCCCCTTTCAAAATTAGTTCCTTATTAAGAATTAATTAAAGGAACCATATGAATTTATATTAGTATTCACTAATGATGAACAAAATACTAATATGTACTTAAATTACTTGTGTAATAGTAATCAATAATTAAAGTGATAGTAAATTAATCCATCAGGCCTCTCCTATTAAGAACCCTTTGTGATGACAAGGTAAAGAGTAGGGTGATACTTAGGTGACCCAAAATTTAAACCTCAAAAGTGAAAAGCACCCACATTGCTTCTAACACCAATGCTTCTAACACACCAATGCTTCTAACACCCATCATTCTCTGACAAGTGTCTAACTGGTGGCGTCCCTTGAAATTGTACCTCTTCTCAGTCCCTGTTTGCTAGTCGCTGCTCATTAGGATGCTCATAGTCCCTGATTGTAGACAGGGTGATGTGAGCCAGAGGTAACCAGAAGTCAGAAGACAGAAATCTAGGGTTAGATCCAAGAATGGAAAAAACATTAGAAATTCTTGTTAAGAATCATTTACTTCTGGGCCGGGGATTTAGCTCAGTGGTTCCGCTGCCTGCCTCGCAAGCACAAGGTCCTGAGTTCGATCCCCGGTACCAAAAAAAAAATCATTTATTTCCATAGGAAGATGGATGGATGTATAGGATCCAACCTGCAAGTTTATTGCTGACAGGGGGTCGAATGAGGACTGAAGACAAAAGACACAGAGATCATGTGGAAGAGGAGGCACTTGGGGCTTTCCCGCAATGGACAGTGAGCCCCCAACTGACAGTGCTCACTTGTATTAGACTCGCACAAAGAAGAAACACAGGAGCATGTGATCCAGGGTTCCGGGAAAGTTCACCAGGTTCTCATAACTGGCAGTCTGTACCTGGATGTGTATGTTCTCTCATCAGACTTGGGCTGTAGTTGTTTCTTTCCTTGAAACTGGCTGATGCCAGCATGCTAGCGAACAGCCCAAGGGGGGAAGGGCTTGCTATCCTCTTCCAGCGTCTCAAGGAGAGCTCAACTCAGGCCTCATCTCACAGCTGCTTTCCCACACTGACGCCTCCAAGTGAGAACGCTGGATGATACGAAAGGCCGAAGGGGATGTCGTGGAGAGGAGCCACCTCGCTCCTGTGGGAGAACCGACACCAGAGCCCAGACACACTGAAGGTGGTCACAGGGAAACAGGAGGACACCGGTGTGGTTTTGGAGTCACTGAACTGCGTAAAGCTGGAAACTGACCTGGAAAGGAGGTTGCATGCAGGGGCCAGTGACTCCAGTGCACAAGGAAAACAGCAGAACCTGGATTTGACCAACTGCCCGTGGCACACCTGCACGGCCACCTCTGAGGCGAGCTCCTGCCACCCCTGGTCTGCTCCAAGCTATGGAGCAGGAGCTGTTTGTACAGTAGTCTCACAAGGCAGCCATGGCCAGACCCCCAGGAAACCCAGAATGACAACCCAGCCTGGTGGAACCCAAAGGACTCCCTCTGGAAAGGCCAAACAAGACAGAAACTGGTGGTGTTGGGGGAGACCCTGCACAGAGACAACATTTACAAAGCGCACAGTAACAATACTTGTGTCACTGTGACAGAATAAATAGACAATTGCTTAAAAAAATAAACCTTGCCCGGGCTATTTTCCAGGAACCTCACATCCAGAGAACACTTTGGATTGAGAATGCATCATTCTCAGCCTCAAGGGCCCCCCTGCTCCAGGAAGTCCACTCTGATTCCCCAGCCAGAGATGCTCCTCTGAGTCCCCTCGGACTCCACAGGCCCCTCTGGGACATTGTCACCAATCCTCACACCCTATCAGTAGTCAGACACCTCCTCTGAGTCCTGTGTCCACAGCGATCACTACTGCGTGCGTTTACTCAGTGTTTGCCAGTAACTCTCACACCTGCTGTAGCAACAATAAAGCCCAACATCTAGAGGGTTGACACGGGGACAAGCCCTGCACTAGAGCTTCCTGTGACCCCTACTCAGCAGTGGGAGATGAGTGCGACTTTCACGTCTCACGTCCGCTCCACAGATGTAAAAGTCGACACAGCTATTGTAGACTGCTGAATGTTCCCGACACGCGTTCTATTCTTTTTGCTTTCTGTATACGTCAGCATAGGACAGGCTTTGCTCAGGTAACAAATAAACAACAAAACCTCAGCGGATTAATGACATTGGCTTTATTTCTTGCTCACACCACAGTTGGCTTTGAGTCTGCGGCCCTTGTCCATGATAAGGCCAAGTCTTTCTGGAATGTTTGCCCTCCGTGCCCAGGGCTGGAGAAGTGAGTTTGGAGGACATACCCTGCTGTTAATTGCCTTGTCTGGAGGTGACCCCCACTCCCTCTCATGGCCCCAGGGCCCCAGCCATACTGGAAGGAGTCTGCGACACACAGGACTGTGCTAGCTTCCCATCACTGTGAAAAAACACTGTGAAAATCATCTTAAAGGAGGAAAGGTTCATTTTGGCTGACAGTTTCAGCCCATGACTGGCTGGCTCCATTGCTTCCTGTGGGGAGGCACAACATCATGGTGGCGGAGTATGTAGCGGAGGAGGCTGCTCACCTCATGGTGGCCAGGAAGGAAAGGAGGGAGGGAGGGAGGAAGGGAGGCTCCAATAAACCCTTCAAGGGCACCTCCCTGCCCACCTACTAAAGGTTCCACCAACCTCCCAGGAGCACCACAGGCTGGTGGCCAAGCTTACAGCACAGGAGCCTTTGGGGTCGTTCCAGACCCAAACCCTAGCAGGGACCAGTCCATGTTGGGTGGGATACTCTGGCTCTGCCAGTTCTGTTCTGAGTGGTAGTGTGTCCTGCTAAGACACCATGTTTTGGGTCTCCCATGCTCCATCAGCAGTCATCCAGGAGAGTTTTCCTTCCCCACACTTACACCACCCCTTCCTCCTCCATCCTTCCTTCTTCAGCTTCCTTTTCAGAACACAGATACAGCATTGGAGAGAGAGGGCAGCCACACTTGAGTGAAGAGGAAGCCGCATGAGAATGAGAGATACAATTTAAAGATGGTGGAGCCCAAGAACCAGAGTTGGGACAAGGAAGTCTCCTGGAGCCGTGCTCAGTGCTGCCCCCACAGCTGAGACACTGTGATTGCTCTCTCCTGCTGGGGACCTGAGAGCAGCTGCCAAGGGAGCTAGGACCCAGGACCCAGGCCTCTGCTCCTGTTGGGATGGCCAACAAGAGGCTTCCCTGTACCCACTCCCTATTCCTGGCCACTGGTTTGAGCTCCTTCCCTTTTCCCTCAGGCTTGGGGTGGGTAGCAGCTTTCTCTTGAGCTACTTTGTGCTTTACCACCCCTTCCTGGTCTTCTAATCCTACCCAGACCATTCCTGATGGTTCCTCCATTCAGCCATCTGCACCCTAGCCTTTGAGCTGCCATGTGGTTCATGGCAAAACAGATCTGTCTCCCTACGTCTTCTACCCTTTGGTCTTCATTCTGCACTCTGGAAGAATGAAGACCTTCCATTGAAGTTTCTGTGCCAGGCAGACTTAATTTCATGTCTAGATTCTATTATGCTAAGGAGTTCAATCATGTGCCTACAATTACCCAGCTGATATTTCCCAGTTTTGGCATCTGTTATGTGGGGATAATACCAGAATTTCAGGGGACTATTGTGATTCAACAAAGTCAGCAAAACAAAACCAGGGAAATCTGAACTTCAGATCAATGAATAATTTTTGCTGTAACTATTTGTGCAATGTTCATACTTTAAAAATAGCATGGTGTTTATCTGAGATACAGATGTAACTGGGTGTTCTGTATCTTCCCGGGAGCTCCTGTAACTGTGAGGTACACGTGGCTCCCCTCTGCCCACACACATTCTCTCTCCTTAACCTCCAGCGAATGGTAGCAGCTAATCTTAATCCCTGCATTCCTGCCCTTAACACAGTACTTGACATCCTCTCAAAAACAGCAAAATCACTGAAAAACAAAGTGAATGAACAGAGGAACTGAGAACCGGGGGGAGGCAATTTGTGAGAGGCAGGAGATGCTCAGTTGGAAAGTGGCAAAGTGTCTAGAACTTCTAGCCAATGTTCCACACATCACATTAAAGATTTTTATTTATTTATTTATTTGTTCATGTATTTATTTATTTATTGCAGTGCTGGGGATCAAGCCGAGGGCCTTGCATGTGCTAGGTGAGTGTTCTACCATTGAGGTATATTCTGATTTTTAAATAAAGGAATAATTAACACTACAGTAGTCATAACTAAACTGCTCTTCGGTGTGATGGGTTAGGACAAGAATGGGTTTGTTTTTTCTTGGGAATTTTTTCCCCTTTAACTAAAAAAAGGATCTTTAAAGAGTAAAAGTTAGAATCTTTCTGGAACTAAATACTCACCGGCACATTCGAATTTTTTTAAGTTCTTTTTTTAACAATTTACAATTAGCACTGGCAATTGTGGGGTTTTTTTCCCACTTACTTTTTATTGGTTATACAGATTAATGGGTCTTACTTTGGCAGATTTGTACATGCACATTTACAAAATTCTATGATAAGAAGTTATTGCTTTTAAAAGATGGTCAAATACAACAGTTGCCAAACTTCTTCAGTAAAACTATTTTTATATATGAAAGCTTACCCAGAATCCCAATTTTAAAATGTTAAGCAAGATATTTTATTTAAAAACAGAATGCTGGGGCCGGGGATTTAGCTCAGTGGTTTCGCTGCCTGCTGTGTAAGCACAAGGACCCGCGTTCGATCCCCAGTACTAAAAAATAAAAATAAAATAAATAAATAAATAAATAAAGATAGAATGCTGTAAGCTGAAATATGTAATCAGTGTAAATGGTGTACAACTTGAAAAACCCAAGTTTAAATTGAAGACTATATATTTATACTAGCATTTGCAATTTAATATCATGCTTGTCTCATCGTCATTTGTAGTTTTCTATCAGAAAAATTTCATGTCAATTCCAGCAATCAAACATTTCTGCATTTTGCTTTAGTTGCAGAGTAATGAGAAAACCATGGCTCATGCCGACGAACTCTTGCAAATGATGAGATTTTTTAAAACTTCACCTTGCTAGCTAAGGATACTGTTAACAGAGGCATCGACAAAACTCAGGCTACCAGATTTCCCCCAAAGCAACTCAAGCTTAGCAAGGCGAATGACTGTGTTTCAGGTGTGTTAGAATTTGGTCTGTGTGCAGGTCGCTTTCCCTCTTTGGAATAACAGAGCCTTGGACGTGTGTTTCCACCCCGACTGCAGCTGCCCAGGTAGGGAGGCGTGTTCACGTGATGAAGGGGTCCCCAGGAAATAGCTGTGTGCGCGCGAAGAACGCCCGCCGGTGTGTCTTCTCCACGCTTTCTTCTTCCTTCTGGAGGGAGGAACCAAGAGGTGGAAGCGAGTGCAGAAAGCACTTGGAAGGGAAGCCCTGTGGGAAGCCCTGAAGGACAGACAGACTCAAGGACTGGAATCTTCATTTGCAGGTGTGCTAGCGTCCTCACAGTTAAGGACATCACAGCGAAATGTGGTGATCTGAAGAAATGTGTCTTTGATAGTGTGTGATATGTGTCAAGAGGTGAAAGATCTGGCTGACTTAGTGAACCATTGTTTTAGAAATAATCAGAGACTGTTACGAACTTTGCATGGATAATAGATGTATCCAAAGAGGATTTTAACCTAACCTGAGAACCAAAAGTCCCTTCACAAGGTTTCAGATTCCACACTGCAATTCACCTGTTACAAGTTTCCAGTAGTCGAGATCCGGTATAGTGTGAAAGATGGATTTCACAACTCTGAAATGTGTGTAAAACCAGATTTTCTTCACTTACTTCAACTGAAACAGTGTATCAGAGACAGGAGAAGCCAGACATGGGAGATTATTTTCCAAAATGTAAACTGATGCCACTTTTCTATTTTCTTTTTGTTTTGGAAAGTAATTTTCGTCGAAGTGAGCTATGGTAACAAATGTTAATTTTTATTTAAAACAAATTTTGTCATTTTTAAATCATCTCTTCACTCAGTAAAGTCACAGGCCTTTTACTTACATGTCCTTTGGTCCACATTGAAACAAAAACTACATTACTATTTACCTTTTTTTGCTTGCTTTTCCACATCTGTACGTAATCATGACCTCTTGGGGTCTTTGTAATCTGCAGGCAATCAGGAGCATCACCGTGGCCAGTCTGCAGCACAAAGGGCTCCCAGCTCTCAGATCCACGCAGGACACACTGGACTCTGACAGGCTTGGGGTTGCTCACCGGGCACTTTTACCGGGGATAAACCCGCGACCCATATGTTTATACCCAGTTGATTGTCTGGTGACCTGCAGCCGTAATCATGGACTCCTCGTGGCTGCGATGCAACTGTAACATTTCTTTACATTCAGCTTGCACACGCACAGATGCACACTTCAGAGACTGGCGGAAGTGTTTAGTGCCTGGTGCTGGAACATAAGCATTGGAGACGGGCAGCACTGGGATGGAAACACTTTGAAACCCCAGAGGGCCATAGGGGTTGGCAGTCCTCCTGCTGGTCTTCTCTATCTTACCAAGCGGTCTGTGTCAGGGTTGGGGAGAGAATCCAAGATCCCCAACTTGCTCCAGCTGTGTTCCCCTTGCGCTGCTTCTTCCAGAGTGGGATCCAGGTCTCCATGTGGCCCCAAGCTGCCAAGGGCCCTCCAGTGGCCCTCACCTGACACTGCTCACTGATACTGGGTGGCCAGTGGGGTTGCCTGAGATTCCACACTGACCTGAGCTGCTCTGCAGGAGGAGCAGGCTGAGAGCAGGCTCACTCCTGTCTTCAGTGGAGCTGGAGAGCGGGTCCCCACCGCTTCCCTCCCCAGTGCCTGCTTTGGCACCAGGGCGCGGGATCCCAGGTAATGAGCAAACTGCTGCCCACACCCTTCTGTCCAAGGATGAAGAGGTGGCATTTCACTTTCTAGTTTTCTTCTGAGGTTTACCTGTGTACACAAATACCTCCTCCCCGAAACGAGTGAAGACCTTGGGTGTAAGTCCCTTGCTAGTACACGTCTGCAGTACGTTTACACTTGAGTGGAGTTGGTAAATGTGCATATCCTAATTCCTTTTTTTATCCTCTCTCCCCTCCCTCCATCTCTCAACCCACTTCCCATTTGAGAAACATCTATCTCCCTACCTCCTATTATCTTTTATTTTGCTCTTTATAATTTGAGTTTCTCAGAGGAGAAACCATGTGGTATTTAAGCTTGTGTCTGATTTCACTTAGGTCCTTTTTTTTTGGTACCGGGGATCAAACTCGGGACCTTGCGCTTTCGAGGCAGGCACCGGAACCACTGAGCTAAATCTCCGGCCCCAACTTAGATCCTTTTTAAAAGCCTCCAGTTTTGTTGAGTGAAGAAATGAGATTGCTTCCTCCCTGTGGACCTTCTAAGCCTCCCTCTTAAAATCATGAACCTGTGGTATTTCCCATAAATGGGGTCACTCTATATACACTATTCTGAGTTTTTAATCATATATTTTGAAAACTATGATAGTTTCAAAAAACTCAGTATTTAAAAAATTAGGAAAGGGGCTGGGGATTTAGCTCAGTGGTTCTGGCGCCTGCCTGGCAAGCGTAAGGTCCCAAGTTCGATTCCTGGTACCCCCCACCCAAAATAGGATGTGTCAAATATACCTATACATCCTTTGGTCTGGTACATGTTGAGTGTCTGTGCTGTTTGTTGTATTTTTTGACTTTGTGGTGTTTTTCCCCCTTCAATGCAGATTTAAAATATTTATGTAATCAAACGTTCAGTTCTTTATTCTTTCCTTCTTAGAAACACCACTCTCAGCGTGAATGAATTAACCCGTTTCTTCTTGCATGGTTCCATTTGCTAACAATCAAAATTTAGTCTGGTGTAAGGACAGGACAAACACGTATTTTTTAGAGTGCTGCCCAGTTTTATCAACACCACTTTGGGTATTTGGTTTGGCCACTGATGTGAAAAGCAGCTGTCCCAAACCCAAGTACTTAGCTCTGTGGTGGCCCCAGCATTTTTCTTCATTCTGTAGCCCTTTTAAACAGGAACTGTAAAACCCAATCTGATTAGGCCCTTAGAAAGGGGAAAGATGATTCTACTGGGAGTGTAACCTCACCATGTTCTTCCCATCCAGAAACAGGGCCTTTCACTTTGCAATGAACTCTGGATACTTGGGAGTTTGGTTGTCAACACATACATGTTACTCCTTCCTCAAAGGCAGTAACAGGAAGGCCATAGTCTCAAGCAGCTAGACATCTGGTCTCAGATTTACAGCTAATTGATAAACTGAGGCAGGCCCAAAGAAGGAAGGGGTGGTCTGGCAGCAGGGACAGGCGGGGTCCTGGAAGCTGGGCTCATTCTCCGAGGCTGGCTGCACACGTGACCGTGCCCTCCCGAGCTGCAGGCTGGTGAGACCCGAAGCCAGGACGGTCCCCCACCCCCATGCCCCACCACACAAAGCCAGTGCTCCACAATGAAGAGAAAAGGTATTTAATTATTTCTCAATCTAATCTCTTAAAGCGCTCAAAGTGTTTTCACAAGTGCAAGGGGGAGGGATTGTTCTCAGCCAACATTTACCAGTGATTCCAACACACGCAAAAAAACTCCAAATCACGGTGCTTTATACTTTTAATTTCTGCACTGAAAAAGAAAACGCAGGTAAAAACAACGACAGATTAGATTACAGTGACTGCATCTTTGCCCTTAAATTAATCTTTGCTTTTGGGGGCAGAGACAGGAAAACACCAAGCACAATGATGGGGACCAGGACACCTCGATCCGGTGTCAGGAATCTGGACACCTGGACACGGTGCTGCTAGTGGCCAGCTCGGGAACATGAACAGGCAACAGTTAAAGGTACATCAAAAAGAAAGAAAAAAATCCCACGACTCCATTCTTAAAACCAAGCACAAAGTCTGACAATGAAACATCCAGGGCTGACCGTGTCCCTGCCAGAGCTGGGGCGGTTCCCGGAGCAGCACCTGGGCAGGGCTCACCAACACCTGCTCTGCACACAACTTGGGCCCAGCTGCCACATCGCCTTCTGGAGCAAGGACTTGCTGTCCCGCAAAAGGGTACCTGTGGCTCCCTGCCTTCCCAGCCTCCGGAGAGCAGCTGCCTCGGGGTGGGGGGTGAGGGGCCGGGGCTCTGTGCTTTGGAGGCTGAGGCCTCTGGAATGTTCCCCATTCTCAAGGTCTGGCTGGGCTGTAGGTTTTAGTTATGCTCCACACGTTGTTTAAGTGCTCGCTTTATTTTTCATGTGCAAATTGTTACTGTCTAAAGCTTTCAGAAGGACGTGTACAGACATGAGCACCCTGCAGAGAGACGAGGGTACCCCGGGCCCTCCTCCCTCCTGGGGCGGGGAGGGGCGCGTTACAGAAACGGTTAGAGATTTATGTTCCGCGGCAGTTCCGTCTAGTCCCTGAATAGGTCCGGTCCCTGGGGCGGGCGGGGCATCCTCAGTAGGTGATTGTCCACTCCTTGACAGAGGCATCGTGGGAGGTTGTAACCAGCGTGTGCTCGTCCAGCCAGGCCAGGCTGCTGACGTGGTGCAGCCGGTGTGCGTCTGGGAAGAAAGCAGAGTAAGGACATTTCCGATCTCTCTGTTCCTATGAAGCATGACTGAAACAGTCACAAGGTGCCCAAATCCGGTGAATAAGGCGGATGTGGACACAACGCCATTCTCACAAGCCCGGCTTTCCACTGGATGGAACCAGCAGCAGCATGATCACATGCGGTGAAGACCCTCATGAAACAAGGCTTCCAGAACAACTTCAGAAAGTGGCTCGAACAATGGGATAAGGGTGTGGGAAATGAGGGAGATTTTGAGGGGATTCACAGAAGTCTTAAACATTCACTAGTTTGATCACACCTCTGTGTACACCTGGGACTAACAAGAGGGAGTCACTCGGGCCTGTATCAAACAGGCCCCGGAGACTGGCCACAGGGGGCTGTTAAGCAGACAGGGGCAGTGTGCTCTTTCACAGGCCCGCTGCGCTCTCAGGAGGACGGGGCAGCATTGCAGGCTCCTGGCCCGGGTACTGACCTGGCGGCCCCTCTCCAGGCCCCAACACCACCACCAGCCACCCCGTCCAAGGGGGTGAAAGATTGCTTTCTTTCTAGGTACGAAGCAACAACACTCAGGCACAAACAGATACACAATTGGCCCAAGTGTCTGCAGGCTCCCACCTGTGGACTTCACCAGCTGAGGACTGAAAATGCGGGCTGTGCGTGCTGAGCATGGAGACAGTCACTGCTTCCTAAGCCACAGCAACAGCTGCTCACACGGCCTTTATCTGTGCTGCTGTCAGCCAGTTGATGCACACAGGAGGATGTGTGCAGTTGATTCCCAAAATCTATGCTGCTTTATACCAAGGGACTCGGGAGGAGGTCCTGGAGCCCAACGCCCAGGACCGTACAGTGTCTCGGGTATTCAGATGAAGAGGTGGGGATGCAGCACTGGTGAACGGCTGAGAGCACAGGGTTGAGGACTCAGTCTTCCTTTCCCTAGCAAACCACATGCTGGTGCCCGGATTCCCGATTCCCTATCACCTCTGCTCTGTCCGTGCTCAACTCTGACAATGAGCCTGCACCTCTATGGTCTCCTCTTCGCTGGCCCCTCCTGTGAAGCCAAGGCGCCCCCTGGTCCAGGATGGGGAGCCTTGTCTGCTCTCTGCTCTCCCAGCTGATGCCAGGAGCCTCAGGCATCAGGGGGCGCATGGGCGTCAGAAGCTGGGGCTCCTAAAACCACCAACCTCTGCACCTCACCACCACACTTTCTGGGTGCAGGGCTCATCCACAGCTCGGGGGCCGATGGGCAGTTCCCGCCCTCAGCGCAGATGCGGGCGGGCCCTGGCCCCAGCACCAGCTCCACACCACTGGCTCCTGCGGGTTACTTCCCAGCCCCAGTCACCGATTCTCTGCAGGACTGGGTTTCTGTACAGACCAGTGTGGCCCCTGGGAGCCTGCTCAGGCCGCCCACCCTGAACTGGGGGCACAGCCCAGCTGCGCCCCTCCCTGCACTCTGGTGGGGCTGCTGAATCCCTTCTACCCAGGAAAGGCCGCCTCCTGTGTGCAGAGCATGTGGAAGGGACAAGCCTGCAAGGGGGACCTGGCAGGAGTGGAGGGGAGATAGGGAGGCGTGGGAACAGGTGACAGGAACCAGCCCCCCGAGGGCTACCGGCCGCACGCCTGCAGACCCCTGGAAATGAGCCCCCGCATGGGTGACGTGAGGAGATGCTGGGTGAGGTCAAATGTACCATCAAAGAGCACTTAACTGGTTTCTTGCTAAAATGTGGTGCTGTCTCCATGGCCCCAGCTGGCCACCCAGTGGGCAGCAACGGCACAGGGAGCGGCAGAGCCTGGTCAAGGGCTGAGCTGGGGCAGGGTGCTGGGGCGCGGTGGGGAGCCCTACCCCACATGCCCCGTGCATGCACAAGTGCGCCAGCACCCCTGCACAAAAGCTGAGGGGCACTGGCCTGGGGGCCCTTGGTCAGGGCCCCCTCCCACTGAGGGGTGCGGTGGGACTCACCTTGGATCTTGACTCGGGTTTCCGGGTCGCTCAGGGTCCAGACGTACACCATCATGTCCATGCCACCCGAGGCGAAGTGCTCATTGTCGGGGGACCAGGCCAGGCACATGACCTTGGCGTGGTGCCCGTAAAAGACATTGCTCTCCTAGTTAGGGTTGGAGACAGGCGGGAGACCAGGCTCAGGCCTAGGCCACCTGCCAGCCCGGCACCCCGAGCTTAATGGCTCATCACCCGCCCAGGGCGCCTGCTCGAGGTGGAGATGAGGAAACTGAGGCACTTACTGCGTAGTCATCGGTGACACTGAACACTGTGACCACCTTGCTGGCGTCGGACACAGCAAGGAAGGCGCCGTCGTGGGAGTAGGCCACGTCTGTCACGGGGCCCTTGGCCTCCAGAAGCTTGCCCTCGTCCCTGAGTGTGGTGCCCAGGATGGAGTAGATATGGACATTGCCATCCTGCGGGCAAGGATGGAGCGGGGAGTCAGCCTGGCACATGCGACACCCCTTGCTTGTGGGCAAATGTCAGGGCACCAGTGGAGGTGCCTTCCTTGTTGCCCAGCCCTGGAGCCAGGAGTTGCCCCCCCCCCCGCCCCGGGCCTGGAGGGCGCCCTCTGCAGTTCATCAGCACTCCTGGCCCGCTCCCAAGTGGGCAGAGGGACGTAGAGGGTCCCACCCCAGGCCTCCGTGCTGACTGCAGGCTGGGAGCCGTGGAGTGTGCACTCTCCATGAGCAGCGGCCAGCTCCCAGCCCAACCTGGGGGCCATACCTGTGGGCCCCTGCACACCCCCGGCTCCGTGGCGAGTCCTCCTGCCTGTCTCCCGCCAAGCTTCCAGGCATCCTGTTGTGCTGAGCACCACCCGCCCAGCCCAGGGCTGTCACCCTGACCTCAGGGCCGTGCTCCACTCCAGGAGCCCTGCACCACCCACCCCACATGGTCTGGGAGCCTTTCCTGACCCTTCTGTCACAGAAGCCAGGATCTGTGGGCTGGGAGGAGACATCACCCATAGGGAAAGCCGCAAATGAAGGAAGAGCCAATCAGTGTCCCCAAATCACCAGGTCACTCCTGGGCAGGCAAGGAGGGAAGGAAAAGCATGGAGTGTGTGCGCGTGACCAATGAGCATCGGGGTGCCTGTCTGCTACAGCAATCAGCGTCCCCCAGGCAATGCCCCCGTGTGCTCAGCATGAGGGAGACAGAGCGCAAGCACAGCCAGGACTGACTCACAGACACAGGCCAGGACCGGAGAAGATGCCTGCGGCCTAGGCTGGGGCGGCCTGCCCACCACCGGGAGGGGCTCCCTCTCGCCACAGGCCAACCACACGGGGGACAGTGGCTCCCCACTCCTGGGGACACTGTCTGGCTGACCCCTGGGTCCTGGGCCCACGCCCTCACAGGGGGAACAAGCGGCTGCAGGAAGGATGACGAGGCCGAGACGGGCTGTCACACACGTGCCAGGCACTGAGAGCAAAGCTCTCCGGACAGCAGTCCTCGGGCCCCAGCGCCTCGGGGTGGGCGGGTGCGGGGGCTCGGGCCCTGCCCACCTGGACCTGCGAGGATACAACGCACTGTCCATAGGGCACTCAGGGCCTGGCCTGGCACATGGCTGCTCTTGCACACAAGCTGTGGCTCTGCCCAGTGGGAAGATCACACTGTGAATGACGGAAAGCTGGAGCCTGAGAAAACTGAAACCACCAGGTTTGTACTGCACCCAAAAGGTGTCCTCCGGGCACCTAGGAGCCAGGCCCCACGGGATGCCATCCTGGCTGGGCAGCCGCCCTCTCTGGTCCCGACTTCCCACAGCCCCGACTCCCGGTCCGAGTCTGAGATTCCCCTCCTGGTGCTTCCTGTCCAGCGCTCAGCACCCTCACTGCCCAGGGCCCTTGGCGCCCGCATGTCTGTCCCCCTGGCCACATGGCAGGATGGGCAGCACAGCACTCCCAGCGTGCTCACCCTGCCCACTGGGGTCGATCGGGGACAGCAGGCAGACACTTTGGCATGGCTTAGGCCACCAGAGGACGGGAGCCTTTGGGGCGTGCCAGGTGGTGGGGCTGTCAGGGTCCGGAGCAGGCTGCCACACCCTGGGGCTGCTGCCTCCCCCCGTGACGCACACAGCTCACGGGGTCCCCAGATCACTCAGATACCAAAGCCGGTGGGCACCGGGGACGGAAAGGCCTTACCGTGCCCCCAACAGCCACCGTGTCCCCGCCGGGGTGCAACGCCACCACTTCAGGCTCGTAGCTGGGGTTGTCGAGGCTGAAGCACTTCTTCTGGTCCTTCAGCAGGACGACCTGCGGACACAGGCGCGGTCAGCAGCAGGCCCGAAGACACACGTCTCAGCCAGGGCACTGCTGACAGAGCTGGTTCCTCTCTCATCAGTCCTGTGGGGGTGGGAGCTGGGGTCTCACCGTGGGCCGAGACTGTGGTCGCCGTCACTACACTCACCAACCGGGACGGTGGACTAGGCCTGTGCTGTACGCTGTCCCTGAAGGGCAGGCCAGCAGCACGGGGGGGGGTCGGGGTGAGACACAGGCCCTGGGCAGCACGCAGGTCATAGCAGGAGCCAGCGTCCTGTGCAGCCTGGGGATCGGTGGTGCCCTATGGCCGGTCCCAGGCATCGAGCCTGAGTCCAGCATGAGCACCCGGGAAGGGGGGAGGGAGAGGCCTGGGGTGCCACAGCAAGGGCCCTGCAGGCCCGAGCTGCTCCCCACCACCCAAGCCGCACCGGGCTCTGTCTGCAGAGTGCCCCGTGTGGCAGCGTGGGGTCCACGCCGAGGAGCTGTTCCCAGAAGTGTGCTGGCACACGGGGCTCTGACCATAATCCAACCACCTGCTGGTTATGGGGGGAGCTTGAAAGTGCCGACCCCCACTCCTGTTTCCCAGGGATGGGAACCCGAGAGGGCCTAGGCCTCCTGAAGGTGGAGCTCAACAGCCTGGGTAAATGTGGTTATTGGCAACAGGAAGCAAAACCAGCAGCTCGCAGCATCTAGGAGCGCGTGCTGTGTTTTGCCAGGAGCGTCGCAGCCCTGTGCAGCAGGGGTCGCAGGGAGACAATGGGGTTCGGAGGGCTCAGGCCGCACGCCAGAGCCCCACAGCGCTACCGGAGATCCAGGCTCCCCACCCAGACCCCTGCCCACAGCTACCACGCGGGCTGTGCCCCTAGCCACGGTGCACATGGCAGAGGGTCCCCCCCACCGCGACCCCTTTCCGTCCGCTCCTGGGTCTAACTGGCTGCTTCCCAGACAGGGTGCCCTGGATCTGTGAGCTTCGGCTCTGTCCCACGGCACTCCTGCCTGAGCCACAAGCTCCCTCTAAGTGCACCCCTCCCTAGGGTTCTGCTTCAGTGTGCTGTGGGGTGGCGGGGGAAGCACCCCATTCTTAGGGCACAAACACTGTCTTGGGCCCCTTGCGGAGCTCCTGTCCCAAGACCTGCACGACGGGGCCTCTGTGGAACTGAGCAGACATGGCAGATCAGGGAAGGCACCTGTGCTGGGACACTGCCAGTGGCACCCGAGGGCACCCCTCGTGGGTCCTCCACTGCCCACTGAGCCGGGCCAGGCGTCCTGACAACCAGGCGGGAAGGCCCTGCAGTGTGGATGAGCAGCCCCCACCCACTGGCCGGCCTGGCCATCCGCTGCAAGCTCAGTATCTAGGACACAGAAATCCGCCCTCCCTCAAGCAATGGTTCCCACACGAGGGAGGGGCAGGCTGCTTTCTTTAGCAGGGTTTGCCACTCGTGCTGCCCCTTCCTGGCTACACAGGGGGATGCCTGCATCCCTGAGAGATGTCGTGTGCCTCAGAGCAGAATTCTGTATAAAGTGGGTCAGGCGTGGATTCCCAGAAAGAGGCACTTTGTTCCAGAAAATCCAAAAGGAAAAGTGGGCAGGTGACCCTACCATGGGAACAAGAACCCACTCGGGCCCAATGTCACCCTGCCAGCCTGTGGCCTTGAGACGGTTCTAAGCCACAGCCTCCGCACTCCCGAGATGTGCAAGGAGCTTGCCGACAGCATCCTCATCACCACGCCTGTAAGCCTGTTGGGGAGGGGAGCTCTGAGGTTCACGGGCGCTGGGTAGGATGTGAGGTCGCACAGCTCCAACACGCAGGGCTGGATCTCAACATGGGCAATGACAGCTGACGGGCCCGTAGTGTGGTCTGGTGACAGTGACGGGTCCTAGCTGCCCTTCTACCAGTCAGACCATGGGCAGCAACCTACGCTCCTGTGTTTCCTCACCTGTCAACGAGGGTAAGGCCCTGCCTGGCTGGCGGGGCTGAGGGAGGACGCCAGGAGCCAAAGCAGGAGACACCTCCCACCACTCTGGTGGCGCTCAGCACAAATGCCAGCCACCTCTAGTCAGGCAGGACGCGGATGTAACTCCAACACCAGGCTCACACCGCTGAAAGCTCAATCCTGTATCCCACCTCCTCTTCCGGCCCTTCTGTACCTGGCCGATGCACACGACCACAGCATATCCCCCGGGGCCGACAGCTACGCACTTTGGTTGAACGTCCAGCTTCACGACTCCTTGTCCACTGTTAGAGAAAGCACATTATTTCCACACTGCAGTGGCTCCGTGTGGGTGTCCAATACATACTTACTGCAAAACCACTGCTACTTAGCTACGCAGAAGGAATGGCATCCTATGCTGAAAAAGCGTTTGCTAAAACGTAGGAGAGTGGTAAAAGCTGACCTGCTACTCAGGGGCAGAGGTCATGAATCACGACTGCAGGGGAAGGAGGCGGCAAAGGAGGGCAAGGCCACACTGTGGTCTAGATCCCCAGGAGGTGCCTGCCACCCTGTTACTCCCCAGAGCACAGCTCCTGTCCCCAATCCTGGGTCATAATCTGTCTTCCCAGTGGGGAACTGTCAGGAATCCACTGCTTTTAATGTGGGAACATCATGTCATCTTTTATTGTGGCTAGTGCTATCAAAACTGATCCTAGAAGGGCCAAGGATTTAGCTCAGCGGTTCAGCCACCTGTCTCGCAAATGCAAGGTCCTGAGTTTGATCCCCGGTACCAAAAAAACCAAAAAAACACAACTGATCCTAGAGTTCAGGTGCACAAGTGGATGTGCACACACATACACACTAACTTCTTAAATATTGTAAGTTTAGAAAGCTTGCACGCAGTTGGGCCAGGCATGGGGTCTCTAGTGCTCCCTGTATGGCCTTGCCTGCCTACAAGACTCGTCAGGGGTCATGCACGCCTGTGATCCCATCTGTGTCACTCTGGGAGGCTGACATGGGAGGATCACAAATTTGAGTCCAGCCTGAGCAATGTGGATCCTGCCTCAAAGTCAACTGTAAGAAAAAGGCTGGGGACGTAGCTCAGTGTGAAGGGCCTGGGCTTCTCAGTACCACCGAAAAAAGGAAAGCCATCATAAGGCAGGAGACATCAGGATCCTCCTGGGAGGCTGGACCAGCAGAGGCCCTGTCACTCAGGCAAGGGAGGTGCGTGCAGTGAACACCCCCATGTGTGCCGGCTGTGAGCTAGGTGCCATGTTGTCACCGGGGACCCACAGTCCCCCAGGTGAGACAGGTCCCAGGCAGCATGACAGGGTCTAACAGGAAGCACAGCCGGGGCTAGGCAGGCTTGGCCCTGGTCCTCCTTCCATCCTCCCGCCTGATGCAGAGCTTCCGGTCACTCGCTAGCAGCTACTCTCCCAGCTCCAGCTCCCATGGCTGTCACTCAGGTACCAGAGCCAAACCCTGCAAGGAGCATCTCTGAATCAGGTACCCGGCGTCTGCCTCACCCAGGCAGCAGGGCGCTCCTTGTACTGAGCACTGCCCACACCAGCCCCTCCCCTTCAGTGACGAGGACAGAGGGACAAGGGGAGACCTGCCAGGCTCCTGAAAAGACTGGGGCTGGTTCTGCTGCCTGCTCCTGGTCAGAGCCACAGCCACCTGGCTAGTGTGGCTCAGCCCCCCAGGGCCCCATGACAACACTATGCTCAGGAGAAGAGTGCACAGGAGCTGCGGAGCACAGGGCGGCTTACCTGTAGTCCCGCAGCGTGAGGCTGGTGTACCGCACGGTGTCGTCCATGCTGCAGCTGACCAGCCGCCCCGACTCGTCCACCGTCATCCTGCACACCTGATTCGTGTGGCCTTTCCCAGAGAACGAGTCATTCTCGCCTGTCTCCGAATCCCAGTAATGTAGGGCGCAGTTAAGGAGAAGTGTGCTACCTGCCCTCAGAACACAGCACAGCATGGCGAGGCGAGAGGCGCCTCATGGGCGTCCGAGCCCGGATTTTAGAAAGCGGATGCAGCAATATGGCCTGCCTGTCGGCCTCCCTGTGACAGGCACGTAAGGCATTAGAGCCCAGAACTCCCGACCCAGAGCACTTAACAGAGATGAGCGCCCATCAGAAATGCTCCAAAAGCTAACCTGCTATGTGTGCAAGGTGTGTATGGAGCACGGGTGCATTCTGTGCTCAGACTTGGGTCTCCTCCCCAAGATAGGTATTTTTATGTACACAAAAGTGTTTCAAAATTTGAAAAAACCCCAACCCCAAGAACTTCTGGTCCCAAGCATCTGGGACAAGGGATGCTCACCCTGTAGTGTGGCCAGTACTTATTTTCAGCCCTCTCAAGAGGGCTCCTGCAGCAAGCAGATAGCACGGCACCCTGGGCAACAGTCCGGATGCCGCCGCTGGTGCCGGGACTTCTCCGGAGACACTGTTTCATTTCACCTTTCTTGTGAGTCAAGCCTACAGCTACCTGAACTCAGAGGCTGGCTGTGCCCCACTGCTCAGCTGATGGCTGCCCGGGGCCACCAGTAACGGCCCCCATGGGGGACCCACCTTTCTAGAGACTGTGGTGCAGGCTAAGCCAAAGGTACCTGGTACAGGGTGTGGCTTCGGTATGAGGTTCTTTCATGTTAACAGATGAGAATCCTCTGTCAAATGAAGCCTACTGTCTCCTTGGGAGGCTGGACGTGTACTGCACAGCCATGCATTCCTGGGATTGCAAACCCAGCACTGGTGCACCAGCTCTGGGTCAGGGCTGAGGTAGTTCCAAGAGGGAGGCTGCCCGCTGGGACGGCAGGAGATGGTCCCGGGGCGGCCTCTGCATGGGCGAGCTGTGCTCTCACAGCGAGAAGACTGGCTTGAAAACCTGGGGCAGGAGCAGCCTGTCACAGGGCAGGGAGCGCTCCTCGGGGCGGGCAGGCGGGCAGAACAAAACGCACAGCGGCGGCCTGCCGGGGATGTGTGCAGGCAGCTGGTCCAGGGAAACCACTGCAGGGGCCCGTCATTCAGAAGTCCCAGGGGCGGGTCTGCAAGGGGCACAGGACCTCCCTGGAGATCCAGGACCAGCCCTGGGCTGACGGGCCATGAGTGCGGGGCTGGCACTTGTCTGAGCTTCAGTTTCCATTTGTTAGAACACAGGACTCGGCTGACGCGTGTCCAAGCCCTTCTGAATTCTCAGATCCCATGGTTCCCTTACTCGTGACAGGGACAAGGCTGGCACGCACTGCCATTTACAGGGAGGACAGAAGCTCAGGTTCAGAGAGGGAGAGCCGCACAGCAGGCTGCACAGCAAAGGGCCTGATAGGGACAAAGCTGCGGCTTCTCCGGGCCAAGGCCCCATGTCCGATGGACGCCTGCTGAGCCCAGTGCTCCCGAGCACGGGGCTGGTGCCACCTGGCAGGCCTGGCCCCAGGCCCCAGGCAAGTCCCTCTCTTGCCAGCACCCTGGCCCAAAGGATATTAACATGGCCGTCGTGGCTCCCGGAGTAGATGTAGGACTTGCTGCCGTTTCTGTGCACCGTCAGGCACTGGATCGATTTACTGTGACCCTGTGAGGAGCCAAGCGGAGGGCTGAGCCAGTCAGCCTTCCCCGACAGCCACAGGGGCCCTCTCTCCCCGGCATCGGGCCCCTGGGTTCCGACAGGGTCTGAGCCACAGCTCCACCCAAGCTGTCCCTGGGTTCTGACCCCTGCCCCAACCTCCCCGACGCTGACAGCGTGGGGACCGTGTGCGCACAGTAAGTCCACAGCCAGACACGTGTCCAGAGGGACGGACCTTCAGCCTCTTCTGCTGCTGGATGGAAAACCCTGCTGAGCGGGGGCCGGTTTTACCCTTTCCCCAGGCCCCCAGCCGGTCTCCCTGTTCTTTATCAGCAAACCCAACTGCCAGTTGGCCTATTCATACGCTCCCAGGAACTTCCCAGCGTCCTCTGGCATTCCACGTGTTGCTACACATAGGACATTTCCCCTCAGGTGAAGGGATGCAGTCCTCGATGGGACTGGAGAACTAGTGACCAGACTGTGTCACTCCCGTCTCCCTGGTGGGCACACAGGGCCAATGCATGCCATGCCCCAGTAAGTCACCCCTTAGCCCTGCCACTACTGAATGTGCTTCCCGGACTAGCCCGACATCGCGCAGAGGACTCATGTGCCTGAGACCTCGTGAGAAACGCAGGCTCTCAGCGCGCAGCCATGAGGACACAGGGGTCCCTGCTGAGGCTGGGGCGTTAAGCTGGTGCTTCTGGGTGATTTGCACGCACCTGAAGGTCATCCCTGGAGCCCCTTGACTGACCCCTCCGGACCAGCCAGGAAACCTCTCTGAGGCTCATGCGCAGCCAGGCTGGGAACCACTTTCTCCCGGGCTCATGCTCATGGCTCAGCAGCCTCCGCAGCCTGAGGTCACCCCCAGCTACCTGGCATGACCCAAGCAGGTGTAACTCACGCTGACTGGGATGTAGCTCTCTCCTAACAAACCCAGGAGCTCACAAATTCCCTGAGCTGACCTGGCCTGCAGCTGACAGCAGAGACGTTGCCAAGAGCAGACATGCACAGCCAGGCGGACAGACCCAGGATGACAGACCTGGGGCCACACACAGCTCCACTGTTGGCAGCCAGGCCAGAATCTCTGGTGCAGAATTTCTAAGCATCCCATGCAGAGGCCCGGCGGAGCCCCGTCTGTCTCGAGAAGCCCGACTCCCCAGGCATGCCCTTCTTGTCCCTGGGCATGTCCTTCGTGCTGCCACAGCGTCCCTCTCACCACCCTCACCCTGCTGTGCAAACCCCGAGGGCCCAGGAGGTGCCTCTCATAGGTCCCCCCTTCCCGCAGGCTACCCGTCCCTGGTGGGCCAGGTCACCTTGATGACCCGCAGGGGCTTGCTGGGGTTGTTCTTGTCCAGGTAGTTGATGTAGCCCGACAGGGAGATGCTCAGGAGGTGGTCCTTCTGCCACAGGCAGCCCAGCTGCTGGTCCAGAACAGTGGAGCCCATGGGAAACGTGCTGACGACCGAGTTCGCACTGACGTCCCAAATCTTCGAGGATTTGTCTCCAGAAGCAGAAAGCAAATGGGTGCTATCAGGACTCCAACTAATCTGTGCAAACCAGACAGGTCTTGCGTCAGGATTGCAGAGGAAGAGACCAGACAGCAGCCTGTCCACAGCCTGCACTTTCAGGCAGACAAAAGTGAAGCCTGAGGAGGCCGAGGGACGCGCCCAGCCCCCAGGTCCCCCCCCCCCAGCTCTACCACGGCCCGACTCAGCCCATTTTATATTTTGGTCTAACGTTAGTATCCATGGGCACACAGAGATTTGGACAAATTATACCCAGCACAACACAAAACACAAAAATTCACTCACAGCATAAATCCCTCCATCATGGGCCTTGCTTCCTCCCAGCGCACATACTTTCTCTCCCGTCTTCCCGTCGTAGATGAATATCTTCCAAGAGACAAAACCGAATGTGCGTCACGTGTCTGGGTGTGTGGATGCGGATGCCCTCGGCTGGCATGCCACTTCCCTAGTGACCACGGTTCTAAAGACGGAGCTTCCCGTGCTCTTTAAAAGGAAAGTCCATGGCTGCTGGGCCTCAGTGACAGGCCCGGGAGGTGGCAAGCAAGGACAGCTCCTGAAAGCCCACCTGCCCACCAGCCCTTTCCCCTCGCCCTTACCTGGCCGTCAGCACTGGCTGTGGCAAATCTGTTCCCATCGGGGGAGAACCGCACGCAGTTGACAAAGCGGCTGTGGTCCTGTGGGACAGAGCACAGTCACCCGCCTGATGCAGTTCGGGGTGCACCCTGAAAGCCACGGCCAGCCTCACCACCAGCTACAGCAGCGGGTTAGAGAGGCCCACAGTCCCTCGGGCTCAGTTTCAGCCCCCCATCCCTGCCTGCTGCCCCCTCTGCTGTCCTCCAGGTGAGAGTCCTTCACCGCCAGGGGCCCCATCTGCCCTCTTTCCCCTGGGCCTGTAGAGAACTCCAGCCTGGAGCCTTAGGCTCTGCTCTGGCCAGAACCACAGGCATTGCCATGGGCCCCTTCCCGGAGACCTGAGACCCCACCCCGAGAGAGGAATGGGGGTGCCAGGGGCCTGCGGAACCAGTAAGTACTTTCCCCAGCAGGTGGGACGCAGCAAACTGCACCACAGCCAAAACTGACTTTCCACATCACATCTCTCCCTCTGCGGCTGTCCTAACTGTTGCCTCTGCCAGTGTCACAACCTGTCCCTTCACCTCGGAGCACCCATGGGAGCCTCCAGGCCAGCTCTTTACAGGAGAGGAGCAGGCCAGAGACTGGGTAACCTGAGCAGCAGCTCTAAGAACCCAGATCCAATTTCCTGCTCCAAGCTCTGCTTCCTCAGCTACACTGGCTCTCGGGCCCAGCCCAAGTCAGATCCCTGAAGATGCAGGCCAACTGCCACCTGTTCTGGGCTGCACAGCTCACTGCACAAGAAGGCCCTGTGCTAGGCATCAGGGTTGAGCGAGGCACACCCCAAGGTTCCCGAAGGCCGTGGGAGCCAGCTGGGTGCCAAGCTAGTGGAAAGGGGACTGGAGACCAAGCTTTGCAGATCAACCATGGGGTAGGGGCGGCACACACACCTCCTTCCGGTTGAGGTGGAGCAGTCCTGTGACGTGACTTGACGTGACCTAAACTAGACCAGAGCATCCAGCTTCCTCGGCAAGCATGGCCCAACTCTCGCCTAGACCGGACACTGGCGTGCCTGTCACGTCCGGGACCCGCTTCCTCAATGGCGAAGAGGACGAAGGAGACACTGGGGTCGGTTCACCCTGGGTCCCTCTGCCTGGGCAGGGCCGGGGACAACAGGGTGGCAGAGTGGGCTGCTGACCCTGATGTGCTGAATTCAGCAGGAATCTGAGAACACTTAGCTGCCCTTCGGCTTTAACAGTGATGCCTAACTGCACCGGTTCCCTGAGGACAGGCACAGACACTCCTACTCCAACCCCAAGTGCAGAAGCAGGACACCCCGGGAAGAAACCGGATCCCAGGACCCGCGACCCTGAGCAGGTGTCTGGCACGGCAGGGGTGAGGTCGTGCAGCCCAGGGAACATGGAGAGCAAGGGAAAGCCAGAGCAAGCAGACGCCCTCCAGCACCGGGGCGACGGGAGCCTGGGCCTCTGCCCCAGAGCCTGCTCCTGTCACTGTTTCCTTCAGCTCAGCCGAGCACCCGGAGTCCAGACAGGCAGGAGCCTCACGTCTGCTCCTGAAATAGCCTCTACATTGGTAGCAAACCACCAGGAGCCGTTAACCAAGGAGACAAGAGCTAAAAACAGCGCTTCCTGCAGGGAGGCCGGCCGTGCACACATGCACTCGGGGGCCTGAGGGGACAGGTCGTGGCCAGTCCAGAGGATCCCTGCCTTGCAGGCCACCTCCTGACCAAACCGGCCACGTGAGTTGCCCCAGCTGGCCAGAGGGTCAAGGTGCAGTCCTGTAGTGCCCACCTCAGGTTGTCCAATGTGGGTCCCACCAGGGGCTGCCCTGCTGCTCTCAGCCAGCAGGCGGGAAGCAATGAGGCTTGCAGGAACCGCCCAAGGCCACGTCACCAATGCAAGTAGAGCGGCCCGGGCTCCAGGGGTCCTGACTCCTCGCGCCATCTGACTACCTGGCCGGCAACGTGTCCACAATCACCAGCCTGGGGGGCTGCTGCACACAAACCACACCCCAGCCCTCCTACCCAGCACATGCCCCGCGGCCATGGGCGACCCAAAACAGCTCATGCAGCAGTGGAAGCGCTGGCTCCCCTTTCCCTGCCAAGCAGCTGGAGGGCAGCACTGTCCCTCACCCGCCTCAGCAAGGCTGAGAAGCCCAAAGGAGCCCCGCCACCCCACCCTGGTCAGCTACCGCCACTCTTCCCTAGAAAAGGCCAAGGCCCTGCTACCTGCCTTGGGTGCCAGGTCTGACAGGAGGCGGGCGTGAACTTGCTGAAGCCAAACAAGGGACATAGCGCCCCGGCAGGAAGATAGGGTCCCCCAGCGCACATCTGCTCCACTTGGGGCGCTGCGCTTGGTGAGGCAAGCAGGAGCTCCAGCTCCAGGTTGCGTGACCACACTCGGGGCCAGCTCTGCACAAGGGAATGAGCTCTCGCATTCACTGCTCTCGGCAACAGCTCTGCTAGACACAAGCTGTCCTGTCTGTCACCAATGCCTAGCAGGCAGGGCAGGGACAGGGCTCTGAAGTCCTCGGGCAACTCCCCGCTCCCCCAGAGTGCAGGGGAGGTTGGAGGCACAGAAACTGGCCCTCGGCCACACCAGACAAGACACTGGTGGGCCCGGATCACGTCTGGGTGCCTCTGTCAGGGGCGGCTTGGTGTGGGGCTGACAGCCTCCCCACTCCCCCCTCAGGCCCGTCAGTGTCTCCCCGGGGCCCTACACCTCTGTCACGGAAGGGAGTGCTGGCGACAGGATCGTCCGGCCTACCCCTCACTGGTCTCAGACTCAGGTCCTCCCGTGATGCTGAGGGGCACTTCTGGGGTCAACCATGGGACATACAAAATGGGAGCACACAGCCACAGGGTGGTGCCTGGGCCCACTCCAGAAGGGTTTCCCTTCCCCCACCTTCAGGGTGCACAAAGCTGGTGTGGCCTGAGGCCCGCAGGGCACAAACCAGGACTCCAGTTCAGAGTGGAGTCTACAGGAGCTCTGCGCAATGGGCAAAGCGTCATGGCTCTTGGGCATGGGCCAGAAGGACAGGAGGGGACCTGAAATGACCTCTAAGGGGCCCCCCAACTTGCTGCTTTCATGCCACATGGGCACAGCCTCAGCAGGGTCTTGTTTCAGCACGCACTGGGCTGAAATACCCAACAGCGCCCTCTTTTGCAAGGCAGCAGCCTGGACATGAGCCATGTTGTCCCCATGCTGCCCAGATCTCTGGGAGAGCTTCCTCAGTACCACTGCCCACTCCGGGCCCTGGGGACATAGGGTTGGACAGAAGGAAACAGGACAGAGCTGCCTGTGCACTGCTCACTCCTGGGGTAGGGTCCAGCAGAGCTGAGCAGGAGGTGAATGCGGCCCTGGCTCCCAGAATCATGGGGTTGGGAAGGAAACATCTGGGGACAGAAGACTGGTTCTGTTTGGATTTCATGGTGAAAAGAACTTCTCTCTCAAAAACAAAACAAACACAAAAAACCCACCCACATGTATTTTAATTTTTGCAAGAATGTTCACACTCCCAGCTTTGCCATCAGGAGGACCCGCGTATGGAAAGCAGCCTGCAAGGCTTCCTGTGGCCAGCACGTAGGCTCACCCAGGCCCCGTGCCGTCTGTCTGTGCCTGCGCCCTTTCCCAGCCCCTCTGGCCCATGGGTGACAGGAAGGCAGCAGGAGCAAGACATGGCAGGGCAGGCAGCCCCAACTCTGTTGGGGGATGCAGCCCAGGACCCGTGATATCAGCGGCCTCACTTGCTTCTGAAGGTCGGCCACACCTACCAGGCACTGTAGGGGATCCTCCCTGTCCCTTCTATGTCGCAAGACTCACTCTTGACATCAGCAGTGTCTTGGGTCCTCCCCCCAGCTGTAGAGTGGGCAGGGCAGGGCCAGCATCACTGTGCTTTCCCGGTACCGAGGGGCACACCCACCTAATGCGAGGGTAGCAGAGCCAGCCAGCCTGGTGCCAGGCAGTACCTGGAGTTTCTGGTCTCCGGTCCTAAAGCCACAGCCCTTTCTACCTCTCTAGGTCCTCAGACAGGATCCACGGGTGTGGGCTTCTGGGAGAATCTCAGGGACGCAGTGCCCACCCTGGGCAGGGGGCCAGCTTGGCAAACCTTCCTATCTGCCACTCCGGGTGGGTGCTACGGGGGAGGACTGTGTATGGAGGGCAGAGAGAGGGGACAGGATGTTCCCGCCAAGCCCGAGTGAGCACACAGCATGCAGGGTGTGGGGAACACAGGCTGGGGCTGCTGTCTGGGCTCGGACCCAGCTCCACCGTGCAACCCAGAGCTGCTCTGTGCTGTTTTCAGCCCGTGCCCGCAAATGAAATGATCCTTCACACCCCCAGACCCAGACCAGGGGGGCCAAACAGGACTTGTGGGGGCCTGAGCAGTGGGGACAGCATCCAACTGCTCACCACCTCCTGCCCTTCCTTCCTCCCTCGGGTTCAGATCAGGTTCAGATCCAGTGTCTGCTGGCTCCGCGGTGCTCCTCCTGTGGTCTGCAGGCTTCTACTCCACTTAAACACTGACCTTGGGCTGCAGCCTTCAACAAAGCTCCAGAAATAGCCAGGTCTCCACTCCCTGCCAATTAGGCAGCGGCTGCAGGAGACAGATCTGAAACTGCAGGGTGTCTGCAAGGGGCCACCTGGAACCTGCTTAGCCCAAGGCCCTAGGGACAGAACGGAGCTGTTTGCTTCACCACCAAAGGGGAATCCCTGGAGAGCATCAATACCGGAAGCCAAGCTCCACGCCACCCATGAAGTCCCGCCCTCTGCTGAACCATCCTTGCCACTCCCAGCAGCATCACACCTGCTCTCTGTGACGGGCTGCATTATGTCATTGAAGCTAGCCGCTCCAAGGACACTGCCTCACTGGGTCCCCTGAGGCACAGACACTGGGAACCACTGGCGCCCCGAAGGGCGATCAATCAACCACCTCCAGGGGACACACAGAGCCCATGAAACTTGCCCTTTCTGGGCAAACGTGGCCATGGCCCCTGCTCCTCTTCATCATGGGCACTGAGGCTGGCTGCCGTTTCCAGGCCGTGTGCTCAAGGTAACTGGGAAGCCAGAGCAGGTACAGCACTGCGGTTGGTGCCCCTGCACACCAGCCCAGCCACCCAGAGCACTCAGGGCTGGGAAAAGGGGCGCTGCCCTGGCCCTCTAGGGGGCCCGGCCATTCGCAGTTCAAATCCTTACCCAGGACCCTCAGGTGCCCACCCCCTCCCTATCGTGCATCAGGAGCCCATCAGGGAGGGGCAGTGAGAGTGGGGACCCTGAGATCAGACGCTTATGTCGAAGCCTACACTCCTCCAGGGCACGCCGGCAGACGCGATGTCCCTGATCTCTGAGGCCACTTTGTGGGCATGTGTGCTCCACCGCCTCTCCAGGGGAGGGACCTGAGGGTGATCCAGGAGTCCTGAAAGCCATCTTCTCTGCCCCCTTGGTAGCTCAACAGGTCTGAGTCGATGCAGCCAAAGAGAAGGCTGCCAGGGGCCGGGACACTCCTCTGGTTATGCAGCATCAGACACTGCTGCCCTCACGTCCCTGCTGGAGCCCCTGTGCCCAGCCTAGCACCTGGCAAACGTGGGGTGGGGACAGGTGTGCTCCCATCTCTGCAAGACATGTCCCCCATGCGACGCCACTTTCTGCCTTTACATCACGGCACTGACCCTCCTGCATCCATATCCGGTGTCCCATATAAACCTCAAAGTTCACCCAAAGCTGCCCGAAGAGAACAGCCCACTTACACCAATGGTAAACTTGAACTTGAACGGAGGCCCCTCGAAGAAGGCAGCGCAGTTATCATCGCTTCCTGTCACCAGCCGGTATGGCCTGGTCTGCTTGATGTCCACGCTGTTGATAACTTTGTTGTGTCCTGTGATCTCACCAACGGAAGAGCCACTGTCCCACAGGAAGACGGCTCCAAACCTTTACCCAACGAGAGGAGTGGAGGAGAAAGTCAGTCTGGGAAGGGAGAGAAACTCGACAGCTGGAGACGGGTGGGTGTTGATGCAGTTGCCCAGGATGCTAAAGGGACGACGCATTCGAAAGTGCATGGATTTGGGTCTCTAAGCTTCATGTTTGAAGGATCTGAGGACCACCAGGAGCTGCCAAGCTCCTCTGGAAGGGGCTAGGTATCGGATGCACAGCCCAGCCACCCCAGGAAGCGTCACTGGGGACTTTATGGCTTCAACGTTTCCCTAACCATTTGGGGGAAGGACCAGGAAATAGGTCAAGTACCAACCCCTCCTAGAAAAGAGATGCTTTGCTTTGACTTGAAGTCTAAATAAATTAAAGAGCAAAATAAAAGACAGACGTAGGAAACAGGGAGGTCTTTTGCAAACGAGAAGGGGACCAAGAGGTGCCGGGAGGGGTAACAGAAGAATTCAGGTGGGTTATGTACATGTTCCCACACCCCACGATGAGCACAGTCATTACGTACTGCAAACACGCAGTAATAAAAGTGTGAAAAGAATAGTAATGCAATGCGTGAAAAAAATGCACTTTTTAGTTTTTATTTGTCACTGAGTAGAAATGGAATAGTTGGAGCAGCAGGGATTAAGTAAAAGCCACAGAACAATAAATAGGCACCAGAACACGAACTACGAAAGACTAAGGGAAACAGAGGAACGGGCTCTCAAGGTCAAGGGCCTGTAGGCGGCTGTGATGGGCGCTGACCGGCGGGGGAAGAAAAGACCCCGGTCCAGCTCTGAGCCTGCTGGTCACCAAGCAAGAGTGCAGCCCCAGTGTGCGACCTGGTCAGGTCACAGCTGTTCCTCAGGTGCTGTCCCCGCTGGGAGAAACCCACGGCCAGTCCCTCTTTCGGCCACACGGTCGCGGCTGGAAGGGTCTCCTGATTACGGAGGCACAGCCTGTTCACCTGTCCCTTCCCTGCCGCCAGGGATGGGGCCGTGGCAGAGGGAGTCCCACAAGGCGAGGGACAGAGAAGGCGTCTCAGGCCTTGATCACAGCCTGGGGGATGCACTTCCCCTGTGCACGGCTGAGCCAACCCTGCAGGGCCCGGAGGCCCTGGCAAGGCTGCTGGAGGGCTGGTGCCCACTTGGAACTCGGCTGACCTAGACCCTCCTGCCGCCCTCTCCCACCTCCCACCAGGGCCAGGCCACAGGAGACTGGGAGGGGAGGGGCTGGGCGAGCAACTCACTTCTCCCTGCCTTCCCCGACCACGGCGATCCTCTTACTGTCTTCTGTCCAGGCAATGTCCTTGATCTTCCCGGCAAAGGGCTGATACTCGTACTTGAGGAGGTGCTCCTTCTGCGTGGTATCCCAGATCCTCAGCTTCCCGGAGACGTCTGCAGGACACACGCATGCAAGGGGGCCACACGTCACCGCCAGGCCAGGGCTTCGGCCACAGCCCCTGGGGCCCCGAGGGAAAGGCCTCGGCCGCTCTCCACAGGTGCCGCCTCCACCGCCTGACCTTGACGCCTGAATCTCACCTGGGCACCCGACCCTGCTCAGGTATCGGAAAGGGACACAGGGTGCCCGAGGATCAACGAGCAGCTAAGCAGCTTCACTTTGTGGCTCCCAGGGGATCTGAATGGGGCATGGACCTCGGGCCCCCTGCCATGCACTCAGATGGCACGAACTGCAGCCCTGGACTCGCAGGCACCTCAGGCAATGTGGCCCAGCCCCACTGGCACCCCGAAGGCCTGGCCCCACATCCATCACCGGCGCAGATGGGTGCTGCACACTACGTGCCCGGGCTGCACGCTGGCAGCACATGGAGCCAGCAGCAAGTTGTAAAGGAAGGAGCATGGGGCCCCCGCTGCCCTGCAGGATCCTGTCACCAAGCAGCAGCTGACACAGCCCTTCCCAAAGCGGCACTGTCACAGTGGGAAGGAAGGCGGGTGTTTACGCCAACTCTGCAACTCAGACCTCCTGCCTCAGCCTCTGACGTGGGTGGGCGGGCTGTGGCCTTTCCTGGCAACCCAGCCCGCTGCACAAGGACCACGGGCAGCGGCTCCAGGGAAAACAGCTGCTGTGTTTGGGCTGAGCAGAGCCGGGGGGGGGGGCAGCCAGGAGCCTGCTCAGGGGCCCGCACCGGGCCTCCATGGCCTTACCACGAGAACAGTGCCAATCGCTGGGCTGCTGTGGGGACAGGACGAGGTCACACGTATGGTCTCAGACTGATCCTTGGTGCACAGTGCATGGCTGCTGAGTTAGCCCCGAGCTAACTCAGCTGTGCAGCAGCCACTAGGGACCCTCACTGTGTGCAGACAGAGCCAGAGTCCGCACTCCCAGGCTGAGACCCAGAGGGCACGTGAGGACCATGCCCACTGCTAAGTCCAGCTGCAGTGACACATAAGCAAGAGGGGACACCCAGCCACACGGATATGCCAGCTTGGCGGGGTGTGGGAGTCCCTGAAGGGCCTCTGGTCATCACCAGATAAACTCCGAGACAGTGCGGCACGTTGCCGAGGTGTGCACACCTGGCTAGCTGAGTTCCTTCACTCAACAGGCCGGCAGGGAACGGGAAGCCAGCCAGGGCCGGCAGGGCCAGAGGCGAGTGCTGCCCGGGCGGGGAGGGCAGGTGCACTCGTGCACACTCGCACATGTTCATGCACGCACCCGCAGAAGCTCCTCCACACGGGCACACCTGACCCCTGACGTCACACCTCTCACACACGACATAGCCCCATTCTTCCCTATCCCTGGGCTCATCCACCCACTGCTCTGTCCAATGGCCAACCAGCTTTTCTTTCTCCACTGGCCCCCTGCAGACCAACAACCTCCTCCGCTAGGCCCTGACTGTGCATGTCATTCTGTCCAGAAGCAGCTGAAGCAGGAAGACATGGAGGGCTCCTGGGGACCAGGCACAGAGCCCCTGATCTGACCAGGGCAGCCCGCAGCAGTTGTGGCTGGCCGAGGGCTCGCTGGGTGCCCGGCCCTGTGGTGAGCGCTAGGGGCAGAGCAGTGATATGAACAGACCTGAGGGCCCAGGTGGGGAGACAAGAGAGCACACCTCTGACGGCCATCAGCCTGCAGTGTGGGGACAGTGATGTCGGGCAGGGCTCCCTCCCAGGCAAACTCGTCAGCCGTGGGACATCATGCGGGATGCGACTGCATGATCCCCGCCCTCCACATGCACAGAGCAGCTCACCCGGAGGACAGAGGGAAGCGGTAGTGCAGGGCGTGGCTTTTCAGTCCCCAAGGAGACCTCTGCTCACGGACCCTATGGCCCGTCTTTCCTCCCCTTCACCTCTGGGCACACAAAGCCCTTCCTCCAGGAAGCCTGCCCTAGTGTACAGCTGGATCAGGTGCCACTGCTCACAGCCCCGAGGTACCCTGAGGGCCATCTGAGAATCACACCAGGAGGAAGATGCTGATGGGAGCTGAGCTGCTGTGGAACCATGGCACAGGGCGTGGGCTTCTCCAGGCCAGGGCTGGCCATCTCGCTCATGCTGGGGGCTCCCTGGGAGCTCCCTGGGAGAGTCCTATGCAGAAGGTCCCATCCTTCAACACCTGGCAGCCAGGTGGAGTGACAGCATCCACAGCTGCTGCAGGAGGCTGGGCCCCAGCTGGGCGGGAGCTGTGGGCTTCCTGAGGTTCTGGGTGGGACCCCGCTGCGAGCCACCACAGCCTTCCTGAGCCTCCCGCCCTGCAGCCTCACTCCAAACCCTGAGCAACACACTATTTTTAGCCCAGGGCCTGCATCTCTGCAGCAATGTTCATTGTAACTCTTAACAATCACTGCTCTATTCAAAGGGTCGGATTAGAAACACAAAAATGCCATCTCCACCCATGAACTTAGCTGGTTCCCCACCAAGTCGAGGCACTCTGAAGAGCATGTCTAGCTGATGGTCACTCATACCTGGGACTGTCCCTTGTGTCGGCCTCCATTAGAGTGAAGGCCACTGACTTGGGTCCTGGGGAGCAGTCCCCAGGCATGGGCGGCCAGACCTGGGCTGGAAGGGCGGGAGCTGTGCCAAGCTGGGCAGATGCCCTCACCAAACACTCCTCTCCTAAGGAAATTTCTCAGAGCACTGGGCTGTGTGTTACACACAATTTAAGCAAGTACCTGGGCCAATTCTTGGGGTGTAATGAAGACATGTTAGATTGGCAAGAGGGGAGAACTATCGCAGGGCTAGAACAAGCCATGGGATTAGAGTGAACCCTAAAATGGCATTAGCGATCTAAACCCAGAACCCTCTCTACGTATGGTACTCCCCACCCAGCCCTTGACTAACTGTGGGGGCTGACAGCAGGCGCCAGCAGCGTGCCTGTCCCCTCCCTGGCTCTCAACAGTGCTCCAGTTTCAGTGCTGGACAACGTGGTCTCACTGCTGCTAAGTACCCATCTGTGTAGGACCATGCTAGGCACCGTCCACACATCGCCCCGGATCCTTCCCCAACCCTGCAGCCCCAGCTTATGGAAGAGAATACTAAGGCCAGGAAAGCCAGTCACACGACCTTGGAGGTGCAGATCCTGGGTCCCTCCCAACCCGGAACCCACACATACAGCCTTGGGGTGCAGGTCGCACGCCATAGCACCCAGGAATCCTAGCAATGACAGCTGTGGCTCCAGCGATTTGGACGTGGCCCTCCCTGGGGCTGGAGACAGAGCTCAGCTGGGGGAGGGGGCATAAACATCTGCAGGGTGCGTGAGTGAACAAATAGGCAAATGAACGAGTGAGATGCAGGGCTTGCCACTCCACCTCCCGTGCCTGCGACTCCTCTGCAAACGGCCCGCCTCAAAGGACTAAGTGAATAAAGCTTCTGCACATGGAAAAGGCTCAGCGCCGCCCGCCCGGACTCCTATTGAGCCAGACAGAAGGCCCAGGCTGGAGGGCAGAGGCCAGGCATCAAACAACGCCGGCGCCTGCTGAGAGGCGGGCTGGGAAAGGAGCAGTGGGTAAGGGCGACAAAAACGCAATTCGGGTTCACAACACACACTATGTGCATGCCTGGCGGAGCCACCCGTGGCAGCCTGTGTCTAACCCAGAGCGGTGGTTTCTGCTGCCTCTGAGCTGGAGCCTCGGGGACACTGCACACTGTGAAGCACGCTTTCTACAACTAAGGCCAGGTCTGCAAAGGGGTGAATTTTGGTGGTCTGCATTTCCTGTGCCAGCTGCAAGTGAAACCAATCACACACCAGTGCCCTTACCTCTCCCCCAGGCCCTCCTTCCCAAGCCAGGAGCCTGCTCGAACGTTACCTCCAGAGGCGACGTAGAAGCCGCTGGGCGCATACTTGGCCACCACCACCTGGTGCGCGTGCTCCGTGTAGATGTCGGCGACCGCAGGGTCCTGCAGGGAGAAGATCGAGGTGAGCGGGAGGAGGGAGGGGGCAGCCGGCCCGGGACAAAGGACGCACGGCAAGCCCCGAGCTGCAGTGTCAGTGTCACAGACAGGGCACTCACAACCCGCCACTGCCGCTTCCTACCTCTCTTAGGCGACAGAGCTGCAGGGACTTTGCCCTGGTCTGCTTCCTTGTACCTTCCCCAGCACAGGGCAGGTGTATTTGGGGAACAGACCCACAACGAGAGAAAGGAAGGGCCTGAAACCGCGACCCCCCCTCCCGAGGGGCGCTGCCAGTCGGCACTCACCAATACCCACCCTCCCAAGGCCGCCTTCCCCAGCGGCCCCGACCCCATGCGGGCGCCCTTGGTGTCCGAGTGGCACAGGCCCTGGGCAAGGGCCTGGGAAGAAGTGCCACGTGGCGCAGATCAAAGGCTGGCTGGACCTTGTGGCAAGAACAGGACCAGCGTCTGGGGCGGGGGGACGGGGCATCTCCACACCTCAGCAGTGAGGTCTGAACGTGGTGTCATTTGCTTAAAGTGGATCCCTGCCCTCCTCCTGCACACACGCTCCCCACACGCTGAGCCCAGCCTGCCCAGGCCCATGCCAAGGCCCCCGTCTTGCAGGAGGGAACAAAGACTCCACTGCTGCTGTCAGCACGGGACAAATGGTGCAAATGGGAGAAGAGCTTCCCAGACTCGAGGCTGAGGATGCAGCAGGGTGGGGTGGGGAGCCCAGCTTTTAGGACCGACAGCTGCGCCACACCTGATGCAACCCCACCTCCCTACCACCCCAGACACCCCCCCCCCAGCCGGCCCTGCAGCCCAACCTAAGTGGCATTTCCTCCATAAAGCCTCCTGGAGGCCCCACCCTGGCTCCTCTACACCTGTGAGGTAGATTAGGGCTGCACACACCAGATAGCTAACCAGGTGAAAGGCGTCAAGGGTCATAGTAACTCATGGGATATGTGCTGCAGCGGGCAGAGCTCCCTCTGCGATGACATCATTAGTTGCAGGAGTTGGTTTTTTTCTAAACTAAAACCTCAGTATTCATGTTTAACTGTGGTGCAGGCCCTTGGCGATAAATAAGTAGATTTGGGGTTGCAGTTTGGGCACTTGCTCCTAAAATGTTTGTCATCACTGGGAGCAAGACAAAACAGAGGACATCTACAGAACATGGACCCTAAAGTGACCCCAGGGCTCCCGAGCACTGCACCCAGAACAATCAGAAATGATATTCTCATTCCTTCATTTGAATCTGGCACAGTCACAGAACCAATCAGAGATGCTATTTTCAATCCCTCATCTGCATGTGGGCACAACCAACAACCAACTAAAGAGCCTCCATTTACATGTGGCAGGAATCCCATCGCGTTTGCCTACAGGATGATTTATACCTAGTGTGACACCAAGTGAGTTTTTGAAAGGACAAACATCCCAATGCCTTAGCAAGGTGGAGTGAGAACCTGGGAATGCTAAGATGCTGGTGGAAATGCAAAGACACAGCAGAAAATAGTTTGGCAGTTATTTCAAAGTTAAAACACGCGTCACGGAACAAGAAAGTGCCAGTCCTGTGTATCTCCCCAAAGGAAATGAAAGCACGCGTACAAAAAGCCTGGAACCAAGCCAAGGGACTCTATCCAACACAACAGGGCATAGCAGTACAAAGCAGCACAGTATAAATACACCCAGTGGCTGCGGAAAAGTGGCCAGAGAGATGACACTGTCTGACCCCTTCCTATGAAAGAAATTCTGGAACAGGTGGCCCAGTGACAAAGCAGGTCTGCTGGTGCTGGGGTGGGGGACAGAATGGGTGCTAAGAGGGGCTTCTGGTACCAAGGGAATGTTCTGTATCAGGATCACGGCTGGGCAACTTGTACCTAAACCCCAGCACCCCGAAGCTGTGATGCCCAGTCTACTGCACATCTGCCTGCCCGATCAAAGCCTCCCTGCCCCGATGAGCACCTTCTTATGCACAGGTCTCCTAGAGGACACCCCCAAGATGCTGGCTCAGGGACAAGGCCCACTGTAGGTGACAGAGCCACACTCTGGACAGTGAAGCCCTCAGCAGCTCAAAGCGGGCTGACCTCCTTCCAGGCCACGCTGCCTTCCAGGGACGGACTGTGGCTGGGCAGGACCAAGTAGTTCTGCCCCCGACAATTCCTTCCCCTAGATGGCCAGGACGTGTGCAAACAGGGTGTGGAAAGCCCTAAGGGGCACCGGATCTAGAGCCGGCTGGATGACTCACTCTCGTTTGTATTCTAGATACAAGTGAGCCAGCCTGGGGTAAGACTCCAAATTACAGATGATGACTTACCTCTGAGTCAGCAGGCCCCGCCCGCCCGCCCGCCAACCGCGCTCACAGGAGGAGGCGGTGGCCTAGAGGAAGCAGCCCGGCCCAGTCCCCAGGTGTGGCCCTTCCTGTCCCACAGCCTTGGGGAGGGAGGAGAGGGTTGGGGTGAGCTTATTTGGGGAAGAGCTCTGGAATGAGGAGGGGCATACCGCCATTTCAGAAGCAGCAGTGCAGGAGGCAGTGGTGGGCGGGGTGTGGGGTGGCCCTGCCCAGAGGCACCCTCCCCCCAGACTTCCGGTGCTGCTGCAGGTAGAGTAGCACAATCCCAGAACCTCTCAGGGGCTCCAGAAACCCCCACCCTGCCACACTGCCAATCTGGTCCTTCCGGCAATCTTTCTACTACCTCTCCTCACCTCCTCCAGGGCACGATCCTCTCTTCTCCGGGAGTCCAGTCCAACAGGAAACCCAAAGGAACTCCCCCATCCCTTCACAGCCCCAGTCCTGCTGGGAGGGGACTCAGCAAGAGAGGAGCTCCCAGGAGGTCTTCCTGAGTCACACGGCTTCGACGGCGCCTTCCGGCCTCCCGAGGGATCCCTGGTGCCCAGGGAGGGAGGCCCCACTCCCCGTGTCTACCTGGGCAAGGCAAGCGCCCTTCCAGGCAGGGCACTGGGGTCCTGCACACAGCTAGGTCTGATGCCAGACATTAGCTTCTGCTTGTGCAGGGCCTAAGTGCTGAACACGGCATCAGGCCGGACCCAGATCACTGCAGAAACCCAGCCCCCAAAGCAGCGACACAAACCTCTGCACCTGTGGGGCAGAACCGCACCTAGAAGCCTGCTAAGGTAGAGTCACTTCCTGACTGCCCTCCTCCCCGCTGCCAATTGCTGCCTGACATTTTCCCACCTGGACTATTCTCCCTCCTCCCCAATCCCAAACCCAATGGCCTTTTCCTAATCACCACACAAAGGCCACCTCTCCAGGAAGGCTTCTCTGATGCTCCACCTTGGGAGGGACCTCTCCCAGCCCGCAGTGACACACTGCTTCCTCCCTTGTGCCTTCCGCCACTTCTGTGCCTCACCCACCTCCTGCACTGGGCAGACCCCTATATGATTTGCTACCCTGCAGCCTCTGGAGAGCAGGCATGGCTCCCCATGGTCCCCTGTACTCACTGAAGGGGCCTGGGTGGGACCTGGCACCTTGTATGGTCATAACAGCCCTGCAGGCCAGTAACCTCACAAGCCCATTTTACAGAAAAACCCAAGGCTCAAAGCGAATGTGTCCCCCGGTTCACTTGGCAGACAAGTTGGGGCTTGGGCTAGGGATCAGCTTTTATTCTCCTTTCCCTCTGTTACACCACTGGCACTGACATTAGCCTGACTCCTTAGCTCAGGCAACCAGAGCTGTGGACACTGCCATTCAGCTGGGGGGCTGGTCACGCAGGCTCACCATGGAGGACTCCAGTGTGACCCAAGTGCATTCTATCCCTGAGGGCTCTCTTCCTGCTGCCAGGGTTCAAATCCCAGCACCTCCCTGAGCTTCAGGGTCCCCACCTGCAAAGAGGGACCACAGCATCCACCCAGGGTACCCATAGTGCCAGGTGCCCTGCTAGTTACCTGGGTTACGTCTCACATTGACTCCAACATGACCTGTCCTCCTAGGTGTGGGGCAAATGTTAACGGGATGGCCCAGTGCCAGGCCACTGAGAGCACCTGATGCACCCGGCCTGCCCAAGAGCTTAGCTGGGAAGTGGGGAGGGATGAGAGCAGCAGGCCCTCCAGGAAGAAGTGCTAAGCCAGCCACCAAAGCTGGAGTCCAGAGCTGAATGGAAGAGCAACTGCTCTCCAGCTGTCCCTGACACAGCTCAGCTCAGCTCAGCAAGGGTGGAGGTCGCGGGATGAACACCCCCAATCACACTACTTCCACAACCCAGCCAGTAGGGCCACAGGAGCCCACAGTGGGGCCATGGGCCCCCCCACATCTGCTGTGCATGACAGTCCTCATTCTGGAAAACTCTTACTCATCCTCCAAGCCCCCACTCCAAGGTGCTGCTTCTCTGGCAGCTGCCCTTGCTACTCTGGGGACACGAGTCTTCTCTCACGTCCCCAAAGCACTCCTGACATTCTTGTGAAATGCTTAATCCAGTGTGTGAGAACTTACTTATACCAGGATTCTCAGACCCAGGACCACAGGCGGCTGGGGCTTGGTAGCTATGTTGTGGGAAGGCCCTGCAACCCATGGGCTAGACACACCAGATAACTGCCAAGTACCCTCAGGGCAATGGGAGCCAGGCAAAGCCACCCCCTGGAAAGCACTGACAACATGGCCTAGTTTATGGGCCTAGCTCAGCAAGATCCAGGCATAGGGGGCACTGCTGTCAACAGGGAACCACAGGATGCCTGTACCACGGGGGAGCCCATGCATGCCTGCATCTCTGAGCAGCCTCCTCCTTGCCCAAACCCCAGGTGTGGAACTCTGCCCCTGCAGGTCTGAGATCATCGTGCATCTGCCTGGCTTCCAACAGGCAACAGTAGTCTCTGGAAGAGAGCCATGTCATCTGCCACTGCAGGGCCTGAGACCTCTCCAGCCCTGCAGCTACCACCCTAGCTTCATCAAGCCAGCAGCCACTGAGCCTCCCAACCCTAGTCACCGCACTCGGCTTTCCAGACTGCAGGCACGGGGTTCCTGGCTCTGGACTTGAGCATCCTGCTGCATACTCAATTCTGTCCAGATGGTCACCAAACATGCCACTTCCTCCTGCTGCTAAGAGCTCTGCAGGAAGGGTCTCAGCAGGCATGCCACTATCGGTGTCCCCAGACCCCGTACCCAACACGTGCGGGGACATAGACCGGTCCTTCTCCACATGACTTGTAGCAGATGGTGCCACGTAAAAGCTGGTACTGGTTCTGATCTGCACCCTGCTCAATGAGACAGACGCAAGGATATTGCCCTTGGATCGATGAGCCTGCTCTTCGTGTCTCATATTCAGTACTGCAGACACACTGTAGCTTTCCCAATGCACCATCTTAGTTTGGAACCTAGGAACTGGGTACCTTAGAAAGCTAGCCTCACACGTGCCCACATGGTGAGGCCTCTGTTGAAAGGCTCATTTGTGTGAGCTGGCTTGTACAGGGATGTGGTCACACGCAGTCTGGAATCATGAACAGGTTCCTCCTCAGCCCCAGAGAGCATCCCTCCCCAGTGTCTGCAGAGGTCACAGAAGGCAGGGTGACTCAGTCGATGCTGGCCCACAGGACAAGGCAACCCAGAGGGAAGCACTGCAGGTACCAGTGGGTATAGGGCGCCTTCCGTAAGCCCCCTGCAGCACAAACTACCCTTACTTGGCTGGGGTCTCTTCTACGGTATCAAGCAAGGTGCACACATTGTTTGCTGCAGCCTGTTTCGGAGCACTCTCCTGGATTAAGTTTCTAAATGGCCACCATCATATACTTTAACCCTACGAAGAATCCTCTCCCAGTGGCGCAATGGGATGTGTTCAGAGATATGAAACATCCACACCAGGCGCAGTGGCACATGCCTGAAATCCCAGACACTCTGCAGTCTGAAGCAGGAGGATCACAGGTTGAGGTTCACCTTTGGACACCTGTCTCAAAAAATAAAAAAGGCTGGGGATGTTGCACTGGAGTTCAATCCGCGGTACAGGAAAAGGAAAAAGACCCTTCTCTACATGCTTAAGAAGTGATAGTATAGTCAACGTACTACAGGTTAACAAAATAAACAACAGGAAGTACCTCCCAGGGGAAGTTGGTAAGGTCACTCATTAGAAGTTAGGTTTTGGGGCCGGGGATTTAGCTCAGTGGTTCAGCCGCCTACCTCGCAGGTGCAAGGACCCAAGTTCGATCCCCGGTACCAAAAGAAAAAAAAAAAAAAGAACTTAGGTTTCCCCAAACTTATGTCTAACAATCTAAACTAGCCCAGCTTTGCTTCTCTTGCAGTAAAACCTCAGTGGCACTTTGACCAGTATCTTCTGCAGCAATAGCCACACATGCATCGGATGGCAGAGGGCAAGTGGGGCTTTCTGGAGCCGACGTCTAGTGAGGGCTGACCAGCAGACAGGAGCCTATGTACAGTGAGTGGAGGCAGAGCCCTGTCTGCTAGCTTGCTTCACACTTATTAGACCCGAGCAACAGAGAAGAGCAGGGGTGGGAACGGTACTTAGAGGAAGCCCCACTAAGCCACCTGTGGAAAGCATGTTCAGGCAAAAGCAACCAGCAGGTCCCAAGAGGGACATGTGACGTGTTCCAGGGTGATGCATGGTGATGCATGTGGGCCTGGAGAGGCCCCTTCAGCCACGGAGCCCCCAGGTCTCACAGGTCCGAATGGAACCATTCCAGCTATGTTCGGAACAGAACAGACCACAGGGCAGCAAGGGCACAACCAGGGAGAAGAGTTTGGCTGTTTCCTTGGCGGGAGAGGACGGCAGCCTGGGCAGGGGCAGGAGCAAAGCAGTACAAATCTGTCCCAATCCCGCAGATCCTCTGAAAGGAGAGCAGTGGGACTTGCTGAACTGAATGTGCTGTAGCAGGGAAGGGGCGCTGGAGCCCAGTCCCGGGTCTCAGGCCTCAACAGCCAGAGGGAGGAAGTTGCCTCCTGGGCGGAAGGGCACATGAGAACCCTAAGTCTGGCTTGGGGCATGTGTAGGTGCCATGGAGACCTTCGTGAACTGGTGCCAGCCTCCCCGCCCCCTTCTTTTTCCTCTGTATTCCAATCAGACCACATTGGTTTCTATACCCTGAACATTCAAGGGAATTCACACCTCACTTTTCCCAGAAATACTTCACCCTAATAAAAATCATACCCACTTTTGAGGACCAGCACCCCACCCATCAATCTAACTTGTGCCTGATGTAGTTGGCACAGGGGGGATGTATCAATGGCACTTTATGCCGACATCACAGGAACTTAAAACTGGTTGGGAAGGAAACATGCACCCTTAGAGGAGAATGATAAAGCCCAGGAGGGGTAAGAATGCAGACGTCAGCCTGGCTGGCAGAATGGACTCTAAGTCAGGATCCCTTCCTGCAAAGTGCTGATCCCTGGCTGTGAATCTGCTTCCTTCACCTGGCAGAGCAGGCCTCCTCTGGGAAGACTGAGGTGGGGATGAGACAAGCTGGCAGAGCACCAGGACTCCTGAACAGTTCTCCTAGCCGGAAGTGAACGCAGACTGAATGACACAGGGAGGCCTGGCTGGAGGCAAGACCAAGTATTCTACTGCTCTGTGTCTGTCAGTGTTTTAGGCACCACCTACGCCACACTGCTAAGTGAGGACTTACTTAGGGCAGTGTCCATTTTTACCTCCTCATAAACCTCGGGGCCTCTCTCCAGGGACTTCTGGATCATTACTATCCAAACCCTGGCTGTAAAGGAAACTGGGTCAGCTTTCTAGGAATCTGTGACTAGCAGGTCCTTAGCACCTTCAAGGCAGGTTCACACCCACCCACTCCCTCCTGTGAGGTGCCCAGCATCCCTGGCAGGGCAGAAATCACCATGCAGAGCTTCATCTTCCAGCAAAGGAGCTGCAGGCGCTGGCTGGCTGACAGAGACAGGGACACAGCCAGCAGCGCTTCAGACCGGGAAATGGAAACCGAGCCGGCTTTCCTCAGCCGGTTGTGAGGCCTGTGGACAACCCCAGCCCACCCAGGGTACTGATGGCTGATGTGGTGAAGCCGACTCGCCCCTGTGAGCAAGCACATGGGCACCAGTCCCAGAACAGAAGAAACCCCCCTACAGTGGCCACGCTGCACCTCCCAGCTCCAACCCCCACACCATCTCTCAGGCAAGGAGAGGGAAGCAAGACCCAAGCGGGTAATCCTCAAAGTGGAGAGTGAAAAGCAGACTGGGTCATTCAGACAACCGCAGAGGAGTTAAGGTGAGCCGGAGAGGATTTCCCGAGGAGCTGGCTCTAGAAGCATTTTCAGTCTGGGTACAGAGTGCCTGCAGAGAATGATTCATGGGAATAAGCTGGTTCCTGTTTTGCTCCGAGGCTCAGATCCACAGAGGCAGATCAAGCTGGAGCCCAGAGGACTGCCTGTGTTCGTCCAGGCTGTGCACACTGGGAAACTGAGGGTACTGACATGACTGAGCAGACAGCCATTTACCAGCTGCTCAGGGTGCAATAGGCACCCTGGCTTTTCAGCTCATTCAGTAGGCCAAGGCGGCTGGAGGAAGTGGGATATCATCATCTCACCATTTCCATTTTGCCGAGGAGGAACCTGGGCTCAGAGAGAGCAGGTCACCAACCACCCCAAGATCAAGGAGCAGCTGCCTAGGTCTGTCTGGTCCCTCAAATCTACAGCCCTTGCTCTCAGGACTGCACTAATCTGAGCCTGTTTCCCCACCTCAAAGAAATAAAAGGTCCTGGAGGAACCTGATCAGATATCTAGGTTCCCGAGGTGTGGTCGCAGGGCTGAGGGGGCGTGGCGCCTTGGCCCTGGCCCTCCCCAAGCCCCGGGCAGGGACCTCAGGGGGCGGAAGGGGAAGAAGAAATCTCCGCTGCACTACTGCGCGCTGGCAGGGAAGGAAGCAAGCTAGGTGGGGCAGGGGCTACTCACGTCGATGTTCCTCAGGATAACGCACTTGCCATTGGTGTACAGGAAACTGTTGCCCTTGGGGTCACCGCCGATGACTTTGGAGACGCCCCTCTCCACCTGGGGTAGGCTGGCGAACACCTTCTCTGCGGAGACACAAACGCCCAGGGAGCGTGAGGGGAGGCTCCTGCCTCGGCCCCTCAGGTGGGCGAGGACGCAGGGACCCGCGGGGAGAGAGGGGCCGGGCCTGGCCCAGCCGGTCACCTGTTGCCGCCGCGGGAGGGGCGACCGCCACTTTCCAGGCGCGCAGGGGCCGCTCGGGGCCAGGCCCTCGGGGATGCCGGGGTCGCCCTGCCCGCCAGCGAATCGGGCGCCAACTCCGGGGCAGCCCCGGGAGGGGGTCCCCGCGCCGGGCCCTCCCGGGGCACCCCGCCGCTCGGCGCGAGAGGCCCACCCGCCCGCCGCTCACTCACTGATCTCGTACGGCATCGTCGCCCACTTGCTACCGCGCCGCGCTCGCCGAGAGCCAGGGGCCGGCCGAGCCGCGAACGGACCTCGCCGAGGCCGGGGCCGGGGACGGGGCAGAAGGCGGCGCCGGGCGTGCGGGCGCGGAGGGGGCGGTCCGAGGCCGGCTGCGGGGCGACTCGCGCCTGCCCTGCGCGCTGCCGCTGCGACGCCGAACCCGGAAGCGCGGCCCCGGCGCCGCTCGCCCCCAGCTTTGACCATATATAGTCAAGCGCTCGGCTCGGCGGCCGTAGGCTCGTGCGCCTGCGCGGACGACGTGCCCCTCCCCCCGCCGCCCCGCCCCGGAAATGACGTTGTGCCGCGGCCCTTGAAAGGGAGGCGCGGAGCGCGTGCGGCTGGAGAGGGTTCCCCGGAGCGGTGTGGTGCGCGGCTCGCTTTGGGGCCTGTGCTGAAGGCCTGGGGGCACGGGGACTCCGGTGGGATGGGATTATTTCTTCGCCCCGGCGTTCGCTCAACAGCGTCGCGTTCTGGCAGAAACCTTGTAGCCCCAGTGTGGGTTTTTCAAACTGAAAGGGGGTGCTGTTTTTTTTTTTCCTCTCTCGAGCATAGCTAGGAGACACATTTTCGCGAAGCAAGAACTTCAGGCACGGTCCGTGCTGGGCCTGAGCTTGCATGTTTTTTCTCTCAAAACTTTCAGAAAAAAAGCTAAAAAGGCAAGAGCAAAGAGTGCTAAAAAACCAAAACAATGGCATTTCTCATAAAGCAGAAAAGGGGGGAAGCGCGTGCTTTTAAAGTCGGGGGCAGTGGCTCCTGGAGGGAAAAGCGAGGGCGAAGGGGGGTTGGTGCTTTAAACCTCGCCTTTTAGTAGCATGGGGATAAGGGTAAAAGTGAAGAGGGCGGTAACCCCTGTGGGGAACTCGGAAAGCTCTGAAACCAGTGAAGAGTTCTGAAGAGGGCGACTTTCCTTTAAAAATCAAATCTGCTAGGAGGCCGGGGATTTTTTTTTAGCTCAATGGTTTCACCGCCTGCCACGCAAGCCCAAGGTCCTGAGTTTGTTTGGGGAAAAAAAAAAATCTGCTAGAAAGTCTCGTTCTGCATCTGGGGCTTTAGGAGGACCCCACTGGGTAGTTGCACCTTTGGGCTACTGGCTTTGTGGCCCACACCCCTCCCCCACTTCCCCTGAGTTCTGGTGGCAGCCGGGTGAGACTTTGAAGCAGGCCTCCTGGGCTACAAGTTCTTCCAGTTGCAAATGGCATATTTGGCCTTGGGTGATACAGACCTCGGTGCTATTTGGAAAGCCTGTAGCACGCAGATTCCCTGGTACTGAAAGAAGGCCCAGGTATGAGGGCAGGAGCCCTCTCCCCCAAGGGCCTCTGACTGTTTTCTATCAAATTCATGCTCAGAGATACACCTGGCTAGCTTGGGGGCTCAGGCGTCAGCTTTTCAATGAGTGTCACCTGCCCTGGCCACTTTCTATTGCAGCCTTTTGGCTTTCTGGTCTGTGCTCCTTTCCTTCTGATGTGACTGGCTATAGAGTGGATCCCGAGCCTCATGGACGACTCCAGTCCTTGATCAAAAAGTAGTGTGAAAGTGGTTTTGTGAACTGAAGGGTCGTAGAAACGTTCAGCCTTAGAAAATGTTGAGATTCCTGAAGCAAAACAAGACCTACAAGCAGCTTGTGTAACTACTTTCCCTGAGAAAGAACTTGTTTGAAAATGAGATTGCTAGAGCAAGGGCCACAGCTTTACAAAGTTCGTTCATGTAATTAAGACTTAAGAAAACGAGAAGGCACTCTAAGCTCTGGCAAGCAAGGAGCTACGTGTGTGCGTAAAGTCTTGGAGTTGACATTGAAAATGGACTACAAAGCAAACTCAGCCAGAATTTCCAATCCCCCAGCAGAATGCTTGGCTTTATGCTTATTTTCAGCCTAAATTGTTCTGTGTTGAAGCTTGGGAAAGCGTGGATGTGGGCAGCTGTTAACTGTAATAATCACTTAAACGTTTAAAGACAATGAACCTGGTGGTTTGTAGCTCTTGGAAGAGGGACAACGTGGTGCGCATTCTAGCTCCGCCCTGCGGGTAATCTTGTGTTCTCAAGTGTAAAGAATTCACACCTTAGAGGAGCGAGCTGGCCCGCCTATTCTTGAGTCACCCTAGTGGCCACATAAGCACTTTGATAGGCCCTGAGGTGGCAGAGCCATCTGTCATTTTAGTGACTTGCAGCTCTGCACACCAGCCCGACTGCTTGTGTATTCACTGACTCCTGGCTTTGTCTCAGACCTGCTCGAGCCAAAGCACAGTCCTGCTGAGATGAGCTCTACCCTCCCTTTCCCCCAATGCAGGGCTGTCCCTTCAGTGACCAGTGTCCTTATGTGTCCAGTTGCACTGACCAGAAGCCTCTCCCAGCCCTGCCCTGACCCCTCACCAAAGCCAGTCACCTCACAAGCCTGCCTTGCTGACATTTGCACGGTTACCTCTTGCTAGCACTGCCCTGCTCTAAGCTGCACCATGCCTGGGCTCTGTAACCTGTTGCTGACAGATTTTCCTGCACCTCCTCAGCCCCTCGTTGTAGCAGAGTAGGAATTTCTCAGCGCCGCCCCCCCCGCCCCCGTTATCTTAATAGACCCACTCCTCCTGGGCCTCTAAAGCCTGGGAGTACCCAGACCTTGCCTCTCGAACCCCCAGTCTCCTGGGTGGTTCTGCATGGCACCTGTCTGCCTAGCAGTAGCGCACCTGCCATTTCCCTTGGGACTGCTGCCGCCCCAGTCCCTTCTCAAACTACACTTCTCATATGATATGCCTGTCACACATTCATCACTAGGACTACAGGACAGGATCCCCCATCCCCAGGAACATGAGACACTGGGACCATGTTTGTTCCTGTCACGAAGCCCAGGGCCCTGCAGACTGTTTGGATGCAGCTGCTGACTTGCATGCGTTGTGAGAATGGGCAATGTGAAAGCATCCCACCAACTTGCGTTTGATTCCGAAAGGGTAATTTTTAAAGAGGCATCTCTAAACAAAATGCTGCTTTTGAGGGAAGCCTTCAGGCTGTGTTTTGGCAAACTAGTTCCTTGAATTGGGTAACTCGGACAAACCTTGACCAGCCTCAGCTGTGCTAAAGAGGTCTGCCTGCTTCCACTTGGAAGAGGGAAATGGGTTTCAGGTTCCCTTGGCTGGGCACGTTGTTGGGTGATAGCGCTGAGCAGGTCGAGGGCTGTGCAGCAGTCTCCTCCTCTGAGCGGCATTGCCTGGGACCCTGTTTGTATCTCCACACCAGGAATATACCATAGTTCTGTGGACCCCCAAGCTCAGGAAAGCTTTGGGGGAGGAGCCAGAAGGCGAATTAGGACAGTTCTGAATTTCCAAGGCCCTCAACCTACTTCCTCAATATGTCAAGGCCGGAAGGGCTTCTGGGGACGGGCCCTGTAGCAGCTGCTGGAGAAAGTAACAGGGAGCAAGGTGGGGGCCGCAGTTGGAAGTGGCTGAGTGAGAGGTCTTTGGCTCCCCTGTCTGCCTTTGAAATAGACCTTGGGAGTTCTCCATCTGGCCCCGGTTGGATCCAGGGAGTGTTCATAGTCTCGTCAGCTATGAGAGGGAGAAGTGTGGAATCATGCAGGGTGGAATTATAAGGCTCACCTGTGATTCTGAAGTTGGCTCTGGGGCTGTCCCTCTGGCAGGGGAAGCTGAGAACTATGCCCTCACCCCCCCCCTCCCCGCCCCACCTTGGTCCCTTATGACTTTAGAGGCCTGGTTACTAGAATTTTGTCCTGCCTACATAAACCAGCAGTGTTAACCTCTGGATTGGAAATTCATCCCAGCAAGAATGAGTGAATTCTTATGCCCACCTCTGCGCAAGCTCATTACCAGATCCCTCCTTGGGGCTTCGTTATTGTAAATACCTTGTTTCCAACTCAGCTCACCAGGGAAGTGGGTCTTGCAGTCAGGGATACACTAGCTTTTAATTCCCTGCCAGTTAGAAGCTTCTGTTCCTCGTGAGGGTCCTCTACAGTCGATGTACTTGGAACTCAATGCTAGGAAAGACCAAGACTGGTTATAACACAGTTCAGGGAACAGGTCCTATGGGTTCCTCACCTAGTTCTGAGGAAGATCCACTGAACATTCTCTTGAGAACTAACCAGCCATAGCTGACCATTCTTGCTTGAGGGATGGGGGGACCTAAGCCTGTCTTACACTGCTTCAGTCAAATCTTTCCAGAGCTGTGGGTCTGGGCTGTTACTGTCCCCTGCTCAGCTTGTCAATCTGCCCAGCAGCTGGCTGTGCCCTCCCGCTTTGGCTTGAGGCTCTGCACCTAAAGTGTGGTGTTCTGCAGGGGGTGACAGGAATCCTGCCTGCCCTCTCCTCTTCCTGTCTGCCTTAAGTTGCCAGCACTCTGGGATGTTTGATGCTCTCACATTGAAAATTTCTGGGAGCCTTCACTTTCATCAGGGCCTTGGGTTATGACTTACCCAAGTTCAAAGGCCAGTAGGAGGGGTGCAGCCAGAGAGGGGGCCCGAGCACATGGGAAGGCTGAAGCTTTGGGACCATGTTTAGAAAATCTTAGGCTAAGTAGATGTTTGTATTTCAGTTATTCTATGTCAAAGATAGTTTGAGCCAAGTGTGAGTGCCTGTGCCTGAGCACAGACTCAAATCAGGTGACATGGGTTAGTGTAAGAGGTTACACGTGATTTTATAGCCACAAAGTACGTGGGGTTGTGAAGTAGGTGCACTATATAAAGAGGCAAGGAAATTTCAGACTCAAGCTGTCTTTTAACAAGGCAGAAATACCTTACAGGATCCACATGTTAAATGTTCTTAGCTTTGTTTGGTGTAGAGCCCTTGTCTGCCAAGCTTAGTACAGTTTTATCCAATAGTCAGAAATGCTTGGTCAGGTGCAGAGCTTGATAAATGGCTATTAAAAGGGACGAAAGGTAGCCTTCTGTTTAACTTTTTGGTCTGCCACATTCTGTCTCCACGGTGTTCCAACTGAGGTAGAAGAGATAAGATGGGTAGAAAGGAAACAAGGAAATCATAACTAAAAATTGTACTTTTAAGAAGACTAACTTCAGGAGCCAGCCAAAGTTACCTAAAGTGATCCATAGCACAATTCTTGTGGTTCCTTTTAGGCTCCTTCCTACCAGACCCAGCACACCCTGGATTCCTCAGGGACTATTGAAAATCCGTAAATTGGCTTGAGAAAGTAAGGAGCCAGGAGCCTGACCCTAAGAGAAGAGCAGAACCCAAGAATGTTTAAAAGATCGTACCCATCCCGTGCAGTGGGTGTGTACCCTGCTTGGAGAGGGCCCGCTTTTCCCCAGGGTTTCCATCTCTTCATAAGGGGCGCGTTCCCTGTTCCAGGAAATCACGTCTCATTTCTGAGCACCCCCACTGCACCTAAAATCCCTGCTTGACACACCCTGAATTTTTTTCAAGAAAAGTCAGCAAACCTGAAATCTTATTTTTAAAAATCCCGGGTTAAGTTCCATATTTCAGCTCTGGGAACTCCTCTGACCCAATCTGGTGACATAGCAGAGGTCAAATGGTAGAGAAGCTCTTGCGTATAAATGCAGCCTCTTTGGAGAGCATCAGCTCAAACCTTTTCCAGTAAAGAGAAGCCAGTGACTTTCTCCAAACCAAATTCAAGGATATAGCATCTTTACTTTCTCGGGATGGGGGCAAAACACCCGACACCCGCAAGTTAAAGGAGAAAAAAGGTTTATTGTAGCTGTAGAGATTGCAGACCACAGTTGGCTGGCTCTAAGGCAGGTGGCGCGGCAGGGAAGAAAGAGGCAGTAAGGAGCCTGCCTTCCCTCTTTCACTGCATTCCGGCAACCAGTCTGTTGATTGGTGGCACCCACACCCAGGATGGAGCTTGTCTTGTAAATCAGTTCAGCCACACCTAGAATCACACTAATCCAATGGATGGACTAACTAGCTGTCACAATCCCTGAGTGTGTGTGGGGGCTCCTTGAAGCATCTAGAAATCCATCCAGAAACCTGCCAGCACCTGCGCCAAAGTACTGCCCAGGGTGTGTTGGCAGCTGCCCCTGCTGCTTCCAAGCCCTTTCCGTTAGATTTCTGCCACGTCTGCTCTCTGAACAGTGACAGTCCTGGCTCCTTTCCAAGGTACGCACACAGGGAGATGTGTGGTCCCCCCTCTGCATGGGGACCACTAATAAGCTGGACACCTGTTTCTCCATTCTTGGTGCCTTCTAGGGGGAGGAGTGAGCCTGATGCCTTGGCTAGGTCAGCACTTTAGACCTGTGCTCTGCCTTCTGGGAACAGGGAACTTTGATCTTACTTGCTGCACATTGGCCCTGTGTCCAGGTACCCATTTCTTCCAGCAGGGAAGCCAGAGCAGTCCAAGTCTGCGTGTGGCCAGAGAGGTGTATTAGTTTGCCCCAGTTGCCATTGTTGTGCCCAGATCGCGAAGTCCCCAAAGACCACCAAGGAGCCGATTCCGATGCAAACACACGAGGGTTGTTTATTCAAGCTCGAGCAGGGGCTCTCAACTGTCACTGACGCAGCGGGTCAAGATTGAGAGCCCCAAATTTTGAATTAGGGTTTTTATAGAAGCTACAGCAAGGTTTTATCTAGCAATTATAATGATTGGTCGACGCTTAGCATGCATGAAGTGTAGATTTCTGATTGGCTAGGCTCATCGGGGGCTTGAGGGGGATTACGTATAGGTTTTACAAGGGAAAAAGGGGACAAAGGTTAGTGGCCCACTGTCACATACTGATGGTCAGCAGACATCCTGACTAATAGTCACTACCACCCTGTGTGGACAGCCAGCACATGAACAGATTGTCCTATAGATAGCGGGCCCAGAACATTTGCTTCTAGGGTAAACAAATGGCTGGGTAATAAACTTAGGAATCTTGTCCTGTTACAGATTGTGTCTCCTGTCCCAGAGCAAACACATTTTAACCACTAATTTGAGAGGCTAGGGGAATGGTGGATTTTAGCAAAATGGAGTCGCTTTGGTCTCACACCATAACAAAACTCGTTGGCGTACATAGTGATGTTTTGGAGGCTGGAAGTCTTAAGATCTAAGGGATGGGTAGAGTTGGTTCCTTGTGAGGCAGTGAGGGAGAATGTTCCAGGCTCTCCTCTCCCAGCTTCTGGTGCGGTGGCACTTCTTTGGTCTTCCTTGACTTGTGGCATAGGAAAAAATATAGCTTCCAACTCGTTAATGTCAACTGTGCTAAATTCGTGGTCTCACAACATTAGTCTTGAACCAGTGGAGAAAGTTGAGTCCTTATTGGAAAAAAGGGGAAGAATAGGTCCTAGATTTCTGGGAGGGATCTCAAATGGGCAGTTGGGTGAGTTCTCTGTCGGGTAATTCATACAGCAGAGTGTCAATGTGGGTCAAACTATAATCAAGCTATAAGGTGAAAAGTATGGCTGCTTAGCTAATATTGATCCAATAGGATAACGAGTCAGGCAGCAAGGATACGTGGAAAGAACCAAAGGCATTTTGGGAAGGGATGGGTTCAGATGCTCTGTTTATCCACCTGGGCATCTGATGCCTAGCTGGACTTCCCCGGACCAGGTGGCACTAATTACAGTGTAATTTCAAGTTACTGCTTCTGTAGGGAGGTATACAGACCTGGCCACTGCGTCTTGAGGCTTGGGATTTGGATTTGCCTCTAGCTTACAACTCTGATGTCTATTTTTGTTCTAACTTCCTTGACGGGGCCCAGTCCCTTTCTGTGTACCAATTCTATCTAACCTGGCTATGACAGGAACATCTTTCATCTCTGCCTTCACTTTCACTTGTTCCCATGTTGCAAATTTCCCTCTTAAAAGGACATCAGATCCTAATGGGTAAGGGATCACACTACTCCAGTTGACCTCAACCGAAGTAGTTGTGTGTGGAACAACTACATTTCCTGTCAGCCACATTGTGAGACTGGAAGCGAGCACTTGAACATACGACTTGTTTCAGCCTGGGCTTACCTTCCTATTCTAAACCACAGCCCTGGCCCCTGGCTTCTGAACCCTCTTGGAGGGAAGATTACAAGGACAGTTGAGTTTTGCAGAAATGCTCCTGTGAGTGTCATGGGCACCATAACTTTGCCCACCTCTTCCTGGGGCACTTGCCCTTAGGAAAATCTCAAACCAGGGTACAAAGGCATCAATGAGCAGGGAGTGGCACTACATGTGCCTGGTGAAGGTCCCTAAAGTGACTGCAAAGTAGCTGTGGTGCCTCCATCCTAGCTCCTGGCTCCAAAGTTGACAATCAGTTAACGTCCAAAGTGGGCAAGTTAAAACAGCATGCCTAAACTTCTCAAATTTAGTGGATTAAAGTTAAAAGGCAGCCTCTAAAATAGTCACCAGAGTACTTTGTTTCATCTAGAGGTTGACTTGGCATCTCCTGTCCCTTGGACTGAGGGACTGGTTCCTCAACCTGACTGATGCAGCCATTGATACTTACAAGTGTGTGACATCGAAGACACTTATGCTCTGGCTTGGGTCTAGGTCCTGTGTGAGAAGCAAGCCACTTATCCGTAGGTGGGTGGGCTTCAGTGATCACCAGTGGCATGTTTGGACTGGACAGAAAGGGCTTCTGTACACCAACAACCTCAATTCCTGTGCTTTGAAGTCTGTTTTCACAATAGATTCAAAGGGAGAGTCCAGGTTGAGGTTTGGAAGTGGATGAGTTCAGACTCGATGAATCACGTAGCACCACCATCATGTACCTCTGGAGAACCCTTGGTTTTCAACAAGGCTTTGTCATATCACTGTACATCTGTACCACTGAAACACTAAGCACCTTCTGGTGCAGATATGTTCCCAGAAAGTTGGTATCACAGTTGTGCATTGCGCTGGGGGAGATGCTGTGGTTTTGTGCACAGTGCAGGGACCCTGAAACCCTGGCCTCTGTGTATTAGATTGGCCAAGGTCAGGCATACTGGCCTTTGTACATCAGCCACGTACCTAGTGTCTGCCTGGCACATTGTGGATATTGAATAAATGAGTTTTAATCTCACATGTTTCCAGGAAGTAGCTTAACTGAGGAATCAGTGTTCATAGGTATGTTTCTGTAACATCAAAAACTTGGAAACCAGAAATATCACAGGGAGAGGTGACGTTGCCAGCAATGTGTGTGGTGGTCTCTGAAAGTCAGTTGTAGAAAGTTCTGAATCATGGTGTTAGGTAAGCTTTTACTCCCCTTTGGAAAATGTTTCATGCATTAGGAGCAAAGCATGGCCCTGGTAAGACCTGATTTAGTTGGAAGCATGCTCCTTGGAAGAACCGGAGTGTCCTGAGAGCTGGGTACATGGAAGGTAGCTGTGTGTGCTATGTGGAATGTCCTCTGCTTTGTAGGGGAAATGACTGCAGAGTTGTGTAGGAGCCAGCCTATGAATTTGTCTGGATTGGCAGGTCAATGGGGATTAAAGACACAAGACTCAAAGGTAATTTGAAAGAGGGGACCAGGAGACTCCTTCCTCTAGTGGATGAAGAGCTTCAAACTGGTAGTGCTTCTTTTATTAGGCTTGCACAAAGAAGCAAGCAAGCATGTGATCCAGGGTTTGGGGAAAGTTCACCAGGTTCTCATTTGTAGACTGCACCTGAAGTGTATTTGCTTTACTCAGACTTCAACCACAGTTGACTTTCTCCCTGGAACTGGTTGCTGCATGCTGGCATGTAGCCCAAGAAAGAATAGCATTTCCTTCCTTGTGTCCCTAGGAGAGGTCAACCCAGGCCTCGGTCCTCATACTTAGTTTCCCAGAGTGGAGACCTGATGAACATGAAGGAAAAGAGCACAGAGGATGCGATACTTGATAGAAAAGTGTGGAGTCTGCCTAAAGGAAGTTGGTGTGGCCTGGAAATGGCCTGGGAATGGCTGAGGCCTTTCTTGGAGGGTCCAGTCCCCAAAACCTTAAGTTCAGTCTTTCCTCATCGCACCAAGAAAGAGGTTCCAGGTCTTATGGCATGACACGGGTCTGACTTGTCACTACGGCCATCATGGTGGGGTGGGTGGTGATGGGAGGACAGCTGAAATGCTGGAAGGTACTGGTGTGACCGGCCAGATGATGGCCAACAGCTGGACAATATTCGAACTGATTGGTGGTAAGCGAGATGGTGTTGCACACCCTGTGGAGGGAACAGGGAAGCCTCCAGGGGTGACTAACGAGTTAGACAACTGAGTTGGGTGATCCTAGTCACTTAAAAGCTAGACCACAAGCCTTAGGGATCTGACTGCCCCTCTCAGATGCACCAGTAAGAACTGACCATTGTTATCAGCAGTAGTGACCTCAGCTCCCGAGGGCCCTCCCACACTAAGTTGGATAGCTAGCATAGCTGGGTGGTTTTTTGGTAGTATTTGACTAACTTTTCCAAAAGATGTCGCATATTAAATACATGGTCAGTCTTCGCCAAAGATATAATTGGACTATTACTTCCATGGGAGAAATTTACACAGCCCATGTCCATGATGGTACCAATAGGTTCACTGCATTTCAAGTTGCTCCAGTCTAGAGGAGTCACAAACATTGGGCACATGTAGATTCATGGCCATGATGGTATAGGGAAAATATAACTCCTGACCTGTTAGATATCAAATATGCCAAGTTCTTAGTCTCACAACATTGAGGAATGTCAGGAGCCAAAGAAGATGGTTTCATTGGGCACAGAATAGCAGCTCCTGGGTCCCAAATAGGTGGCCACTGAGGGACTTTGTTGAAGGGCAATTTATGCAGCAAAACCATAATTGGGGGTACAAGGTGTGGGTCAGATTATAATCAACTATAGGATTCCAAGTACAGCACAGCTGCGTGGCTAATACTGATCCAATAGGGAAATAAGTCATGAAGCAAGGGTAGATATGGGAAGGCATTTTTGGGAGTGGAGAATGGCTCCAGATGTTCTAGTTTCTTACCCAAGTGTCTGATGCCTGTCTGGGCCCACTGGACCAGGTGGCGCTGTGAAAGTGTAATCTCCAGTTGCTGTTGATCTTGTAGGCCTGACTACTGCATCTCCATCCTGAGGCCTAGCTCTTTAGATGATTCTCTAGCCATAATTCTGATGTCTGTTTACTCTGTGGACCTTCCTTGAGGGCCCAGTCCTTTTTGATTGTTATATTAGCTTCTAAGTTGGCTGCCTATACTATCTCAGCTTCTGAGGTTACAGCATTGTTAGGGTGTCTACTCTGGGGCAGGATGTGTCCCAGTAACTAGATGGACCAATGCTGCTTTAGCTGTCTAAACGTGTGCCCTGACACTTCCTCCCAGAGCTGTGTTCATACCGTGTGTCTGCCTTGTCCCCAGTTAGGGTAAACGTGATGTAGAATGCACAGCTGTTCTAAGCACTTTGGTCTCCACCTACTGCGACACCTGTGTCTCCCTCACTTCTCACAATGCTACATCTGGTAAGGTAGCAATTCAACCACTTCCCTCTGTGGATGGCTCATTAATGACAATGAGCTAAGTTATACTTTAAAGGGAATTTATCCAAATTAATACTAATGGATAGTAGGCAAGAAATTCAAGTATCGGTAAACTCTAACCTGTAAAGAGGTATCTTGGCCCTAAGAATACATATTGCCATTCTCAAGGCAAATCAAAATCACTGACCAAAATCACTTTACATGTTAGCAAGTAATATATTTGGTCTTCCCAGTTCTTGAGTTTTTTTAGCTCCTCTAGAATTTAGTGCACCCAAAGATTTAACCTGATCCTTTGTACAGGAAGCCTAGGTACCATACTTTGTTGGATATGAATGGGGAGGTAACTTGGATGAATTGATGTAATGGGGCACAGAACTTGTACAGGTTTCCCACTTGACACTGACATTCAAATCTAATTTGTAAATGCCAGAGTTATAAGATTTGAGGATAAGGTGCTGAAAAATGCATCTCAGGGTGTAGAGCAGAAACTAACATTGACTGCACACCTGTTAATAAGTTTTTACCACGTTAGACACAGCGCTGAATGCTCAGCACATGTCAGTGAAGGCCAGGGCAGGCCAAGGCTCCAGTTCATGCTCATGACTCCGAAGAGCCCTAGGGCCTAGTGCTAGACTTGACTTCTTCCAGCAAGGATTTTATCACATGAAGGAAGTTGATTACTTGGGCAGGGTGGGTGGGATGAAAGCATTAATGGTTTATAAGCAACTGAGGAAGCTGAGTGAGTTTGGGTGTGCTCTGGCAAGCCATTCTGGTGGAAATGGCCGTGGAGCCCCATCTTTATAAACTAGTGGTGTAATAAAGGCCTCCCAGGGAGGAGGAGAGAGTGCAGAAGGTAGGTAGAACCAAAGTTCCGCTGACAGGTTAGAGGTGTGTCGAGTCCAGAATGTCATTTTGTGACAGGACTTTCACAGCAGGTTACTCAGGCTGGAGCCTAAGGAGCAGGTCTTGGGTGTTGGAGACTGCGAGGCTTGAGAGAACAGTGTAGTGTTTTTGAAGTCTTGGAAAGCTTAGAGCAGTGATGGTGAACCTTTTAGAGACTGGCCACATTGCAACCCCAAACCCACTTACTGCAAAATGCCAATGCTGCAATTTAACCTCAACACTGAGGCTTTAGTTTAGAAAATTAACATCTTTTGTCTTAAAAGAAATGGCTCTCAATGATTAAATAGCTTTTTGTTGATGAGTAAGCTTGTATTTGGTGTGTTTTTGTGCAGTTAATGTGATCTTTGCTGCTGTGTGCATGCTGATAATTTGTCAAACTTTGACTAACTTCATTAGTTTGAGAGCAGCACTCGGTCATCTGTTGTCAGTTTTGTATAATTCAGACCTGAAAAACAGCTCACAAGCATATGATCCAAACAAAGTAAGAAAAGCAATCTCAAGTGCTTTCATTGACTTAAAATTACTTGGCAGAGAACTCCACATTTCAGTTCAAGAACTACCAGCTGCGCTGTCCTGTCCTCCCTTCACTACTTAAGAGTTTTACTCAGGTCATAGAATTTTTCCAGCTAGAGCATTCTTGAAATTCCAGTAGCTCCGTTCCCAGATTTCCAAAATCTAACCGGTCGTGTAAGCAGGAAAGATCAAGTTCTTCAAATGTGCCTTTATCTGGAAAAGAAAACGCAGGGTTGTCTCCATCTTATGGAGCTGTACAAATTTACTAAAATTTTCCTTTGCAGCTGCTACAGTGCTAGAAAACTTCTTGTAGGATTCCTGATGGCTTGAGGATTGTCTGCGAATGTTGTAGAATTTTCTAAATGCATTTTTAGATTTGGAAAATATTTCAGCTGCCCACTTTCAAGGCCTTTCAAAAACTCACAGCGGTGAGCTGCTAACACTTGCCAAGCACAGAACTCAATCTTTAACACTTCTGCTAAGTGGCATTTTGGAGATGCATTGTATAATTTTATCCTTTTTTGAGAAATCATGACAAAGGGAATCACTCCCAGACCACATGGCCATTTTGATAAAATCACCATCAGGGGCTTACCGTGTTTTGCTATGCAGTGAAATTTGAAAGCTAGCAGCTGTCAAATGATTTAAAAAGCTAGTTGCAAAAACTAAGATAACTGGAGGGCTGGGGATTTAGCTCAGTGGTGCCGCTGCCTACCTTGCAAGCGCAAGGTCCCGAGTTCGATCTCTGGTACCAAAAAACTGGGAATATCGCCTCAATTTTCCTTCAAGAAACTTTCAGTTTCAAAGTTTGGCAACACTTGCAGTTGGTGTCAGATGCAACTGGCACTTGACCTGCAGTACTTTTCACAGCACAGAACACACAATGCCTTCCCATTGCATTTGATCACTCCAAATGACTTTGTGCTGGCCTCTTGGCGTGATAATCCACTACAGTAAATCCCCAACTTATGTTCCCCCAGGACAGAACTGGTTTATAAGTCTGATTCCTTCATAAGTCTGAAAAAATGAGTCTCAATATACCTTTGACACAAATATACAATGTAAAGCATAAAAAAGCCAACCACAAAAAATGCTATATTTTTACTTCTACAGTTACCCTAACATGGTGGCACAGTACCATACAACAACTGGCGTATAGAGCATGCATGGAATGAACTGGCCAGAGTTACTAACTGGAGGCGAAGGGTAGGTAGGTGTGGTGGAGCTGAAGGATCAACAGGAGAATGGAGGGCAAGGTGGAACCTGGCCCACACCTGATGTTGAGGACACAAGGTTTTTGATTCAATTCTGTCTACTGTCTTGAAAAAATGATCCAATGATGGCTGTGAGTAGTAGCTTTTTGTTCTCAGATGACTCTAGCACTGGGTGGCATTCTAAATGGCTGCTGCAGCCTTTGTACATTCTATATTGGGGTGCTGTGTGCTTCATAACAGTGCCTCTAAAGAAAACCCTCTTACCATCTCCTGTGTTAATGTCTGGTTCTTCAGTTACATCTTCCTCTTGGTTCTCTCTTCACTGGGCTTTTAATTCCATCAGGCCCTCATTGGTGAGCTCCTTGTGTTGCATAGCAAGGAGTTCAAACGCTACTTTCTAGCTAAGGGTCATTAAGTTGAAGACCTTCTTTGGACTCCTTACCCATTTTCTCAAATCCATGAACAAACTGGGCAAAGGTTGTTCCAAACACCATTCATGGTGACAGCTGAACAGAATAGTTTTTAATGGCCTTGTAGAGGTTTGTTTGCATCTACGAATGTTCATAATGCAAGGTCCCTTCACACCTGAGAGTTTGCAACTTGAATATAAATCAGGAATTTTAACATGTCTGTTTTCAGTTTTGCTTTTTTTGCTTTTTTTGCTTTTTTTTTTTTGTTTTGGTGCCAGGAATCGAATTTGGGTCCTTGCACTTGCAGAGCAGGCTGCGAAATCACTGAGCTAAATCCCCATCCCTGTTTGCTTTTTTCTTGTCACTTTTCTGACGGGTCCGGACTCGGACTCTGCAAACACAAAATGAAAACATGAAGCACCCAATACAAATCTATCCGGACACCAAAAGTAGCCACCACTGGCTTGGAGACGACCGCTTGAGGGTCCCGTCACGCTGTCGTTTTCAGGGACGGCCGAAGATCTTGGCGAGTGCCTGTTCTTTCAGGGAGATCCCGCTGAGAGCTGCACTGCCCGGACCACACAGACAGGAAAGTGGGCCTGGGGGCATCGTCCGCAAGCCTGGCTGCACGGGCAAACACTGCCTGTTCCTGTTCTGAGTCAAAGCGGGTCCTGTGTTCTGTTGTGGCAGCAGCCCAGCCCAAGTCGGTGGGCCTGGGGCCTTCTCTTAGAAGGCAGAAGGTGGTACGTTTTCCGTGTTGATCACTTTTGACGACTAAAGCTGAAATGGGCTGATGAGTGCCGGGTAGTTGGAATTGGATCTCCTTAACCATGAGGGTTCAGCTTAGAGATTAGGAAACTGGGCAGGCTTAAAGCCAGGTGAGTCCTGGCTGGGTATAAGAGTTTGCTGTGCCACTAAAAGTTTTTTTTTTTTTTTTTCCTTATGATCCCGATCGAACTTGATGCGAGGCATGCGCTGGAACTGCTGAGCTAAATCCCTGGTGTTTTCTATATTCTTGATCCCAAGTGGAAAAGGTATTGGAGTTACTTTGAGAACCAGAAATCAAGTTTATCCTGAAATTCTGAATTTGAATCTGTTTCAGGAAGCCTTGTTGCTAGATTATTCATTCTTTTCATAGTACCAAGATTTTTGGCTGCTCTCTATTAGAGAAGACAATTGGGATACCATTTTTTTTTTGCCAAATTTTGTAGTCACTGTCCACTTTCAGAAACCCTATGTATGTACCCAGTTTAGTGCCAGTATCAAGGATGGTGTATCAGTCAGTGTTTACTAGAGAAAGACATCAGATATACAAATAAGCATTTACAGATTGGCTTATGATGACCTCCCACAGAATCCGGTGTGGAAGAGGGCAAAAGGTCTGTCTGCACTGGGGATCTGAGATCCCACTCAAAGGCTGGGAGCTCATATAGTGTCTCATGCAAGTCCATATCAAAAGGCTGAAGGCTCTGCACTGACAGCCAGGAGAATGATGTTCAAGGTGCAAAATGAGGACCAGAGAAGCTCCTGTGAAGGAAATAAAAGCAGTCTTTCCTTTGTTTCCCTTTTATACCAGTTTGGCAATAATCCTCCCTAGGGTGGATCTTCCATACCCAGAACTATGCTGAGCCAATTTAGTTGAGTGTTAAATCGACACAATCCACCTTCATAGATGGTGTGCATGAAGCTCTCGGAAAAGCTTCCCGTTTCTCATGGGAATCTATTTAGGAATGCTGGGGTGAAAGGATAGGAACTAACCCAGCTCTCATGTTTGTTGGAGCAGAAAATATCCCCTTCCCACTCCTGGAGGGAGCCATGTTGACCTTTGACTTTTTCATCTTTAACCCAGTTTCCTTCAGCAGGAAATAGAAGCTTCTCTAGGCAATGACTTCACATTTCTTGTATGCCCTGGCATTGTTCTATGTCATCTGTGTGGTAGCCCTCAAGCAAAGTTGTGTGGGCCAGTTCCTCCTCAAGCTCCCCTCATATGCTCCTCATACTTTGGGTCAGGGTGGAGGATTGGAGCCTCATCCTTTCTCCTGAGATCATCTTAGTAGTAGAGCCAGAGAAATGAGCACAGGCTCCATACCAAAGTAGAGCTCGCTACTTTCCTGCAAGATGCAATCCTCTGAGGATCTAGTCATATGTAGAGGCCAATACGTTGCAGGGCATTCTGAATGTTTCTGGGGGGTGGTGGATATGGGCCAATTAAGTAGAAATTGGCACATTGGGTGCAATAGGCTCTGTCCTACATGGCTGTGGTGGGCTCCTGCAACAGCTGGAGAATCAAACGTGGCTTTGCTGGAGCCCTTGACTGCATGGCACTCAGCTGGCTTTCAAACCCAGAAAAGGAGTCTGTCTTGGGGGCCAAGGCTGACACCTCTGCATCCTCTGTCTGAGCAGATCTTCGAGTTTGGTTCGTGAGCTGCTCTCCTGCAGTCTGAAGTTTAGTAGGGGGGCAGGCAGGGAAGTCAGAACACAGGCCCTGAAGCTAGTGGCCTACAGAGGACTCGCCAGACTCATGTGCCAAATTGAAAACCCCATGGTGGGTGTCAGTTTCTCTGGCTGGGGCAATGCTAGGGGAGAGAGCTGGTGTACAATGCCACAAGACCATGTGTGTGGTCGGGAGCTCTGAGGGGCTGTGGTGATGTCCGAAGAGCCCTTGAGGGGCCGATCCTAATGATGTGCATTCAGAACTTGCTCTGAGATGTAGGGCTGCTCACTCCTAGAAATGACTAAGCAGATTGGGACCCCGCAGTCCTCACTGGTGCGTCTCGGCCTTCTCTGAGATGTCAGGGTGTGCTGTGCAGTCAGGAAGCAGGTTCCATGTTGCACCAGAGCCTTGTGCAGTCATCCTCAGACTATTTGTATTCCATGATTGCTATGCTCTTTTGGACCCCATCATGGGGGCTACTGCTCAGCTCTTTGGATCTGTACCCAGTGGGGCAAAGCCTGTAGAGCTCAGAAGAGGGCTTTGCTGGACCTTTGTCAGTGTGACCTATATGGGTGATGCCTGAGATTCAGGAGTGGAATGGGGGGGGGGGCAGCAGTGGAGCAGACCAGATCTGACCTCTGCACCAAGACCCTGTGGATGCTGTGACTGAACTTTGGTGGCTCCTTTTTCCATAGGAGATGTAGGGACTCTGCATGGGGCAAACTCCCTTGCACATCTTCAGTGTGAGTGGTGGTCTTATCCCAAAATACACCCTAGAGGATGTGAATTGGAGAGAAACACAGGAGGAAGGCTGGGGGGGGGGAAGCAAACTCCCAACTGCCTTTGAAGGTCGATTCATTCAAACTCTACCCAGTGTGAAGAGTTTTCCATCACTGTGGAAAAGACTTGCTGTATTCTGATATGAGCTCACGTTGATGAGAAATCTCTCTGCATTGGATTTGCCGAGCATGTGACAGAGGCCTCCCCTCTCCCATGCGCCAGGGCTCACTTTGAGGGCAACAGGTGGCTGTGATCACTGTGGGATGCCATCAGCACCCCAGTACTCAGCCTGGACTTTACTGAGCAAATTCTGCCGCGGTTTGACATGTTTATTGTGGGCTATGAGGCTGTTGGTCAGATTTGGGTTGCTATGTGCAATGCAAGATCACCAGGAAGACCTCATTGCTCATCTCTGCAAATGTGACCTGCAGGGATACAATCTTTTCCCTCCATCATTTGGCCTCAGAGCTTTTTAGATGAGCTAACTGTTACTCGAACATGGGCTCAGTTCACTTGGTGCCCAGAGGAAACTGAGAGGCAAGGCAGGGGTAGAAACTGACTGGCTGGCTGAAAGGATAGCAAAGATTCTTTCTAAAAGGCCATCTTGCAAGGAGGCTGCTTCAGGGACAGTTTATGAAGCAGATAGATGAGGTACCTTCTCACAGGTGTGTAGTGCAGTAAACACATTGGATCCTAATTGTTTGGTCAAGTTACTTTTCAGTTCTGCAAATCTTGAGCACCAAGATAATTTTCCCAATCTATGTCTGATTGGTTTGCCTCTTTGCAGTTCTTGGTACATTATACAGTGGACAGGCAGTGTGGTAGCTGTCCCAGCCCCTCTTATTGATCAGGAAACAGTAAAGGAGATACATCTCAGGAAAAATGAGGGGTCAAGTGAGTAAATATAGGGAGTCAGGGCTGAGATCTGGTCTGTGCTTAGCTTCGATTGTAGGACTGGAGTGGTAGAATCATAGATGAAGACGGAAAATAGAGGGACCCTGTGCAGATAGGTGAGAGGTGTAGGCAGCCCAGGACTGGGGGGGATTAAGTGTCAGACTGCCTTGGGGGCAGCACTGTTCTGGCATGGGAGGATGGGGCTTCCTTGCTCTCCTCTCTTCTGAAGCTCCCACTCTGCAGCTCTTTGCTGGGCCTTTGCCTAGGAGATATGGGGTCTCCTGAGTGCCTTAGTGCTGATTTGGATCTCTGCCCCCTGGATGCGGCCCTGGAGGGCTGTGGATAGAGGCCTGGAAGGGCAGATGCTGTCTCAACTTTTCTTTTTCATTGTGTATTGCTTGCCTGTTCATGTCTTCATCCCAAACATGACATGTTGTGGTCTATACAGAGGTGACTGAGGCAAGAGAAACAGCAAAAAATGATCCGGATGGGTTGGCTGTGTGGGGATCTGGAGCCTACCAGCTTGACATAGGCTTGAACAGTATTCAGTCTAATTAAATGAGATGTTACACATGCTTAAGACCAACTGAAGTAAAAACCCTGACAGAGCAAACAATGGTAAAAGGAAAGAAAATAGCATACCTCTCACATAGCTTAGTGTCAGAATCTCCAACTGTTCTGCAAATGAATAGTCCCTTAAGTAGGGCTTTACAGCTTGCTCAGCAGCTTTTTGGAGTTGATGTGTTTTCTGGGCAAAGGCCCTAGTCAGTGGGAGAGGAGCCCTAGATGTATGAACAGGGATCTGAGGACAGGTAGAGTGAGCAAAGGAAGTGGTCAGTTCTGCAGAGGACACAGCTTGAGTGGTGTCAGAGATGACCATGGAGGGATGAAAGAATCCAGTTGTTCGACCACCTGGGCGAAGTAGACAGAAGGGTCCTGCCAGCTTCTCCCGGGGATCTCTTTAGAAATCCTTGGCCCACCCCTTATCCCTCAGTGCACTCTCCAGATTCTAAGGGGGTTGGGGGTGGATTTATGCAAAGTCCTTCCTGTTGGACTTGAGCTCTGAGCGGATGCTAAAGCCCCACTCAGGGAACCTTAGGGACATAACTAGATTTTAATACATTCTTGGGGCTGTGCGTGCATGACTGATGAGACAGCTGCACCACTGATGGGACTGTGCCGTGCTGCCCAATGATTATTACCAGTGGTTCAAGCCAGCAGGAACATGTTAAAGCCTGAGGACCTGGCCTAGCATAATTGTGGGAAGGGCCCGACAGTCTGACGGGCGAAGGACACACAGGGCTGTTATCAAGGTGTTAGGCCTGCGACTGTAGATGAGATTTGCTGGGAATGGATGGGGGTGCACCTGGAAATGATGTAAAAATGGACCTCTGAACCCTAACCAAAGTAACTCCATCTTATGGGCCCCATTTGGCTGTCCAGTGGACCCCCAACAGATGCTGAGGCTATCACTGTAGGTCTGGCTAAAAACAGCCAGCAGTACCCACACCACAGTCCGAATGTTGGGCTGCATTAAAAAATGTTTGGGTGAGTTCAATGACCTTAATTTGTTAGTCTCTGGCCCATGGGCAAAATGATGACAAATCTGCTATGGTGTAATGCACATGGTCTTAATGAAACTCCAGGGCTTCCTTTGAAGCAAAAATAGATCAGAGTTGAAAGATGTTTCCATATTTGAATGTAAGCCTCAAGCTTCTCACATCAAATAGATGTCTTATGGTCAGTTACCACGGATTTGAAAGAAAGCTCCAGTTGGAAATGACTGAGCGGATTGGTCCCCTGATGGGTTGCATACTGTCCTGGTTACTTGCTTGTGGCTGGTACAAAATACCTGACACCCATGAGTTAAAGGAGGAAAAATTTAGCGCAATTTGTTGAGGTTTCAGCCCATAGTTGGCTGGCTCCTAGGCAGGGTGGCATGGCAGACAGGGCATCGCAGAGGCGGCAGGAAGCAACAAGCCTGTATTCCTTCTCCCTTTATATTCGACCCAGGCCACAGGACCACTTCTTGATGCCCTCAACACCCAGCAAGGGGCCTCCATCTTCAGGAAATCCTTTCAGCCCCACCCAAAAAGACAATCCACTCAGTGGCCTAATCCAGTTAGCACACACCTGTAATCTGGTATCACACACTCTACCCAGCAACTTCTGAAAAGTCCCACTAATGAACGCATGTGGCTTTGCTGGGGACACATAGACACAAGCCGTGACAGGCACTAAGTACTTCAGGCTGAGGCATGTGCAGCTGCACTGGCTCTCCGTTGATAGGTCCCCCAAATCCTGGAGCAGCTCCACATGTACATTTCTCTTCCTCTTGGCCATTTGGGCTTCACTTGAGCTGCTGTGAAATCGTTTTGCCTTAAGGTTCCCAGATGTTCTTCCTCACAGAGCTGGATGCAGTTTCCTATGATCAGCCCAGCCCTGATTACCTCTTCCAAATATGTACATCCATGGGATGATATTCTCAAGATGATTTTCACAAAAATCTTGACTGACTTCAGTTCCTAGTGCTCCTCAGCAGCCCCATCTCTGGAGCACTGTCTGTGAGCCCCGTGCTCCTGAGAGGTGGGGCAGAGCAAACAGCGGGCTGTTGTCCTCCTCAGATATTTCCGTGTATTAGCACACATGTTCCCCAGAGCTCAGGAATTGCCTGGTTCTCTCCAGGCCTAGAAAATGTCAGTTTTATCTAAACGGTCATCCCTGGCCACCTGGGAGCTCAGCACAGGAGTGTCCGTGGGGACAGGTGAACTTCTGGAATGAAGACAAACTTCCCATCTTAGTGTCTAGGATCTAAAAGCACTCCCGTTATTTCCAGGCATGCTGGGCGTGGTAGAATGTTGTCTCCCGCACCCGCACACAGCTGAAGCAAATGCTGTTAGATACCTGGATTCTAACAATAAGCTGACCCATGATGCAATTGGGGACATCAAGAGAGGGGAGTCCTGTCCCAGTGACCACCCTCCAAGGTGGATTCTGGGCTCGGCTAAAGTTGCCTGGTCTACAGGGGCTGGCTGCTCAGAACAGAGAGGGTTCCTGTGGCCCGTCTGTGCTCCTCCTCCCCCGGAAATAGGTGGAGGGGGTTCCCTTGTTGCTTCTGGGCACAGTACTCCTAGAGTTGACCCTCCAAAGAGGTGCTGTGCTTTTCATTGGGCGCAGATGACTCCCCCATATTTTCTGAATGAGTGTCCTGAGTGGACTTTAGGGCCACAGATGTCGCATCCTCACGCTGAGGTGCCCTGGCCAGATGCGCTGTTGGCAGGGACTGTGGGCAGCGACTGGGCTCCAGCCTGATCTCCAGGATTCTGCAGCCAAGTGTGCCAGTGCCGCTGGAAGGCTGGGCTGTGGCTGCTCTTCAGGGGAGTGTTCGGCTGGGCAGGGCCATCAGGCAACCTTCAGGCCAACCAGGTTTTCCTGAAACCAGGCTCGTCTGTCACATCAGGCCTGCTCTTCTGGACTTTAGTATGGAATGGAACTGAATGAAAGTTGACATGAAACACTTTGACCTCAGAGTAGGTGGACTTCAGATTAAGCATCATGGGTTTGTCATAGACTTTCAATTTTTCTCACACCTGGCAGCATGAGATGCTACCAAATTCTCAGCTGGCCTGTTTGCGTTCACCATGTCTGCTGCTGTGGGTACACTGGGGTGTGTAAAACCTATATGGAAACCATTGAGAAATAGGAAACTGTTGGCTTTGTCAGACTGTAATGCTGTGGGCTTTCAGGCCAGACTGTGTCTGCACCTTGTGGTGGATGCTGTATTCCGGTGTCCCTTGGTTTTTCTGGTCCCCTTTACTGCTTGTCTTAATGTGAAGGAAGGAAATGAAACATAGAAACTACTTCCCTTTTTATTGCATCTGGTTCTTGCATGAGAAAGTGAACTTTAAGAGGAAGACTTTGGATGCCTACGTCAGCCCCGTGTAATAGGTGAACAGGACTCTTGATTCCCTGCCATCTTTCACCAGAAGCTTTCCCAAATCCCGCCTAAGGTGGTCAGCAGTGGGTGTATTTAGATAACAGGCTGCTTCCCAAGAAGAGCAGGTGGATGCTAGTTGGTGCAGTGAGCACTGAAGATAAACATCCCCTGAGCAGTGGTATTTGTGGTTCAGGTCACCAGGGCCATTCATGGACAGGGGACTCAGAAGGGGACTCGCAGGTCCCATTGAGCCTCGACAGCTGCGTCCCTCCATGTCAGAGGTAGATGCATCTCCATCCTCCTCGGGGACTTGGGGCTGGGACTCTCAGCATGTCCCTTCCTGTGAATGTCACTCCCCATTCCCCTGCTTCCAGATGGACGCGGTTGGGGAGCCCTTTGAAGGATCTTGTGCTGTGCAGCAGAAAACCATGCGAGTCAGCTCAACTGGGGGCAGCATGACTGTAAGGCAGACACAGGGCCAGTGGAGGGGTGCATCTGGTAGTAAGGCACTCACAGGCACACTCCGAAGATGGCAGTGGGGAGGAAGTTGTGGACAGTTGCAGGTGTTACCTGAACTCCTGGTTAAATCTAATCAGGAGATACTCTCCTATTAAAGGATTCCAGGGAGATAACTCAGTATTGAGCCATCAGTGATGCTCAGGATTCACAAATGCACCCAGATTCAACTAAGGTGAACAACACTGTCAAACAACAAATGCTTGAGCCGGGGGAGTGGCAGCTGTGCCTGCCATGGGACTAGCCATTCCAGTGCAAATTCTGCACTTGTCTTCACATCCTTATGTTCAAAACCAGTAGCTGCCCCTCACCATGCAGCCCAGGAAGTTGCTCTGTAATTGACGTAGTCCCTGGCCTGAAGGTGTCCGCTGTGACCATATGGCTCTGGTTAGCCCCAAGGGGGCAAGACCCTGATTCCAGGATGGCTTAATCCCAGAAGCTGTAAGCAAAGACTTTCAAGTGCGTCATCTCATGCAGCACAGCAGGTGCACAAAGCTCTGGCTGAGATCAAGCTTGCTGACAAGCTGGCTTTCTTGGAGAAGGGCGGATATCGGCTCTGGGACACAGGAATAAAGGAACAGGAATGGAAGCAGTTTAGATTGAGGATGGAGCGGTCCTTGAATGATTGTTTTGGGGTGGATCTTTTAGTGTACTTTAATGCCTGTCTTCTCCTACAACTGACCTAGGTAGTCCATCCCCCAACACAAGTACTGTATCCCACCATCCTGAGTGAATTTGTTCTTCAAATTACAGCTTGGTGAGAAGTGTTATCTCTGGAGACAACTCTGTGGCCAGTGAACTTAGAGCCACCAGGGATTGGCACCCAACTGAACACTTTGACAGTGAAGTGCAAAGTTCTTCTTCCGAGGCTGCAGGTGCCTGGCAATCAGACTGGAAGTTTGTGTTCTTGGCTGCTGAGCCTTCTGCAAGCCAGAGACTACCTCTGAGCAGCCCTGGCATCTGACTCTCAAATGCAAACGTGGTTCTTGTTCACCCTCTAATGGGGTGGCATTTGTTTCCCTCTTCTTGGGAAAGATTGATAAAGACCTTGAGGTCTTACTATTACAAGGTGCACAGGATCATCTTAGGGCGATTGCTGAAAAGCTTCCAAGGAGTTTTGAGCTCTAGGTCTGCTGTTATGCCGGCCCACGGCCACCAGGTGGTGCCAAGGAACTCCCCTCTGCCAGCCACTGGGCTGGAAACTGTCCTTGGCTCCTGGGGACTGTCCTAAGTCTGAAGACTGCCGGGGGAGTCTTTCTTGCATTGGCCTCATCTTCCAGCAGAATCTCCACCCTGTGCTAACACATTCCCCTTCCAACCTTATAAACCTTCTAACACAGCCGACTCCTGTCTGGGGGAACCTGGCGGCAGAGCAGGCAGCCTGGCACCTGGTCAGCTCCTGGGAGCTGCCTGGTTGGGGGCTGTACATTCAGCAGGGGACTTAGTTTGTAACCAGTATCGTGTTGAGCGGACCTCTGTGACATACTCGTGTGGCCTCGGGTACAGGATTTTGTCCTCACTAAGAATTTGGGATCGGGTCTCACTGTGTAGCCCACAGCAGCTTTAAACTTGCATGTGGGACCTCCTGCCTCAGTCTCCCCAGTGCCGGGATTAGCCTGCATGCCAGACTGCTATAATCTCGAGGTAGCAGCCAGCACATTTGAACTTGGCTTGAACCCTTTTTAAGCAGTTCTTAATGTGCAGAAAGGCATTGTAAAGTGAGTTTGACTGGTGAACAGCCAACAATTGCCTGTATTGATCTGCCCAGTCTGACTCCTTTATTGAAACATCTAACATGTGAAACGCTGCCTAATCTTGTCCAGTGGGGTGTACATGTTGGGGTAGGCAGGTCTGCATCATCATCTCCACCACCATCATTGAATGCTCTCTTCTCTTTTCCCCGGACTCCAGCTGTTAGGTCCGGAGAAGGGTGCTGTGTCAGAGGAAGGCGTCTCCTCTGCCTCCCATCCTGGAAGATGCAGCACATTGGCTGAAGTCCCTTCCCCCTCCTTTCTTCCTTTCAGGAAATTGTCTCAGCCTGGGGCTTTTTTCACTAGAATTTGACCCTTTGTGGGGGCACTAGTATCTACTGGAAGTCAGGGTGGAGACTTCACAATCCTTTTCAGCAAAAATTCTAATTCCAGGGGGCTTTCACTAGTTTACATATCCCAGGAACAAGGTTTCCTTCACTTCCGGTATCACATGATGCGAGTGCACCAGCGCATGAACACCTGAGGGTCTGGGTTTAGGTTTCCCAGGAGCAAGGTGGGAGGTGGCGATTCCCACATGAGGATCACTGAGTGCGCTGAGCAGTAACAGCTGAGGACCTGGAGACAGCTGCGGGGGTAGAGCTGGATGTGGTAGAGCAGAAGCGCTAGCCAGCTCCAGAGGAGTTTGGGTGGCCCTGCAGAGCACCCTGCCTGGCTGGGCTCTTAGACTTCTTAAACTCATTAGTACATGTTTGATACCATAGTGACTATGTTCCTTGTGGGTACTTGGTACATGTACACAGCACATCCTAATCCTTACATCCCTTGCCCTTCTCCCTCCCTTCATTTCTTGGTCTCCTTCCCATTTTCAATAGCTCTATCCCCTTGTTTTATCTATTTTACTCTTAATTTATACTTTGGATTTCTCATGAGAAAACTCCTATGGTATTTAAGCTTGTCTGATTTATTTCTTAACATTGTAAACGCCACATTTTCTTTATCCACTTGTCTGTTATCCAAGACTGACCTGTTATGAATTGTGCTGCTAGAAATAATCCCAGACACATCCTATCACCTGATCTTTGACAGAGGGGCAGAAAACATACACTGGTGGGAAGACAGCCATTAGCCAATGGTGCTGAGAAAATTGGCCATACACATGCAGAAGACTGAGCTAGCCCCATCTCTCTCACCACGAACTTAACTAAAATCAAAATGGATCAAAGATGTAACTATAAAACACTTAACCTACTGGAAGATAAAATGAGTACAATTCTTAAAACTATAGGCATAGGTGAGAACTTTCTGAACAGATTTCAAATTGCATGAGAAATATCAAGAGCCAATAAATGGCATTATATCAAAGTAAAAATCTTCTGGATAGAGAACCAACAGAATGGGGAATTTTTGCCAGCCGATACTCCTTTGGATGAAGCAGCTTCCACTGGGGAAAGGGAAATTCCTTACCCTTGACACCTGAAGTCTCAAGGTCATCCATGGCCTAGCTCAAGATCCATCTCAGGACTGTGTGTATGATGGACTTGTCCTGCCAGGAACTTCTAGGAGAAGGCCTTGGCTAGGCCTTTGTTCTGGGATCCATTGTTACACTCAACTATGGGGGTTTCCTTTGCATTTTAAGGCTGAGGCCCCCATTCCAGGGCTATTGAAGGTCAGGTGACAGCTACAGGCTTGGAAACAATATTCATCAGGCCAATTTGTGCTGTCCTGGTGAGAGGAGCAGGAGACTTGACTGGAAGCAATGGTGATTGCACTCGCAGAGGTGATGCTGAGGGCTTTGCTAGGGATTTGAGACTGTTACCAGAAACATCCCTTCTCTTTGCTGGTGCCATGACTTGGGGACTCTGAATCTGAGTTTCCTAACTTACTACCCCATCAAATGAGTGGACTCAACATTCACTGGGTCAGCTGAATCCCAGGGACTCACCTTGGCTGCTTTCCTGATGACCATGCCACACAACAGTCATCAAATTGGGGAAAGTATACTCTGCCTAGCCTTGTGTGTGTTAGAACTGCCTGGAACTGTCTTGTCTATAAAGCTGAAACATAGTTGTATAAATGTCAGTTTTCACTAACCTTGGGGGAGATGGGGGCAAGCGGATACTGACTGTCTTGTCAAAGTCATCAGAGCCGAGGGTATGCAAGCCCTGGAGAGATGGTGGGCTTCACCAGGCATCGGGCTGTAACGGAACCATGCAGGCAGATGTCTCATCAGCAGTCCCTCTGCAGTCACAGTGGTCCAGACTTGCTGCTGGTCACTTTTGTTATGGCTACAGTAGTCCATGCTTGGTGTCTCAGGATGTTCCCTTCTGAAGCTGGCCTGCAGGAGGAGTGGGTCCACCTGTGTCCTGCTAGGAGCTGGCCATGGTGGCTGATGGGCAGGTTAGACCTGGTGACTGGGCTGGCCATGTGTAGATGTAACTTGGAGAATTTTGTCTTGGACCTGTTCACACCTGGGTGTTTTGGTCAGACTGAAATGTGGGTCACCTCAGGACAGCAAGTGACTGATGCATTGTGTATTGTGTTCTTTACCCTCATGTTCCAGACATGGTCTGTCATGGCTCCAACATCCTGTGACTGCAGGGTGATAAGGTCAGTTTCTTATGAATTTCCTTAACTGGAGTCAACAAATAACTCCCGCATCACCAGGGTCTTGGCACTGCAATAGGCATTTGTTTCATGTAGAATACAGGTTTCTTGAGCCCATGAAGGGGTTGCTGAAAGTGGACTCTGAGTGTGTTGAGCTTTGCCCCTGGAGCAGCTTTCTGCAGAGCCCTATGGTCACATTTTCATAGGGTGAGCTCTTTGCTGTTAGGTGGCTTTGCAATGTAAATTCCATGTGCTCTCCATGGCCCCATACAGACCACACAGCCTAACCCTTGGGACATCTGATTACCAAAGGTCCATGGGCAAGACTGTTAAAGGGAGGTTGATTGGGTGGTAGGATGAGAATGTATTGAGAAGATGAAATCCAGAGCTGCTCTGTGGTTGTTAAAGGATGAAGTGAACACAAGATCTAGATGTCTGCTAGACCCATCTCTCTCACCAATCACTAAAACTAAAATAGGTCAAAGGCCTAAATATTTAAACACACATTTGGAATATTGTAGATAATGGAACCAGCATCCAGGGAAAACTGTCCATGACAGAAGATACCTTGGCAAAGTCTGACATGTGAAGGCTTCTCATATACTAGGTCTGGTCTGCCTATGATGGCTTCAGTGGAAAAATCCAGAACATTTCTTGCTGCCAAGGACATGGTGGCATCAGTTGTGATGGGTGTAATTGTCCAGAGCTCTAGCATGCAAAGTTATGATGTTTTATGGAAAGCAAGGAAACTTACCCTTTACTAGGCCCTTAGGAATGATCCCTGAGAGTTCATCTTCAGATATGGATCATAGTAGGATAGTTAAATGGCCAATGCTGTGCATTTTGTCCTCACTTTCCAGATGTGGACTTGGTTAATGAAGATTTTCTCAGTATATACCTACATGATACACTGTGACTGTGCTCAATGAATAAGAATTTTCTGAGATGACTTACACTGAAGCATGTCATTGCATGATTTTAACCTGTGGTCCTTCCTCTCTGGGATGTGTCCTTAGTCACCCTCAGTTCAGGGACTCAGAAAATACACAGGGTCAGGTGCTTTGGAAGGTAGATTCTTACTAATTCAATTCATTGGTTGTGGTGCCACCTGCTCAGGATAAAGGCAAGTTTCTCTTTGAAGGATCAGCATGTCTCTTAGCCTGTTCCTAGAAACTGCTGTATGGCTAGAACTGCTACCTCTGTCTCAGCACCTCTGTTCCCCTGGTTTTGTACCAGATCTATTTCTGCCTCTGATGTTTGAATTAAAAAATGAGCAGAGAAAAGAGACTGTTTGGCTGGCAAATGTGGCTCACTTTATTCTGTGCGACTTAGATTTCTGGGGGAAGTCTGTCCATTCAGGTTAATGTTCCATGTCTGCTATGTTCCCCTTACCACATGTTCTCGGTCAGGGACGTGGCTCTTGGTGGATCTGATGTCCTGTCCTTTGAGCTTCAGGAAAGTTAGAAGTATCTGAACCTTGTCAGTGATGGATCAGGGACACTTTTGTCTGATTCTATGCAGGTTATCTCACCTGTCTCCCAGGGTCTGTTGACCTGAGTTTGTATTGGTGAAGTTCTGTTTGAGGATGCCTCCTTGATGGGAGTCTGCTTGCAGCATCTCAAATGCGCATTTTGCAGAATTGTCTTACTATCATAGTGTCACAACCCAGCAACATCCTGAAGTTACCCTATTCAAAGAAATAGAATTGTTTTATATGAAAATTGTCATTAAGGGTTAGTTCTAGAACTTCATGGGTACCTCAACTATGGAAGATTCCAGTGAGTTTACTCCTGGGAAGTCCTTGTACCAAGTTGGTCTGCTACTTATTTCTGGACAAAATGGTAAACTCAGGTTGATAGAAGTGGACACTTAGTTGAGATCAGAGCTTGGGTTCCTAGGCTCTGAGTCTTGGGCCCAACACTCTAGATCTGGTCTCAGGTAGAAAGTGGAATGGATGGACGATCTCCAGTCATAGCTTGCAAGACATTGCTGTGGCCACTGCATTGTCCATATCTCTGTAGGCAAATGACATGAGACTGCATTACCTGCAAAGCCAAATCCTAACCCTTGAAGGCAATAGCCCGTGGCCACAGGCAAAGTTCTCAGTAACTCTGAGGGGCTTAGGTGGAAGGTGGCTCAGCTCTCAGCTCTGTAGAACAAACTTCAGCAACATGCATGGTACTGTTATCCTTTGTGCTCTCCCTGGATGCATGACATTTCAAACACATATTGTGTTCTTGTGTGCTTTGAGAGGCTTTAACGTATGTGGACTTTCTGTGATTGCTTGTGGCAAGTTAGGACCCTTTGTCGTTAGTACTGATGTTGTGGGCTGGGTGATTCTTCATGATGGAGCTGTCATCTGCACTGGAGGACTTGACAGTATTGGCTGTTGCTCTAGATGTTGGGACCGTACCCCAGTCGTGACAAAAGTGTCTATAGATATTAATTTCTCCAGGGAGTAAAAAGCTCCCCCTGGTGTAGGGAACCACTGAGCTAGGTTCTTTAGGAAACAGACATGTGCACCTTGGGTTCTGTCATGGGCCCTTTGTGGGTGGAGTGTGGGTTGCCTGTGCACTGCCTGCCTGAACTTTGGAAGTGGAAAGATATTCTGGAGGATGGGGTTGGGTGGGTCAGAACTCCACAGAAGCTAATGCTACCTCCAAGGAAATACTTCTGTTCTTCCCTCTGGATTTGGAAAGTCCTCCTTGTCACTGATTCTTGTGGTAGAACTTGCAGCTCAGTGTCATATCTTCAACATGCACGTCCCGGCTTGGATGTCTTACTGTTGCAGTTGAATGGCCAAAAATTGTCCAGGTTCTCATGTATGATGAGGGAAAGAATCATCAAATGCATCTCGTATGTAGTAAGTAGTTACATTTATTGCAGATCAGAGTGGTAGCAACTGGCAGAAGGGCAAAGGAAGACTCGACTCAGGGTTCCGTTATTTAAAAGGTCAGACACCTCTGACTCTAGGTGCCTCCCACTCAGTCTCTTGCTGATGTCAGTGATCTGCCTTGGGCACTGTGACTCCCTAAACTTATTTTGTCCCTCTTAGGATGTTAGAAGCATGGATATAATCATTTGGGTTGTGTGGTGCTTACAGTTGAAGGGAGGGAAGGGAGTGACTCGGCTCCTTTGTTTCTAGTTGTACTATTATTGCTCAGGGGTCTGAATGTGAGTGACCAGAGTGTCCTAGTGTAGGGGGGATACTCTGCTTCATACCTAGATCATTGGGGCAGATACTGAGAGACCCTAGCATGCCCTGAATCCAAGTGACCTAAGGGACTGCCCTTAAACTTCCCTGAGCAAAAATTAGACTTCTGACTCCTTTAGGAATTGAGGCAGTGGGGCATCTACATTTCACCAGAGAAGCAGGAAATGGGAGATTCACTGCAGGAGCTCACTGATGGGGCTGGGGTTGCTAGCCAGGTTGGAAATTTATAAGGGGTCCTCATGGGAAGGAACGCACTGGATCCCCCATCTTCCTGAAAGAGTAACCATAAAATATATCCCCTGTTTTACATTGGCCAAGAGAGATGCTGCTCTTGCTGAAAGAGTATTGACTTGGGGCAGCTGGTGGGTAGGGGTTCTGGCCCGGAGATGGCGATCTGTGGCCTGCATCACCCTATGGCAGACTTGGGGGTATGGGTTTGGACATCAGTGTATGAAAATGAGCCATGAAGGTCCAATCTAAGTGCTCCCTCTTCTGGACAGAGATAGCTTTGCGCATCTATTACCTGGACCTTGTAAGGTCTGAGGATGAGTTTTTAAGTCTTTATCAAGTTATCATAAATACAGATAGCAAGACTGAGACAAAATATAATGCACATTGAATGATTATATTATCAAGGCTGAGCATGAGTTCTTAGTTTCCTGCAATGCCCCCGAGTGTTGTGGAGCTTGCTTGCAGGGCAAGTTCCATCCTAGGTGTAGCCAGAAGGAATAGGCTACTATGGCGGATGTTCACTACGAGAAGCAGGCAGGTAACCAGCTGGCTGTGCAGGTCACCAGCCTGGTGCTGATGGCTGCAGACTTTCTGCGATAGAGCTGCTTGGTGTAGGATGCCTTTTTCCATGATGTTTGATGTCCTGGGACTTCAGAAGAATGTGGCCTGGCTGAAGCTGCCTTTTAATGAGGTCAAGATTCCTTTCTCCACCATCTTCCAAATACTTGAGCCTCTCCATGTGCCAGGCTTGCTGTAAGTGCTGTTACTTGAAGAATAAAGGTTTTGTCTCGCATGTAGGATATTGCAAAGGAGACCATGAGCTTGTTTGCCATGAATGCAGCCTCATGCCATGTCTTGAGGTTCCCTATCACGGAATGAGCGCTCTCCTACCGATTAGACTGCTTCTTTGTAAAGACCTCTTCTCCAATGGCCCTGAGCAGGACAAAGTCCATCCCTGACAGGTCTGAATTTCTAAAACCAACACTGATGGGAGTCCCCAGGTCTGGTCCTGGGTTCGGTGAGAGAGGCCTTTCAGTATCTTAAATTCCCTGTTTCAGCATAGCCTTTTGCAGGGTGTTGGGACACACCTATAATCTAGCACTCAGGAGGCTGAGGCAGGAAGATCCCCTGGGAGTTCGAGGCCAGCCTGAACTACATAACAAGACCTTGTCTCCAAAAAGCAAAACATAGCTCTTGTTGACACAGGGCCAGCTCAGGTCCCATTGTCCTCGCCCCAGCTCTCTGCGTCTGGGCTTCAGTTGGAATGTAGTTTTTCATGGCTGTGTTGTCGCTGGGCTGGCTGCTCCCCCGCAGCCAGAAGCTCAGGCTCTGTTGGGGTGTTGTCACCAGGCTGAGCCTCTCCAAGGCCGTGGTGAGCTGTCCTTGGTGGGTCTGCTGCTCTCGTCCTTAAGCTCTATCAGTACTGTGGGGTGCAGTGGAAGGTTGTGAGGACTAACGTGGCCCTGGGACTGAAAGGAAGCCTGGAAAATGCTGTGGGGAGGCAACTGAGGTGCGAAGGGCACAGATTAGCAGTGGAGCAGACTCTTTTAGTTACAGGGGCTTCGTCACGTGGAAGGGCAGGGCTTGCAGGGCTCAGGGTGCTAATGAAGGGAATGGCTTCCAGCGATGGCACAGGCTCTCTAGTGTTGCCACACAGATCCATGGTTACAACGGTGGCACTTGCCAGGTAGGCGAGAGTGCAACCCACTGTAGGGATGAGTAGAAAACAATTGCAGCTTCTGCAGTTGGCCCAGCCACCTCAGCCGGGCATAAAAGTTTAAAAGCTACTGACATCTCCCTTGTTTTTGTAGGTACAGTGGACCTTGACTTAGGAACTTGATCAGTTCCCGAGGGCTCGTTGTAACTAAGCCAATATAGCTGAGATCTGGATTTTTACCTGCTTACATGCTATAGATAACAAGGGGCACATGAATCTTCCATTCACCTAATTAACCCAAGTTGTTTGTCAGGCTGGTCATAACTTGAGAGTCCACTGTAGCTCATTTGTACCAGGAAATGCCCCTGTAACATTGGGCCATGTTGACCAGCAAAGTTGTTTGGGTTTCCATCAGCTGTGCAGTAGTTTGCCTGCAGAATTTGTAAAGCACCAGCCAGGTTTGAGGTGTTGCCAAGAGACCCTCATCAGAGGTGCTTACCTTTACTTTGGTCATCCTGACAGGCTCGATTTACTTGTCTGCTTGCATTGAGGGCCTAATGAGGTGGTGAGAAAAAAAAATGTATGATCTATATACATAGGTTAGCAAAACTGGGGAAGAGGGCTACCCTATCCTCCTTGAATCCATGATAGCTAAGAAATATAACATGTTGCAAGTCAGGTTAGATTGTTTGTGTCTCGAGGAATTCTGTAGCAATCTTCGGAGAAGTTTTCTGCCACAAAAGAATCGGGACCCAGTGTTCCTCTTGAAGTTCACATGCAGGAAAAGGGTTCATTTGCCAATCAGTTGTCAGTGCAAAACATAGCTTATTGCTCTAAAGTTACTATTTGAGTCAGGTATGAGTGACTGAGGCCCCCAAACATGGATTCACATGACCCTGAATTACATGCTCCATGGTGGAAGAGGTTGTGTGGACTTATACAGTCAAAGGACAAACAGTAACGATGCATTTACTGAATAGATTGGAGGAGAAATTAGGTAGGCCACACCCGACTGGGGAGCCTCTATTAGGTTAGATGTAACATTCTAAACTGGAAGTCAGCTAAGCTAAACAGTGCACTCCAGACATTCTACCTAGTCATGAGAGTGTTAGGTCAGACACTGAGGGTTGGTTATCATACGGCTATGGAAAAGGGCTAAAGATTGCCCCAAATAGTGTTGTCTCAGTCTGCAACAGTATATCTCTCCACAATCGTAGCATCATAGTCGACGAGTCTAGAGTCTTCACACAAGTGTGGCTTCAGAACTTCATTCACAGTGGAGGCTAATTTAATGGTGCCCCCTTGGAGGTCATGGTCAGTGCTGGGATACTCTACTTGTGGAAGGTGTGGAGCCAGTGAACCCAAAGCTTAGTGCAAAGAGGGTACCTGGTTGGGACCAACCAGAGAGCTTGGGACTATGGGGCCTGAGTCAGCACCCAGCTGTTAACAGCTGGCCTACAGGGTGCATGGGCACATTGGTCCCCTGGTGGATTTCTTGATGGTACACAGTAGCCTCCCTATTGCTAGAGGAAGCAGTACAACCAGTTCATTGCCCACTTTGTTTATGTACATAGGTTGAAGGGCAGCAATGTACGGCACAGGAAAGGTCTTTGGGGAAACTTCAAGGATAGGCAAAAGATGTCTAATTTTTCTACTCTTGCCACTGGGTTCTGGCTATTGGATTGGGCTTGTTCATCTTGGTACTTACATCCTAAGTATTTCAAAATCCTAATGAGCTTTTACCTGCACCTGTGTACAGACTCCAAAGGCTGCAGATTGTTAGGGCTTCTGAAAGGCTGGTTTTTCCTCAACCTGGGCACTGTTGACATTTAGGTGTGATTCCTTGTGGAGCTGTGTTGACCACTGATTTCTAAGCAACAATGTATTGCTTTCTTCATCAATACCATGTTCTATACGCCTTGACAAGTATAACATCTCCCTATGTTACAAGACAGCATACCTGGGGGAGGTGAATCCCTTCAGTGGCCCAGTGAGTGAGCCAAGAGGCTTATCTCATCCACACTTAATTCAGACACATGTTCTCTACATGCACCACTGTGGTTATCACACATGATAGTGCGTGTCTGTGAGACATGCATTGTGAAGTAAATACATGGCCTGGTGAATGAATTTTCAGGACCTGTCTATGCACTTGCGTGGAGAGACTTTGGACAAATGATCAGTCATTTCATGCAGTGTATGATTCAAGAGTCCTGGGTAGACTTGGACTGGTGTTTGAAAGTGGAAAACATTCCTCACCACAATCATACTTGGGGTCCTTGGTCACAGCCGAGCACCCAGCACTTTTAAAAGGAAAGAGATGGGCAGTTTAGTGTTCTGTCATGATTAGGTCAAAGTACGTGACCTGTCCGTGAGCTCCTGAATAAGTACTTTGTGTTAATGTTGTTCTATGCCAGGGTGGCTGGGACTTTCACTCCTGGCTCAGTTTATTGGCTGTGGGCTATTGCTGAAGGACCTGACAATTAGAGTCCAATCATCCCTAGTGAGCAACGTGCCTTGTCTCAAAGAGGGATCAGATGGTGCACTTCTGTATCTGTTTACATAGCACTCCATTGAGAAATTCACACAGCAGCAACTCTTCCCAGGTAGTGCTTCCAAGCACTTAAGAAGTTATTCCCATATGTCAGGCTTGCAGCTCTGAGATTACAAAAGGAATTGTATCCTATACATCTTTCAGTATAAAATGTGTTCCCCATTCCAGAAGAATTACATGCAGTTTTGTGCAGTAAACTAGGTATTCTGAAAGCCATGGAAAGAGGTGTTACAGGTACATAGAGGAAAGAAATGTAAATCCCTTTCCAGAATATGTATCAATCACAAGATAAATGAATCCTCTGGGTTGGAAAGTCTGATATAATTGCCTTGACAACCAGAGGCTGTTTGGTTGCCCTAAGGGATGGAGGGTTTGCAATTTGCTCCTGCAGCTGAGATCAGGATCACAAAGTAGAAAATGCTCTCAGTTGGGCACCCAAGAGTAGAAGTTGGCTGAACTTTTCTGGAAAGATCATCCCATCTACTTGATCAGAGTGGATCCTGTGATACTGAGAGGATCTGACCTTCAGTACAACAAGCTTTGATTCATGCCAGTCCCATAGGTCTCTCTGTGTGCCTCTTCCTCAGGTCTCCTTGTTGCCTGTTTTCTAATCTTACTGCTTCTAGGCTTTGGCCAGCCAGCCAGTCCCTTTGATAATGCATGATTATCTTAGGTTCCATTCCCCTCATAAGAGATGACCAAGTGTGCTGACTGAACTTCCTCCCACTAGGTGGACTTTCCCTTCATAGTTTGAAAGGGAACCCTCAAATGAGCCATGCGTGATGTTGCAGCAGTACGTTCAGTTTGACACATTACTGAGCCAACCATCTATGAACTAGGAGTCATTTTCCCTGAATAAGTGGCTTGTCACTGGACTCTACGAAACCCACAGTAGTAAGCTGAGGGTAGAGATTAGGGTTGATGGGAATCGGAGGCACCTGTTCTTGTAGCTGAACTGTCCTACTCTTGCTTGAGACTTGTTCATTGTAGTTTATGCCTTTATGGATCTTAAAGCAGTTGGCTCATATTAGTGGTCTTTAAAAATTTTATTTCAATGTAATACAAGTCTGAAAAAAATTTCATAACAATAGTGTGTACCATAATCTTAAAAGAATGGCCAGTGTAAGAGTATGAGTCATAGACAATACTTTTACAAAAAGGAAATGGATAATAGCACAAACCATTTTAAAAAATGAAATAAATTAGCATATATTGAAATATTTTTGAAACTAGAGTATATAACTTGTGGAATTAGTTTCTCCCTACTTCCTGTTTATCTTCTGATATTGGTGGTCTTTGACACTGTTTTGTAGATGGTGACTTGATGCTTCTTGGCCAGGAGGTCAGGCTAAGGGATAGCAGAACCCTTGGAGGTGTCTTCCAAAGTAACTGGCCTCTCCAGGTGAAGGTATGGACTGACTTATGCTGGAATTGAGGGGTCTTTAGTATATGCACTGAGTCTTGTGGAGGTCTCACTCAGAATCTTAATATGGATCTCTTTGACTATGTGGAAGGGAAGGCAGAAGTAGGAAGGACCAGACTAGTGGCAGAAACCTGACTTCTCTCTAAAACTCGAAGCATTTTAGAGTCTACTAAAATAATGGTTTGGAGCAGTATTGCTGTATGTGATGTTGATCCCTAAAGTTTAAAGGTTTGTACCAATTTTGAAGTCAAAGTTGGAAGTGATGTCCTTGGATGCTCTAAAGGCACCATTGCTATCCTAGCCACTGAGTCTGTAGGTTTAGATCCAAAATGTAACACTGTTTTTCAGAGTACTTGGTAGTTCTAATCAGTCTAACTGTTGGGATGCTGATATTTAAGTGGACCAGTGAGGTATTGTATAATAACCAGTAGAATGAGATTCCTGCAGATCCTACCTGTACCAGAGGTCAAGAAGCTTGGGAATTCAAGGATAAGACTGAAGGGTGTACTGCTGGCCCTCTCAGGACAAAGCAAACACAGTGATCTTCACTGAGGAGAAATGAAAGGATGTGTTTTCCCTATCTGTTGCTGTGCACAGAATCCCACTCAGAAGCAGTGGTGGTTCTTAGCAATATTATACATTGCATGACAGCTGAGGTGGGTTAAGTATATGGTAGTTCTCTCATATGGCATGAGACTGAATTCTGAATTAAATACAGCCATTTCAATTATAAAGGGACATTATTCACCATACTGCCAGATGAAAGAAGGCCTGCCTCTTATTGTACTAGTCAACTTGAACCAGTCGTGTAAAGGGAGTTTCTTGTGCTGGGAAGCCTTCCTGGCCCCAAATCACACCCACTGGAGTATAGGACAGGCTATTCTTATTGGCAGAGACACACTGATCCGGGACCCTGGCTGGGTAGAAAGGCAAAGAGGTGGCCCTTGCACTTGTCCTTAACCAGGCCTTTGGCAATGGAGATGACAGTCACGGGGGGAGGGGGTCAGCCATGGCTGTTGGACAATGTAGGATCTGGTGATGCTTAAGATTCTTTTTCAGCAGATTCCAGAAAGGACAATGTATGAAGATTCTGGATGCTGATGAATTGAAGTTTCTAATTTTCAGAAAACATGGAGTTTCCATGTGATTGGTCAGAGGCTGGGGCATTGCCTAGAGAACAGGTGCTCCCACTTGAACTTAGCTCTCTGGACTTCTGACTGTTGTCTCATTTCTCCCGGGAAATCTTTTCTTTTGTTCTGTGGTGTTTTTTTTTTTATAAAGTGATCATAGACACATGTTGTATAACCCAGTGTGGCTCTGAATCTGAGTGACCTTTGTCTGTCTTTGGGTGCTATGTGGTCATATTTAGCTTGTCTCTGGGGAGATGCTCACCAAGACAAATCTCACTGCAGCAAGGCCTTTGTTCAATGGTAAACTTCTGCTCTCTATTACATAGGCCAGTTTGGTCAAAACTTGCATTAAGTGGCTGATTTATGACCATCTTAATATTGATAGACAAATGCTTCAATTTATCATTGATGTCTTGGGAAAGGACTATCCAAGAACTTTCTTTTCACATTGGCCAGTATTTCCATAGGCATTTTCTTCAAACATACAGGTATCGTCCATCATATAGGTTGTTTTATGTAGGGCTTAAATTAGAAAACCCTAATATACTTTATATCCATTCCTGAAATACTTCATGATATAGGAAGGCATGGAAAGGAAGGTCATGATGCTGGGCAAGTGGTTGTTGGAGAGTCTTGCCTGCAGGAACAAGCTGTTCTATAGGCTGATCAGGTGTCTTGCAGTGCCACTACCAACTATGGCATAAATAAATACCTTCTTGTAGCGTTCTGTCTGACCATGCTCAGTTTGTCTAGCTGGATGCTCAGAAATATATCCATCCTGTTGAGGCTGTTGTGAGATGTAGCCTTGTAGGTGCTATGTCTATCCCATACAGCACAGGGGCAAAGTGAGGCGGGTATGGCTGTTTGGGGTCCTGCTTGGAAGATCTTGAGATTATGGGAAATGAGGTGAGAGGTCCACTCATGGGAGTGGATAACTCAGTCATCTTGAAGAACCAGTCACCTGGCTTGTTGGAAAGAGCTTGTCTGAGTGACGGATGAACCACTGAATACATGTCCTATGACCAAAGTGGACGTTGGCAACTCCATTTAAAATTGTTATAATGAAGTTTGAATATGAAACACGGGTAGGGAGAAGGCCTTTTTCTTGTTTCACAGACTGGCCCAAGGTAATCAAAGCTGTCTTAATCATTTGTTCTTATCCTATATACCTCATGGCCATTTGTCTATAGTTTAAATGTAATGATTCTGGTCTTTCTGAAAGGAGGTCTTGGGTCTGTAACTTGTTGGATGGTGTCCAGGTTGCTGCTTACTGGCCCCTGCATGCCCAGCATGCATAGTGACTGGGGAAGTAGATGTACTATAGGCCATGAGAGATTGTGGTGTCTGGAACCTGGGATTGGAAGGTATTGGTGCTACTACCAGTGACAGTGTCTGTTGAGGATCCAGAGATATTTTGGAGATTGTACAGCACTAGCAGGGAACTAATATCTCTTCGACTTTTTAGTCTTCATATATTCCTTCACAATTTGTCACTTAATATAGGAAAGAGTTGGTACAAATTCCTCCATAAAAATTTGTCAGCACCTCACTACACTTAAGGTCCTTCAGGTATTAAGGACCCTCATGTCTGACCCGTGCTCAGTGAAGTGAGTCTAGAAGCCAGCAGTTGTGAGATTCAGAGTAACTCATAAAACAATAGTCCATCTGCAGGTGATGCCCTGTCACCAGGTAGAGCTGGGCACCAAAAGTCACCAGCTCTTGCTGGGGTGTGGGTGTGACTGAATATACCAGGCAATGGGGGTGCAGCCATTTCTCAGCACTTGAGCTCCTCTCTTCCCCTCCATCTTTCTCTGCCCCATGCATAGCCTCTGGGTGGCTATGTTCTGTTTCAACATCAACTTCTTAAACCATGGTGACCTTGGATAATCCATTTATCTACCAAATGGCAGTTCTCCTTCACTCAAGCTTTTCAAATTGGCCTTAAGTTTCCCAGCTTCCCTTGAAGCTTAAAGATCTCCTTTTCCATGAGGTCTTAGTGGGTAATGACATACAGATATATATAATGCCAGGTGGCCTTTAACCATGAATGTTTGGAACTTAGAGATCTGGGGCCATTTTGTATCTAGAGGTACATCTCATTTCAAACTGAATTCAGACAGGCCTTTTATATGTACCCCACAGCACTTGAGAGTCACACATGACAGTGTATTCGTGAACAGACTGCCGTTGTGCAATAGAACGTGTCCTTGTGACTAGCAGGTGTGGGCAGGACCTCAGTCTCTGCACTGGAAGAGAACTTCAGTGTCGATCCTTTCGTTTCCTGAAATGTCTGACTAAAAAGCCAAGGCTCACTTTGTTTGGAAGGACTGTGTTCCTGATTCCTTGTTTCCCCTTTGAGCTCTCTGTGGGTATAACTTGAAGGAGCAGACCACATAGATGGCCTGAAAGAACTTTACAGATCCATTATTAGCTCATCCATTATTAGCTCATTATTAGATCATGTATTGGGAGAAAGTAGGTTTTATTGTCATCATGCATGAGAAGGTGAGTAATGGGCTATTCTCTCCACCAGCATCATTCAGTGAACAATTGATTTCTTCCCTCTGCTGCTCATTTCTCTGCATTGGAGGTTTTCTTCAAATAGATGCTTTAGCTGAAGCATAGCCACTCCATCACTACTGCTTCTTATCCACACATCTCAGAAAATGATTGCAACCCAGGGGAACTTTGTCACTTTAATGCAATCCCTTTTATGCAGGAGTGCTTGTAAACTTTGACAACTATCAAAGTACTGGCAAATTCAAAAATGTTTTAGATTTACTATGAAGTATAAAGACACCCATTCTGTGATTCAGAGAACAGGGCACCCTTATGGAAGGCTGTGGTTGGTCCGTGGAAGTTTCTCAGACTAGCTCTGTATAGTAGTACCTTGGTTTTTGAACTTAATTTGTCTGAAGATTTTGGCGAAGATGGCTATGGTCATGTGTTTGTAACTTGTAACTTTTGAGGCTTTTTCTCTATTTCTTTCCAGAATTTCCTCTCCAGCCTTTGGCAGACATTTCTCTACTTCAACGAGTAACTTTTGATGAATGAGATCAGTCTTATGTCCATCTACTTAATGTAATGTCCTTCAGGATTATCCATGTTGTTGCAAATGAAAAGATACAGTACTACTCAGTTATAAAATTGTATTGTGAATAATCACCTTTAACCATTCATCCACTTAAGTTGAATAGTGCAGTCATAAACATGGGAGCACAGATGAACATACCTAGTCATAGGATGGGGGCATATGGTATTTCTATTAAGTTTTTGAAGAAATTCCATGTTGTTTCTCGTGATTTTAGTGTTAAAGGTTCATTCCCCCCCCACATCCTTCCAGCACTTAGCTTTTATCTTTGTGATAACAGCTATTCTAATTGAATGGAAGTGATATCTCATTGTGGCTTCACTTTGTGTTTCCCTAATGCATGTTGATGAGCATGTTTTCACATCCCTGCTCAACATTTCTTCTGAAAAATGTCTATTCAAGTCCATTGGCCATTTAAAAATTTTATTTGGTTTTTGCCTTAGTTTCTTCTATATTAATCCTTTGTCAGATGTATAACTTACAAATATGTTCTCCTATTCTATAGAGTATCTCTTCATTTTTCTCCACCTTTTGTGTAAAAGCTTCAGTTTAATCCCATTTGTCTATTTTCTTCCTGTGCTTATTGGTCCTTATTCAAAAAATCTTTGCCAGTCCAATGTCATGAGCATTTGTTTCCTTGGAGTGGCTTCAAGTCTTACATTTAGGTCTAATTAGTTTTGAATTTCTTTTTGTAAACAGTGAAAGGTGGAGCTCTAGCTTCCTCCTCACATGGATACCCAGTCTCCCCAGCACCATTTTTTGAAGAAACTGTCCTTTCCCCAATGTGCTGTCATCACCTTTGTACAGAACCAGTTCGTTGGAAATAGAGATTTGTCAGCGGTCCATTCTGTTTTAAAAGTATCGTGCTGCTCTAGGTATGCAGGTCGGGGCTTTCTGCACGAGGGAAGGAGTAGAGGAAGGAGGATCTCAAGGCTGTTTCCCATTGACACAGCACTAGCATCCCTGCCAACTTCTTTTGCAAGCAGTCTTTCACTTGCACCCTTACAAATTTTCAAGGCTGATGGTTGCCTTTTCAGTCTGTTTCCTTTTGCTCACAAGTTTTACTGTTAATCTCACTAAAGTAGCCAACAATACCTATGTGGCAGTCAGAAAGCTTTGAAATTTAGAAAATCTCTCAGGTAAACCCTCCTTCTGCTCTTCACAAAGGTCTAGGACATGGGCATGGTTCAGTACAGTTCTTTGGTGCTTTATGACAAGGATGACCCCTACAGCATCCTCGTTTCCATCCGAATAGAGTGGTTAAGTTTCCTCATCTTGAGACCTCGACACAATGATCCATATTGAATCACAGAATTCTGGGCCTTTTTGTAGCCTGATCTGGCAAAATCTTCCAACCTCTATCTACTGCTCAGTTTCAAAGCTGTTTCCATGTTTAGTTACATTAGTGCCCCACTTCTTGAAACTAATTTTGTTTTAATCCACTTTTCATTGCTGAAACAAAATACCAGAGACTGGGAAATATATAAATAAAAGCTTAGAAAATCTGCAGTTTTGGAAACCTGAAAGCAGGGCTTTGTCTCCTGCTCAGCTCCTGTGAGGTCTCTGGGCAGACAGGAACTGCAATGGGGGGGCGTGCATATGGGAGTGCAAGGAGACAGGAGCCCAACAGACTTGCTCTTAATCCACTCTCCAAGTAATCGGGGTCTCATGGTAATGGCCTTAACTCCTTTCACAGGCAGGGTCCTCAATGATCGCTTCCATACTGAGGATCCAGTCTCCAACTTATGAAACTTTGGGGGAACAAGCCGTATGTATCCAAACGAAAGTGGATAGTTTTATTGATATATACCTGAAGAACCAATTCTCCCAAACTGAGTTCTTTCATTTTGGTATTTCATGATACCAAAACCAGAAAAAGGCACCCAAAAGTACACACATATTCCTGATACGATGCGTAACATCAACAGAATTGACAAAAACCACGGTCATATCAACAGGAGCAGAAAAAGTATTTGGTAAAAGACAATGTCCTTCATGAGAAAAACTCAAATTAGTTATAAAAGGAAAGTATCTCAACACAATAAAGACCTAGCTAACATCCTACTGAACAGGGAAAAGCTGAAAGTTTTCCCTTTTAAGATTTGGAACAAGAAAAGAATGCCTTTCACTACTTTTCTTCAACATGGTACAAGAAACTGTAGCGAGAGAAATTAGATAAAAAGCATCCAATTGGGAAAGCAACTTTTTCCCGGTTGTGGATGACCTAATTTTACATAGTGAACCCTAAAGATGCCACTGATTACTAGAGCCAAAGGAAATAAGATGATATAGGATACAAAATCAAAATGCAACAATCATCATTGCTTTTATTTGCCAATAGCAAACTGTCTGATGGAAGAAAGCAAACCTATTAGCAATAGCTGCAAAAATAAGATACCTAGGAACAGCTTTTGCTTGAAGAATTCTATCAGTCTGTACTAAAAAATCCAGGGGCTTATCCCTGCTTTCACACTCTTTGAGGAGTAGACATTTCCTTCATCTGGAATTTGAGAATGAAATGATCATGTGAAAAGAGTTTGGGCTCCCTACAATGCACAGTGGGAGATGGCAATTTTAATGCATAAGTTTTCCTTATGAATGTGTTGAGCAGCAACTCCTGGAAGTGCAGAAAGCAAGACCAGGTAGGGAGAGAAGGTGAATTTGAAGCTCTTGCAACAGGTGATGTAGCCAGTCCCATGAGGAGCTCTGGAGCCTGGTGACCCTCCTGATCTGAACCGACCCTACCTAGCTCTCATGCCTCGCCTGCACGAGATCGTCACAAGAAAATAGGCTGCTCTCTATGGCCATCAGTCCTAGTAGCCTGTGTGTAAAGAAAGTTTAGGACTGAGTATATGATCTCCCCAGTGGCAAGAAGTCCATTGATTGTACACACCTGCGCTGACCATCCTTGAATGAGGGAAGGGAGTGGCTCAGCTTCTGTGTTTCTAGCTGTACTAGTTCTGGTGGCCTTGTGTGTTTCAGAAGAATTACCCAGAACTCTACTGCCTTGCTGATAAAACTACCTTGCCGAGAGGTAGTTAGAATGTTTATCTGCCTTCAGTTAGTCTCAGGAATATGTGGGGGATTGGGAAGATGAGGGAAAAATCAACATGACCTTGCTACAAATCATTGAAACTGAGAATCTGCTGAAGAGATGTATGGGCTTCGCCTGAACAACAAGTTGTAAGAATGAACACAGTCCTATCTCCAATAGTCTTCTGTAGTCAGAGGTTCTCAGACTTGCCACGGCCTGGGCTTTCTATGCTTGGTGTCTCAGGGTGTCTTCCTCCTGAAGCTGTCCTGTAGGAGGAATGTGTCCACCTGTTCCCTGCTAGGAGCTGGCCACTGTGATGGGCCAAGAAGACCTGGTGACTGTTTAGAGATGTAACTTGAAGAATTTGTCTTGAATATGTTCAAACCTGGGCTTTAGGTCAGAATGAAATGTGAATCGTCCTAGAATAGCAAGTTATGAATGCCATGTATTCTTTATCCTCATGTTCCAGATGCTGCCTGTTATGGCTCAGATGTCCTATGGCTGCTAGTATAACATGGCCAATGTGATTGTTGCCTTTGCTAAGGCCATAGTTCCTTTTGAGTTTCTTTACTTGGTCAAAACATTGTAACAACTGGGGGAGAGTTTTAAGCCACACTTTGCCACACTGTAATGTCCAGGGGTGGACAGCAAGCCTCTGCTTTGGCATGTCATGCTGCTGCTGTGCTGGAACGCAGCTCCCAGTGTTCCTAAACCCAGAATCGGTAAAAGAACTAAAGAACTAAGTCAGTTTATTAGAAGGTGGAGAAAGAGGGGAGAGAACAGACATGGTGGACAGCTACTCTGGAGAAGTAGGGAGTATTCAAAGGTAACTCATGGATTCTCATCTACAGCTCCTTTGAGATTTTTGTCCCACATCGGGTGCTGGAATTTGATTGGCTCCCTGGCTTGTCTTTCATCCTAACCTTGGGTTTTTTTTTCTGGCCATGTGACCTTTTCCCTGTCATTGGTGGAGGCTAAAATTATGGGGAGCCTTAAGGGATAACATAGTTGAAGGATTAAGTCAAGGGTAAGTTTGTGATTGTTATTGTGCTACCTGGAAACTTCAGATCCTGAGTTCTTTGCCTTGGTCTTCCTAATCGATTGAGGCTAGCTGCTCCTGTCTAATTCCTCAGTTGAGCTGCCTTTGCCCTTTTAATTGCTAGAGCCTGGCTGCAGAGGTCAAAGCTGTCTTATTAATTTTTAATAAAGCTCAATGAGGCTTCTATTCTCTTTTCCCTATCTATGTGGCCCCCTTGTCCCTACAAAATACTTGAATATCACCAGGTACTCAGGTTTTCATGCAGAGGAGATACATTTCATGTAGAATAATATAGGCTTCTTGTGTCTGAGGGGGGGGTTTCTGATAGTAGACCTTGAGTGTGCTCAACTTTGACCCTGAAGTGGCCTCCTATAGAGCTCCGGTCGTGACCTCAGGGGCTGGGCTCTCAGCTGTTAGGTGATTCTGCATTGTAAATGGTTTCTGTGGCTCCACACAAACCATAGAGTGCCCTTTTGCATGTCTTACAGACTTTCCCATAGGCATTTAGATAAGGGAGACACAGATTGGGTAGAATGTCTTGAGCAGATGAAAATCCAGGGCTGCATTATAATGCTTGAAGAATAGGGTGAACATTTGGAAAGGTAGACCTCTGTGACATTTGAAATGACCCCTGTCCTTGACATTGGGTCTGGATTGCTCAGTGACTGTGTGGGAATTTCGAGAAACAGGTTTCTTAAGGAATTTATCAAATATAATCAAGGAATGAGATTTTTCAGGGGTGTGTGCGCATGTGTGATATGTCTAAACTGGGTGGTGATGTGCTTTAAAAGATTTCAGCAATGATGCTTCATTTGGAACGCTGGAGCCACTTACAAATGGTCACTCCAGTACTACTGGGACTACACAGGCACTACCCCTTGTCCACCAGCCTGGCACATCAAAGAAAATCTAAAAGATACAAGCAAAGACCACATCCATTGTCTGTGTTACTGCTACAGGTCCTGCCTTTTCTATTTGAACTGCTTTTGTGGTAAATATCTGAATCCCATCTCCCAAAAACCTAAAAGCCCAATGAGTATGAGAAAAGCCTGTCCAACCCATGGTAATGCAGACTCCATTCTCCTGTGATAAAGAGGATGATGCTTTCAGTGAGGCCAAGTATGACCTAGAACCAAACGCTCAGAAAGTAGTCCACAGATTTTCCTATTTTTCTGTGTATAGCTAGAGTAATTGTAGTAAACACAGCATGTCCAATAGCTTAAGGTCCTGAAGGGTGGTCTGGATATCTTCCTTCATTCCCAAAGTGTTGGAACTAAACAAAAATGGTGGTCTCATAAGGACTACCCGTTCCTCATAAAATTCCCCTTCCTGCCTCCTCCCACCCACATGCCAGTGAACAAAGGCACGCTTGGCATACATCAGATCAAACTTGTGGTCCAGGAAAACCCAGGCCTCAGCAGTGGGTGTGGCATTGCTCAGCATGCATGCAGCCTGTTGTACCTTGGCCAGGTCTCCACCAGGCACCTCAGTGGGAGGTTGGTAACTAATGCCAATCTTGAAGCCTGCGGGACACCAGTCCACAAACTGGATGCTGTGATTGGTGCTGAGGGTGGCAATAGCATTGACATCTTTGGGGACCACATCACCACACCAGGGTACAACATGCAGCAAGCCACGTATTCACTTTGGGGAGGGTCACATTTCACCATCTGGTTGGCTGGCTCAAAGTGGGCATTGGGGATCTCTGGTATAGTATAATGTTCATGGTAGGTTTTTTCAGCAAAGATGATGGGCACATGTGGTCAGAGGGAAGGGGATGCAGGGACAGGGCACTAGGGTGGTCTGGAATTCTTCCAGCTCAACATTCAGGTACCAGTGCACACTTCATCCGATGACTCTGGGTTCCAGGTCTACAAGTGCAGCCTTGGTTACATGTTTGCCCGCACCAGTCTCGCTGAAGGTGTTGAAGGGACTCCTCTCCTCCCATAAAGGCCTTGTCACCTGGCATCTGGCCATCGGACTGGACTGCAGGTTCCAGGCAGTAGAGCTCCCAGCAGGCATTGCCAATCTGGACTCCAGCCTGGCTAATGTGGATGGAGATGCACTCATGCATGATGGGGACTTGTAGGGGTCAGCGGTGATGAGGCTCTCCCACTGACTGCCAATGAGTCTGGGGGCAGAACCAGTGCCGTCTCAGGGCCTCATATCCAGCTTGGGATGTGCTGAGGTTCCCCGGAGCTGGGTCAGCTCAGCCAGGGTGAGATGATGGAGGAGCCGCAGTGTGCTGCTCCCACTGCCACCACCACCAGCTCCTTCGCGAACTTCTCCACCAGCAGCAGCAGCAGGTTTGCCTACCACCGCAAGTTCCTGCACATGCTGCCTGGGCTCATCATGGCTGAGATTGCCGATAGGGACACTCAGTGCCAGAACTGAGTACTTCCGGGTCCCTGTGTTTGGCTGGGTCATGTTTGTAGCTGTATTTTACTGGGTCCTCATTGTCTTATCTACATAATGACCTACACTCGCCTACACTCAGATTCGCCAGGTGCCTGGGACCACAGTAGGCCTGTGCTTTAGTTGGCAATGCCTTGGTTTTCTCTCTCACCTGCTGTTGATGTTACTCTGTCTCCCTGGGAGGGACAGTCACAACTTCAACAGCTAAGCAGTTTCATCTTTGTCTTGTCACCATTCTGTACACTGGAAACACATTTCAGTTTTATAGCATGGAGATCCAGGACCATACAATGACTTACCATTTTGATAATTAAAAGGAAGTAACCAGGAAGAATGTAGGTACAATTGTCTGGAAATATCCGTACATTATATTTAACTGTTTTATATACTTAAATTGGCTCAGTGGTTTGTTACAGTTAAACTGAATACTTGCAAAGCCCTATAGCTTGCAATGAACTCTTAAGTATCTTGGTATCTTCAGACCTTATTTTCTTAGATAATGTATAAATTGCTGATACTAAGAATGTGTCAAGTTTGTAAACCTAACCTTTAAAATGCCAGATTCTTTTGTGATTAAGTGTTGCAAAATCTCAAAAGAGGCATGTTGTATCATAAAATACTTGCTCAGATGGGATTTGTTCCTTGAAGTACTGAGCGAGATTCTTCATACTTCTCCAGAATTTGCTTACATGACAAGTTTTCCATTACTATGTTGAAGACCGCTGTTCCTCTAATGTGAAGTAGGTCTTTATTTGCTCTCATGTTGATTCTAAAAATGTCATAGATGAGAATCCAGTGGCTGGACATCTTGGCTCATTTCTCCCTGAACTTGTTATGCTAGAGGGAAACAGGTTCATTGTCTACCTCTGTTCCTGGTTTACTTTTCCTTTGTGTACAAAATCTTTCACTCTGGTCATGGTCCCAGTGGTTGGCAACTATGAGGTTATATTTCAGGAGGATATTCAGGAGCGTGAAGCTGCCCAAACATGGAGGGTTGTTGCTACCTGACTCAAGGTGGCTCCTCTGACCTCTGTCTGGTGAGCTTAGTCCGTGTTGTCCAGTGACAATTCCATTTGGGAACATCCTGTTGAGTGACACCTTGCCCCACAGGACTTTTGAAGCACCATAAAGTACGTAGGCTATAAAGATGGTTTGCATGATCATGCCAGGACCCAGCAACATCTTAGTTATCTCATACATATAAATAGAATTGTTCTTTGAAGATTGCTATGAGGATGAAAGCTCATGAGTGCTTGGAACTATAGATTGCAATCTGACACCATATCTGAATACAAACCTTAGCACAGAAAGTGTACCTGGCAGAACTACAGAAATCCGCATCATGGGATCTGAGATTTGGTCACAGGTTGTTATAAGTCAGTATCTTTAGGAGAAACACATTTACTGCAGGACACAGAAATTTACAGGATTAGCTGACAATATCTGCCCACAGTCAAATGTAGAGAGTGCGCAAGAGATTTGTCCTCATGCTAGATCTGAAGAATCCAAAGGCCTGGAGCCCATGGCAATATCCTGTACTGTGACCGAGCCTGCCGTCACCTGTCCAACGGTTACTGAATGGGGAAGTGAGGATTAAGAAAAGAAAGACAAAGAAACAGAGTCGGGAGGGCTCCCAGTTACCGAGCTACTTTATTGACTTT
>NW_004624755.1:20979573-21035175 GCF_000247695.1 Heterocephalus glaber | reverse complement strand
GGATTAAGAAAAGAAAGACAAAGAAACAGAGTCGGGAGGGCTCCCAGTTACCGAGCTACTTTATTGACTTTACTGTTCTCTTTTACAGTACTCAAGAATAGAAAACATCTTACACAAGGCACATCTGGAAATTCCCCAGGCCTTGAGACAGTCCCGTGTTTTCTCTTCCCTAGCTCCGTGTCCTTGTGCTGTTCTTATCACTTTCTCCTACACCTAGCTTCTTCAGAGCTGGGCAGCAAGCTCTACAATATTTCACTTAACCCTTTCATAGGAAATCCAAGTTGTCCATCTTAATACTTATAGAGCTGTTGGCTCTCCACACTGTACTAGTCTGTATCAGGAGGCTGAGGAATCTGTGACAGATGACTGTGAAGGGTCCCAAGGGGAAGGTGAAGACTGGAGTTCTTCCAAAGAGAGCAAAAGCCCTCCTCAGTGATGGTGAGAACCGAAGCTCCTCCAAGGAAAATCGGCCACTATGAAGCTCTTCCAAGGGAAATTGGTATGAAATCTCCCCTTCTGTTCTTTTATACTGTTGACCTGATGAACCAACCTCCTTAAGAGGGCCTTCACGCACAGAACCATGCTGACTGAATTCATCTGGGCATTTCCACTCAAGTTGACAACCGCTACACATGTAGTATTGTGGAGGTTGTTTTCCCCAGTAATAGCTTGGAGAGGATGTCAAAAAGATGCCACTGCAATGAAAGTGTCTCAAGGGAAGTGGGACAGAACCAAACTCTAACCAATCTATAACCTGATGGGCATAGTGACAATTTGGTCCTAAAGGTGCAACTGTCAAACTCTATGGGATGAGCTGATTGGTCCCCTGGTAACAAGTTTGTTGATGACACACATGGATCTTTACATGTCCTCAGAATGAATTGGGGAAAAGTGAACTTTCATTGTGTATGTACACAACTTTGAAGGCAGCGATGCATGCCCTGGAAAGGTCTTTGGAGAAACCGCAGCGATAGGTGAAAAGTTCCTTCCTCTCTTGCTCACCGATAGGTGCTCACTGTACTGCCAAATACGTCCAGATCCTGCGGGCAGCAGTGGATGGTGGAGGGCTGGGCCCTGGGAAAACTTGAGGGGATTAGGAGGAAGATGTTCATTTTGCAGCTCTGGACAGTCAGCCTCAGCTACCAGGGTGTGATTCATCTAGAATCATAAAAATACCAAGGATTTCTGTGCTCCTGGAACTCCTCACATCTTCAGTTTGCATGGAAATTTTGTCAAAGCTGCTAGCCTAGTGTTCAAACTCATCAGCACTGACATTTTGGGCTGAATTATTGTTTCAGATGTCTTTGCATTATAGGAAGCTGTCTAGCAGAATCCCTTGGCTACTCTATTGGATGTAGGACCCTCCATGTTTGACAAGAAAAACATCTGCACATATGTCTTATTTTCCCTGGAGAGCAAGATATCCTGGGTAGAGAAAATCACTAGCTTTGAGTTCCTCAAGGGACAGCCGAGTATTTTGCCCATAGTGTCCCATGGGGCCTTCACAGAGTACTTGATACTTGTGTGTCTTACGCATGTCAGAAAGGTGGGAAAGCAGAATATTTTGGAGAGTGGGCAGATCATTTCCTCGACAGAAGCTAAGTCCCTTGCTCCTGGAAATGTTCTCAATTTGGCTTCTAGGCCCTGAGATTTACTTGATGCTGTTCTCACTTTGAGGAGGAACACATTTTACCAGTGATTCTTGTGGAACTTGCAGCTCAATGTCATGTCTACAGTATGTCAGGGGCTTGATTCTGAGTGTCTTCATGTGAGACACTGGTTCTGGTTGTTTGGGTGTATTCTAAGTGACAGATACTAGCATGTCCTGCTGATTCCTGCTGTGGTCTGAATCTCTGTGGGTGACCTAAGGACTTTATTATGTCATCCTTGTGTCAAGACTGGCTTGAGTTGGCCTAACTACCCTCTGGAGTTGGGGTAGCGTGACATTGGCAGACATAGAAATAGGCAGAATCACGTGGACTGTTGCTTCACATGGGTGGGGGCCTCCAAGCCAAGTCAAACACAACTGGTGCTTGTTGGCGAGGCAGCCAGGGGCTGAGTCTGCCCTGGGAAGTTCAAGGGATGCTTGGCTCCAGTTCAGTTCAGTGGATACAGGCCCACCCGGGTGAGGATATCTTTCTACAAAGTCAACAGATTGTCAGCTCTAAGCTTTCCAGACAACTTTGCCGGCCCTTCTGGATTAGTGTTGGGAGTTTTGGAAGTGTATACTTAGTTAGCCAAGTAAAACTTGTTCCAAATACATTTTATTTCTTGATGAGCCAGTTTCTGGAAATCAGGAAAACCAGATCTTATGCTAGTTCTTCTCTGTACAGTGGCATCCTGAAGTCACCAGTTATTTTAGTCACCTGGATGCTTTTAGAAAATCCCAATTGGTATCTACTCTGACTCATGTAGCAGTAACTCAGGATGTTCCAATTTAAGGAGCAGGTGCCAGTACAGGTATGAGGAAGTGTCAAGGAATGCATGGTCTTACCGATCCTTCTCTGGATCACATGTCAAATCTACAGCTGCCAATGAATCTAAAGATGTGGATGGTGGAATGAAGTTTGACTTGGATACTTCAACTATTGGTACTACAGGACTACAGGGCATCATCTTTATATTTTTACCCAATCATTGGTGAAGTTTAGTTACTAGATCATTATCTAGTGGGACCTTGGTCCACTACCATGGGGTAATTCGGAGCAAGGGAAGGAGGCAGGGATGTATCTCATGGATGGGATGGTGTTTCTATTCCTGTAGGAATGTATAAATTCATGCTTCATATTTGGCTAGTAAAAGTGCCTTGGGCAGATGGGCCTTTCTGAAGAAGGAATTGGTGCTATCAGGCTGGTAGTTCACTAGGGATCACTGGCCTCAATTCATTGTGCTACTTGTAGGTAGAGTAAGCACCTTTACTTGCCCAAGTGGAAGCCACTGGCATGTTGCTGGACAAATGTTGATATTCACGACTTCTTAGCATACCCAGGATCACTCGCACTTGGTTGTCACTTCCACTGGTTAAAATTGCTTGTTTCACATGTGGCCAAGACCACTACTTAAGGAAAGGTCAGAGTTGCTGGTGACCTTATGACTGTTTATTGTAAATGCCTGGTATTACAATTTAACATTGGGTATAGAATCACCAAGATGTGCCTCATGGAACTACCTTCTCCTTTTTATGCAGCAATAACTGTTGGTCTCCTGGCAAAAGGAGTTGGATGACCTGCAGGTCTATTTTTGTCCACCTGTGGCAGCATCGAGAATGAAGACCATTAGACTTGGTGGGACTAAATTTGTGTGGATGGAAGGCACAGATACTCCATTGGGTCACAGATAGGAATAAGGGAGAAACCTTCTACTCCTTAGTCCTCAGAACTGTGGATATTGAGGAAATGTGCAACAGCTGTTCAAAATAGATACTGCAGCCTGGCAATGTACTTGTCACAGGCTAGATTTTTTTGCTAGGAGCTTGGGAACTACTGGAGAACTTGAGTACAGAAGGGGGAGTGTCAAATGTGACTCCTGATCTTCCTCTTTCTTACCTCATGCTGAATCTATGGTATGAATCTCATGCTTTATAGCTTGCAGTTGAGCTCTCAAAGGAAATGCTGAGTGAAGATTACAAATGAGTGTTGTATAAAGCAAAGATTAAAACCTTATGAAAAGGGAAAGGAGCAGGGTTGAACAGAAGATGTTGTAATGGGGGATGTAAGTCTAGCATGGAACTCCATAGTGAGAATCTTTTATAAAAGTTGCCTGAGATCAAGGTTGTTAGAACTTTGCTCCTGGCTTGGCTGTCATCTGCTGTGAGCTGCTCTAGAAGGGACCGCCAGCCAGAGATTGACTTCCTGACCTCCCTGACAAGTAACGTGTCCTGTTTGAAGGGGGAAATGAGGCAGCACATTGTCTACTGCAGCACTCTTATGAAGTCTCTCTCCAGCTTGATTCTTTTGTAGAGCATTTAAGAGGTCATGTCACCATGACATTAGATTGGCAGCTCCTAGTTGATGTATAATAAAAGCCATGCATTGTGTTGTTTATCCTCTGAGATGGGTGATGGCTCCAGGATTTTATGCAGTAAAATATATATTTTGGAAGACACTAGACAGTGGTGGTGCCATTGGCACATGGGTAGAAATGGAAACTCACCATAATATTAGTCATAGTGTTGATAAATAGAAAAGGTGATCAAAATACACCATCAATGCTTAAATTAAAAAAATAGTAAGAGACATTAGCACTATTTCCCCTCAAAACACTCCCATTGCTTCAAACACACTTATCCTATTGTTCTTGCCACTTTCTAAAGAAGTTCTGGAAGTTTTCCTGAGTGTTCATGAGGTGTGACAAAAATAGGTGAATGTTCCAGTTGAGTGCCATCCAATGGAAAGGCAAGCTTGTGATAGCTAAGTAATAACTGTGCCAGCTCACTTCCATTTATCCTGTGACTCCAGGTTCTGAATTGAAAGAATCAAGACTTCTGATCAAAGGCATGGAGGCTTCCTTCCTAGCTGGTCAAGCAAAGAGGTGCACAAAAGACCTTGTTACTGGTTAATCAACTTGAACTAGTGGTTGAAACAAAGCTTGAGGAGCTTCCTGGCCCCAAGTCCTACTCACTAGAATACTGCAGAGCTGTGCTTTGAATGGTCCAGGACTATTTTAATTTCTAAACATGAACCGTGAACTTGTGGACATCAGTTCCAGTGCTTAAGGGCATGCCAGTCTTACTGGTACAGGCATGTTCTTTATAGAAATCCAGCTCGAATGTCCAGCTGGCTGGCCGTGCCCTAATATCCTGCCTCAGGCCCAGGGTCTTATTCAGTGAGCATCTCACTGTATAGATGTGATCATCTACTCTGCCACAAGAATCTGTGCTTGACTTGAGCCTTGTTCCAATTTCTGTTCCTTTTTTAATGAATTTGACTACCACTGAAGACATGGGCTACAGTTCTGTTCATATACTTGTCCCTCCACAGATTGTATGCAGCAGACAGATCAAGGTGCCAAAGGTTTACCAGGTGGAAGACTAAACTGTGCATGGGGACTTCAGAGTCTAACAACTGTTCTTTCAAGCAGGCAGAGCTGACACAGTAGTGAGGATATGGGAAAAGCAGCTGTCCACTTGTCAAGAAGTATTCAGAACTGATTGAATCCCTGGACAGGGCAAATCTCTTCAGGAAAGGGAAGCTTTTCTGAACCTCTCCGGTGAGGTCCTTGAGCTGCATTTCTCCACAACTATTTTTCTATAACTGTGGAAGTGTAGACAGTGTTAGTGTGGCTCCAGAGTTAATGTAATTTTTTTAAAAAAATTACTGGATGCCCCTTTAGTTTATCTGACCTTTCATGTTGCTTGATATGTAGGCGAAGGGAACTCTAATACTAGTGAACAGAACTTTTTAGAGAAAAGTGAAGATTTTCTTCAGGAGTTTTGAGTTGCTCCCTCTTTGGGATAAGTAGTTGGTCTTTGCCTTGTTTCATATTTCATCCTAAATAATTGGTCTGTGCTGGGTTGATCGGGGAAAAGGGTCTCTTACATCGGGGACAACTATCAGATTCCTGCCAGCAGAGATGTCTTGGTTTCAGGATGATCAAGTGTCCTGTGATGTCCTGAATGAAGCATGATGTTAGGTGCATAAGACTGGGTGTGTTATTTAACCCTGGGAGCTAGATGGTCTGGGATAAAATGTCCCCTCATGAGGGGAGAGCCAGTGAAGGAAGAAGGGAAGCCCTTATTTAGCCTGTTTTAATGCAATGAGCTAGTTTTAAGAGCTACATCACTGTACAAATGTCCCATGACCCAAAATAAATACTGGCAACTTCATCCAAAACTTGGCTGCCAAGCAATTCAGATGCTATTTCTACCATAGTGTCTTGACTTAGTCAACTCAAATCCTGAAACGCGTGTCATCTGTATATCATCTGTATGAAATAAACCCACATTTTGTAAATCTTGGTATCTTTCAGTAGCTCATCAGTGCCCTGCACACAGTGGGCAGTCAATAAAAATTCTTTGCATAGGAAATGTCAATGAAATTTAAAGATTGAGCCCACCCAAGTGATAGGACACTTTTCTTGGTTATAGAATGGTTTAAAAGGAGTCAAGATGTTAATCTGGTGGGCATCTCTGGTCTTTGCTTAAACCTAAGAGAATCCTATACTTGGGCATGTTTTCAAGAAGGCCTAGGCCTCTCATTTTGGGATGGTGTCCAGGTGTAGCTACTTACTGCCAAGAAAATTAAGGGATGAAGCTTGGGAAATGTTTGAAGGAGTTTTGCAATGAATAATCAGGCCTGAGATGTGAAGGTATAGCCACAGCCACATGTTATTAAACCCCAAGTGGGTAACTTGGGGCTTGAATAATACTTGGAGAGAACTAACATACTTCTGGCTTCTTTGATTACCGTGTGTATGCTCATGACCTGTCTCTTGATAAGTTTTACAAATTACTCCATGAAAATAGGTGGGGTCCTGATGTCTCACTGAATTTGAAGTCCACAAGGGACTTAAATTGTCCTGTGATCATTGATCTCAATCTAGTAGCTCTTGGCTTTCATGAGCTGAGGAGTACTTCATGATGATAGTGAACCTGTATGTGACCCCATCACCAAGGTAGCTGTACCAAAAGTTGTCAGCTTTTGCTGGTGATGAAAGTGCACGTGACCAGAGCCTCATGGGATCCAGGGTATTTGGTGGGGCAAGCCCTGGACAGCCAGGCCATCAGTGCTTGAGCTCCCCTTTCTATCTTCCTCTGCTCCTGCGAGGACTGAGTTCATTCCATGTCAACATCTTCCTTAGCTCCATGATCTTGAAGAGTCTGTTCTATTATCCAAGTGGAAATTCTCCTTCACTCAAGCTTGTTAAACCACCATTCACAAACTTTCCAGCTATACTGAGGCTTACAGGAAATCATTGGAATGAGAAATCCAAAGGTTCTATGTGAAAAATGACATGCACAGATAAACCTGGGTGGGACCAGTAAGCGTGAGATTTGGTAACTTGGAGAGTTAGGACCATTTTGTAGTCAGAGGTACATCTCATTCTGAGTGGATTCAACCATGCATCTTTTGCATAAAGTACTGCAGCTGAGTCACACATGACACAGGGTATGTTCATGATGGGATTTGCACTGTGAAAGTTGACATAAGTTCTGGTGAATGTGAGAGAGGTGCTGAATCCATCTCTGCCTTTGCATGGAGGGAGATCTTTGACAGGTGAGCCTTTCATGAAATGTGACTCAAACAATTTCCTTTATTTGATGAACTCCAATTGTTGGCATAGATCTAGGTACTTACTGCAGTGGTTATGTGGTTCATAATTAGCTTGGGTACAAGGCAGAGGAAGGCACGTTTCCTATCTGTGACAAAGAGGAAATATATTCTAGGTATTTAAAATGCCTTTTAGGTGAGATACATCTCTCACAATGGTCATACTGGCAAACTCCTCCTTTTCCTTTTTTCTGTCACATTGAACTTCCTAAGGATCCCTTTGTTAGAGGGAGGATGCTTATTCATGCAGAATTCTTTACAAAGAATTTTCTTTGTGAAGTGCCACTTTCTTTAGCTTGTAAGCTCTATACTATCTAATCTGGATTTCCACAGGAAGATTCTACTCCTGTTTAGATCAGAGTGGTGCACATGTAATGGGAGTAGAGTGCATCTGTATCCATCACCAGGAGCTTAGAAAAGATAATGGTTCTGCAAGCTTGGCTCCTTTAAGCATATTATGTATCTATTTTCATGCATTGGAAGGATAGGTCAGTACATTCTGATGAGATTGTCATAGTGGACAATGTTTCTCGTTTTACCGAGGTCCAACTTGATGTTTGCCATTGACACTGACTGGGTGTACTTGAGGAATAATTTGTCATTTTTGTAGTCGGTCATTTTTGCCTGGTGCCCTTTAGCTTTCTGTTGCAGACCCTTCAGTCTTCCATTGGAGATTTCATGGATTCTTACAGGATATTTCCATGGGCTCCAGGCCCTCAGCTGGATTCTTCTTATATCTAGTGCATGGACAGATCTTTGTACTCTTTTACATTTGATTTTCTGGGTGGCCATTATGGACCAATCTTGTAAATTTGTATCCTGCATTAAATCTGATTCAGAGCATGTGTGGTCTTTTGAGGAACCTTGCCCGCGTACTGCAAGCTTTTGTGAGCACTGAATTTAACAGTCACTGAATGGTCTGCTTTGCATTAATCTAGGGTAAATCTGGAATCTATGGCTACTAAAATTTGTGTTTTATTTCGCTTTTGTAGTTACCCAAGTGACATAAACCACACTATAGTTGGACTTCAGTTACCAAGAATCCTCTGCATCCAGATCAGTCATCTGTAGGAACTAGGATGGCTTCACTAGGACAAGACATTTATAATCATTTTGGGGAGATCCAACATGTGCTGGTATTTGTAATGTCAGTGGCTTAAACAGTCTTTTCCTGTGAACACAGAATGAAGCACATTTTCACGGAAAAGATAGAATGTGTGGTATCAGTGCTGCAATGATCTGTGGATTGGTGCACTGGTGAGATCTCAGATCACAGGATGTTGCCCTGTCCTTGTGGATTTTTTTGAGCAGGGGCCACTTCTGTCCCCTCAGATGCTTTGGGATCGCTATAGGGAAAGGGAACATTACCAGAGGCCCCTGCAGTGGTCCTGGTCTCTTGTGAGGTAGAAAAGTGGGAAATAGAGAAAACACAGGGACTTCAGAGAAACTGAGTCTCGGGCTGATCTAAGCTGCTCTGGACAGCAAAGACAAAACTCCCAGACATCCAGTGTTCATTACAAGTGTGGGAAAGGGGGGAAGCTGGGGAGGCCTTGGGACAACTGGTGGAAACAAGTATTAAGCAGGCAGGACTGTAGAATGGGGGCACAAGCATATATTTGCTGGAGAGAGCAAATGGTTAATTCAGAGGGGAAGAATTTTTAGCTGGTCAGTTAGTTGACTTTGACTGGGAGTGAACTTGGCCAGGCTCTGCTACTTCCAATATAACATGGCCAAATTATGGAAGTGCAAGAAACTTGTGCTAATACTGGGCTATTACTATAGCCTGCTAACTAGCAGAGCCTGGTAATCCCTGGGAACAACTCTGAAAGAGGACCAAATTTCTAGCCTAAGTGATCTGAAAAAATCCATTCCAAGTCAATTGCTGAATGTACGTTGGATCGAAGGCAACATTTGCTGTCATTATGGGTAATGAGAAGAGGCTTAAGAACAGGAAATGGATACCTAAGTCCCAGAGTTAGCAGGATTTGAAAAATGCAAACTGTCTTGCTATTAAATGACCAAAGAAAGATCTGGATTGTGCTATGTCACCATCATTAAATGATATTCTTTTCTTTTGTATCATATCAGCTACCTTGGAGAAAGGTGTGCCACATCTGAGAACTTTCTCCTCTATTCTGCTGTGACCTGCATGGCATAGGTTGAGTGTGGGGACAGTGGTGGGAGATGAAGAATGAGAAACATGAACACTAAGATGATGCTTGAAAACTGGGACCAGGTGGAGCCATAGCCTGTCAGGAGCTAATGGCTGCCTGGAGTCCTGCATGCTCATTATAACGTAAGACAAACAGAGAAGGTTGGGGTAACTAGTGGTACGTGGCCTCCCTGGCTTAGGCTGAAAATACTATGAATGACTTGTGATTGGGGCATGCTCAGAAAGGGAACAAGGAAGGATACATAATGTAACTGTCTCCTGGGGCTGTGCCATCCAGGGTCTACAATCTTATGTCTTCTGTGGAGGAGAAAGGGAGGAGGCGAAAGGCCATGTTCAGGCACAGCCTGTGGCACTATTCCTTGTGGTGTCCTGGAACATGGAGGAAGCTAGCTGCTGAATATTAGTGACTCCACACACTTCTCCTGTCTTATGCAGGTATGTCTTCAGGAATAGTCCTAGCCCATAGCACCTCTGCAGTCACTTGAACTTAACCCTTTGTGCTGACCTGACTAAAAGTTGGCCAACAATTAAGAGAACTGACATTTTGCACAGTACACTGAGTTAAAAGACACAAATCCTGCAATGTGAAAAAGGTGTGAAATGAATTGGTATGTCTCGCATGGAACATTATGGCTGCTCCTTAAGTGTCTCAACTGACCACCCACAAGTTAAAGTAGGAATGGTTTATTTTAACTCAGTTTATAGAAGTTTCAGTCCATATTCAGCTGGCTCCCAGGCAGGGGGAAGTATGGCAGAGAGGGGCATTGCAGTGAAGAATTAGTCCATAGCAGGCCAGGCAGAAAGCTGTGAGCATTGAGACTCCCTTACCCTCTTTATTCCCTTCAGGTTACAAGCCTATTGGTTGGTACCCACTCACACCAGGGTGGGTCTTCTGTCTTCAGTAAATCCATTCAGCCACACCTAGAATTATGCATGAGTCCACTGATTGGATTAGCAGTTATCACACACTTAATCCATTTTCACACACCCTAGATCCAGCCACCTCTAAAAGCCCCACTTATGAGCACATGAGGCTTTGGGGGATACATTCAGATACAAGGCGTAACAGATGTCTCCTGAGAACAAGAAAAATGTTCAAGGGCTGAGTGATTTTAAGGTGGTCTTAGTTTACTGGGTCTGTCTTCTGGTACTTGAAGATATGTTGCTCCTTTAAGGAGTAAGCATGTTTCTTCCCAGGATTTGCTATATTGATTATCCTCCACCTTAACCTGTCTTCCTTGGGTTTGTATTGGAATGAAGTTGATGTAAGCATGAAGAGATGGGGCCAGGAAGCTTTGACCCACTTCAACCTGGATTCCTCATTTCACTAGAAGGAAGTCATCCAATCAGGTTAAATGTCTGCCTCGGGTGTTTCCTCTATGAATTTACTTTATTTTCCTGTGTTCAGAGACATGGCTCACATCTGAGACCTTGCTCTTTGAGCTTCAGAGCAGTTAGAATCATCTGAGCTCCATTTGCTATGAAGATGTTTCTAATTCCATATAAGTAACTGTTCTTTCCCCAAAGGTCTGGTAACCACAGTTCATGTTTGGGGCACCTCAAGGTGTTGTGAATGATGTCAAGCATAGTGTTTTCAGGACACTGAGGTGTCCCCTGCAGAAATGTGTTAGACTTTGTGTCAGGACCCAGTTTGTTAACTAAACTTGTACTTTGAGGTATAAGTATTTCATTTGCCTATTCCTTCTTTTCAGATTTATATTTAAATTTTACTGTAATGGGATTGACACAAAGGGAGAGGGTAGAGCATGGGGAACATGCAGGGGATAGAGCTTCTATCATGGAGAAGGATGTAAAAAGACCATGGCTGGAGCTTCATTTCCCTCGCTCTCAGGAAGCACCTTTAGTCCTGGTTCCCTCCCTTGACGCTGACCCTGACCCTGTGAGATTCATCTCTTTTGCCTCTGGCCCTTGTGGATCTTTTGATTCCTTTGACTCCACCTGCCCTGACAGATTCTCATCTAGGATGATGCTTAGGGCTTGACCACACAACTTACCTTATGAAGATATAAGCCCTGTTCCTTGCTTCTGTCTCTTCTCAAATCTTACCTTTCTTTATCTCTAGGACAAAATCTTTCATTCCCCTCCTCCCTCTTCTCCCTCTTCTCCCTCCCTCTGGGGTGGGGGTCAGGGGACAAAACCAACTTCTCCCCAGGGAGATGCAGCAGACCTTAGCAGGAAAAGGACCAGAAGGAGAGGAGCAAGAACCACTGGAGAGGAAAGGCTTACAAATCCCTGGGAGGGAACGACGGGGGGTGGGTAACGGCAGTGATTGCTCCTGTCCTCTGCCACTCCTGCCCACTATCATGGGACTCTGACACAACTGAGGGGGCTGGGGTGTGTAAGTTCAACTCTTAATAGAGGGAAGGATCAAGAGAAACATTGAAACCTAGGGAATTTTCCTAGGAATGCATTTGTTCCTTTCTGGAGGCTCTCTGGTTGGTGGGGACTAGTGAGCTGGTTGGGAGAGGAGGCTGTACTAAGGGCTTTCCTCACACCCCACCCACCAACTTTGGAGCTCTCTTGGTCTGGGGGAAAGTGACTGAGAGATCACTGCTGCTATGACTGCCATTAAAGCTGACCAGAACTTTTGTTGCAGATCTCACACACACGAGGGCCCTGCCTGTGCACCTTCATGTGGGCTCAAATACTTATGGAGCTCAACATCCCGTTGCACACATGACTTGGCACTTTCTAGTGCTGTACAGTGTGTGCCCAGAGTCCATCCTTTGTAGCAAAAGCTGCCTTAAGATTCTTACACCTGGAAGGCCCACTCTGAGTACACTTGTCGGATGTGACTGAGATGATCTGGTGGGAGAATCCCTTGTTGCTATGGGCACAGTGGTAGGGCGTGTTCACAGCATCATCCTGTGAATGCACATGGTAGTTTATGAGGTCCTTGTGCTTGAAGTGCTGTGGGCGCACCGGGCATTGGCAGGGCTTCTTGTCCATCCAAGTGTGACAGCTTGTGTCAGTTCTGATGGTAAACATCTCAGAAGGCCTTGCTGCACATCTGCTGGCTCTGCTTAGCTGGGGAGCACTCAGGCTCAGGGGCACCAAGGTGGGGATCTTCGTAGCACCCAAGGGGACCTAGCTGGCCTTGGGTCCATGTGGGTGGCTTGATGCTTCCAGAGGTTTTAGCTGTTCTTGAACTGCTTGGCACTCAGGGCACAGATATAGTGACCTCTTGCTCTTTGTCTTGTTCAAACCAGATGCAACAAGGGACCATGGTGACTGTTGAAGTGGGAGTGATGATGCAGGTGGTGGGGCTAAAAGGGAGGGGTAGGGTACCCCTCATTTCACCTATTCCTATTGAAGGTAAATTCTGTGTAATTTCATGAATGCCTTGAATTTAGACCCAAGCCATAGGATCCTGGTCAAGGAATGTAAAGATTTGTGTTCATTCTCTGTATTCTTTCCACAATTAAGTAGCAGACTACCTTGGACAAAGGCTAAGCACTTGTGCATAAGCCTTTGAGCTTCTGTAGTCCATGGCACCATGAAATTGTACAGAAGTTGGCTACTATCCTGTGGCTCTGAGGGCAGTTCCTCACGAGAGAGGGCAAGGTCTTTGGGAAAACTTGGAGGAAAAGGGAAGGTGGCTCACTTCTCAGCTGTGGATGAACAGCTTTGATGACCAGAAAAGGGGATTCTTTATATTCATGTGGCTCTTCAGTGTGAAGAATGACAGAAAATTGGAGGTTACTTCTACTCTTATGGATCCTTCTTATAGGAGCCAGCCTATGAATTTGTCCTGATTGAGCGGTCAAAGAGGATTAAAGACAAGAGACAAAGATAATTTCATAAGAGGGGATCAGGGGACTCCTGCCTCTAGTGAACAAAAACCCCTGAACTGTCAGTGCTTCTTACTTTTAGACTAACACAAGCAAGCAAGACATATGATGCAGGGATTACAGAAAGTTCCTCAGGTGCTCATTTGTAGACTGCACCCAAAGGGTATTTTCTTTAATCAGACATCAGCAGCAGTTGACTTTTTCCCTGAAACTGGCTCGCACCAGACTGCCAGCATGTAGCCCATGGGAGGAACAGCTGGGTATCTCCTCCCTCATGTCCCAAGGAGAGGCCTCAGTCCTCACACTTAATTTCCCACATCTCCCCCTTTTTATTTTTGTAATTGCAGAAGCTGCATCAATGTAAGTTGAGGTTGAACTTGTCTTAAATGTGGCTGGGTTTTTCATCTGAGGTGGCAGATTACAAGCAGCACAATGAAGCACAGGGTTAGAAATCTCAGTAATCCTATATACATCCCAAGGTGGGCCTTCATGTAAGTCCAAGGGTTCAAGTTATCTAAAGCTTGTGCAAATGAGCCCACTCTTGGACTTGTTAAAGTCAGCATCCTGTTGTATCATAGAAAGTGGTGCTTTTTGTTACATAAATATCAAAGTAAGGTTTCTGCTAAAGGCACCTTGCTGGTGTCTTTTTACTGACTCCCAGGGGTGAGTAGCTTTATTATATGTAAGGGGTGTAATACAAAATTGTATAACATTGAAATGACTATGGAGTCCTTGTAATTGTAGACTCACTAGTTGATCACCTAACCCCATGACAGCGGACTCAAACGCTGACCTCAGACTGCAATTTAGCATCAATGGCATGCTGTAGACACCATCCTTTATCTGCAGTATGGATCCAATTATTAACAAAATGGGCCATTTAAATATTGCTTGTTAATGCTATGGAAGTAATAGTTACAGAGGTAAACAAAAGCATTAAGGACACTAGTCCTGCCACAATCAAACTGGTCATTCTTTTACTTCTATGGCTCATATGGTGGGAAAGTGATTGTAAAGTATACATTGTTGGATTATCTTCCCAGGGTTCTGTCAAATTTACAGGCAGCCATACCCCAGGCATTCTCCTGAGAACTGGCACTGTTTGGTTAGCAGGAGGAGAGGAAATGCAATGTGTTAACATGCAGTTTTGGCCTGTAAAATGAGGTGTTGCCATCCAACATTTCCATAAGGAAAAACACATGGGTTGTAGACACATACTGTAAAGATTGTGGAACTGTTAAGTGTTAGACGAACTATTTAAATGAATCAGGTTGCCTTACCATTTTTTGTCCACAATGAAAGACTAATCCTATTTTCCATAAGGATCTTTGAGTTGGGCTGTGTTGGCCTTCTTTACCAATCTGAGAGAGGTGGGGGTGAACCTGGTACCATACCATGCAAGGAGTGGTTAAGCCTCTGAGTGTATAGCTGAGTGATTCCGGCTGCCATTAAAGGAATGATACCAATGCCATCACAAACCTATGCCACTCTGAGTGATTGTTATGGTGACCATTGAGCTGACCATGTGAGCTCCAATGTATGATTTGAGTGTCCCCAAGTGTGTGTTGGCTCCCAAGATTCCCTTAGCACTTTGTCCGAGGTGGTGGGGCATGTCATTGTTATCTTGGGTGTATATACAGGACAGGGTGGAACAGCAGGCATAGATTTATTAGTCTGGCTTTCAGATATCTTGATGGATCCCAATCCTATGATAATGAGTTGGGATCCATAACGAGGCATTTGGAACTGAGGTATGTATTACTCCTGTGCATTGGGTAGAGTTCATTCTTATGTTCCATGCACAGTGGAGGTGTATCAAATTGGGCAGTATAATTTATAGTTGCATTAGTACTTTCAAAAGACATCACAAAAGGGCCTAGAACCTATTCTAGTTGATTATAATATATATCAGGAGGAAATTCATACCATGTAATGGGCTTCAACAAAGGAGAATTGGGCATATGTGCCCAGTAGTGTTCCTCTCCCATGCCAGGTATACATACAGGCACTGATCATAGCAATGAGTGTATTTTCCACAGTCTTTGGTTACCCTGACTTTGCACTAGATTCTCTGGTTGAGTAGTCTTCTTTAACTGACCTCATGTAATGGGTTTGTCAGCTTAGGTAGAGTTTAATGCTTGGTACTGTTTGGTCCTCCAGGTTTTAAGCTGCAAATGCCTTAACTGGAGGATGTGGGGATAGCAGGCTCCACCATGGGGTGATTGTTTCTTTTGTGCCTCTCTGTGTGGCTGCATGCTCTCAGAGGGCACCCACACTGACTTTCCATCCCCTGAAATAATACAAGCATAACCTCATCCCCACATTAATGACCCAGGACCTTCCCATTTCCTGTTTATGGGGATCTCCATGGCACTCAGGCTTCTCCTTCAGAACACTTTTCTTGTCTTTTCCAACGTAACTTGGCTGGGGTAAATCCTTCTGTGCTTAAATTTTAAAATTAAGAGTAAAGGTGGCAAGATCAAGTGAGGATTGTGGTTTATTTGACCAGGATACTCCTGTTTGTTTTCATAACTGCTGTTTGTAGGGTCAGATGTGCCCACTCACCAATAACTTGCCCTTGTGGATTATAAGGGATGTTGATAGTGTTTGATACTCCACAGGTTTAAGAAGTGTTGGAGGGCTGGGGATTTAGCTCAGTGGTTTCACTGCCTGCTGCGCAAGCTCAAGGACCCGAGTTTGATCCCCGGTACCAAAAAAAAAAGTGTTGGAAAGAGGTACTGAGGTAAGTGGGGCCATTATCAGTTTTTATTTTTTGAGGGATCCCCAATTTTGTGAATGTGGCCAAGCAGTGCTGTTGCACATATCCAGCAGTATCTACTGCATGGGATGTAGCATGCATGAAATATGAAAAGGTGTCAATGCTAATGTGCACATGTTGGAGTTATCCTAAGGATGGGATGTGAATGATGTCCATTTGCCATGTTAATACCTTGGAGACCACAAGGGTTACATCTTTTGGAAGGAATAGATGTGGGTAACATTTGACATGTGGGGCAAGACTGTACAAACAGCACAAGCCTGAGATTTTAAAATTTCTAGAAATTTTAAAGGTGGTCAGTGCATGGGTGTTTAGATCAAAGTATGAGTGCGATCCTTTTGCTTGTTGGAATATGGAGGTGATGAGCACATGGCCCTTTTGATTTTCTTCAGACAAGGGTACTGGCAACCCTGAAAGAGCACAAATTAATGTAAAAGGGGTGGGTTCAATTTTGAATAGCCCACTGTAAGCAAAAATGCTAAGCACAGAATCTAAAGTCCTTTTAATTGTAGCAGTTTCAAGTTGGGAGTTGACATTGACAGTGTATGCAGAGTCACATACGATATTAGTAGGAATATCTTGAGTCTTTTCAAAGACCCTTATAACCGGCATCAGTTCTGAATGTTGAGCTGAGAGATTATGAAGTAACTGTTCTCTTGATTTTGGTCTGAATAATAGGAACATAGACACTGGAAGACCCATCAGTGAAATATGTCTGGGCAGAGAGTATAGGAGTAGTGCACAATAATTTGGCTAAGACGAAAGGATGTTGCTGATAAATACTTTCTCCCAGATAGATTTTTGCAATTTTATCAATTTCCTCTAAATAGTCCATGAAAGCTATTTGCCAGGGGAGAGAATGCTGTAAGAGTGAAGCATTCTAAGCTATGTCTATAGGTATTGTAATTTTATGGGGATCGTATCTGAAAAGCTCTATTACTTGGCATCAAGACTGTTGTATGAGTTTAGCCATAAGATCAATATACATTTGGAAACTCATGGCTAGATAGTTAAATAGTGCCACTTAATAGGAGCAAGCTCAGAATCAATTATTTGCCCACTCAATGCTGTGGGAGAGTGAGGGGTAGATAATATGAAGAGGATGACAGGTGTAGTGGTCTCTACCCCTAGGACTTGTCATTGGGAGAGAGCCTTCTCCTTAAGATGAAGTTCCTTTTGTGCCTTGAGGGTTAATTGCCACAGGGATTGTAGGTTAGGGTCTCCTTGCAAGGTATCATATAGGCATTTCAGTTGCTATGTAGCTATGCCTAATTTTGGATGAATTCAATTAATGTCCCCAAGGAGTTTTTGAAAATTATTTAAAGTTTGCAACATTCGTTCACAAGGACAATTTCTGTACACCAATAGCTGGATCAGTCACCAAGTTGCCCAGGTACTACTAATACTGAATAGTTTGAACCTTTTTGGGAGCAAAGCATAAACCACAATTTTTGTAAGTCCTGCTTAACAAAGAAAAAGTTGATGGAGCCTAGAAATTGAAGTGGTAGCTAACTCAATAACCATAAAACAAATAATATAAGCTTCAGGGAAGTGTTCTGGGCATGGGCCAAAGCCTTTCCAAAAAAATGTTGGCACAAAATGGGGCTATTAAGCATTCCTTGTGGCAAAAATGATCCAATGGTACAGATACAAAGGCTGTGGAAAATTTATCAAGAGAACTGAGAATGCAAATGTGGGGCAATCCTAGGAGCATAAAGGGATGGTGAAAACAGCCTTTAAGGTTAGTGACCATCAGGCCAGTCATGTGGGACTGATGGTGAAGGAAGGGGACCTGTAGGTTGTAGTTTAGCATTTATTGCTCATAGGTCTTGTAACAAATGCCATTTTTCCTGATTCCTTTGGGATTACAGAAACTGGGGTATTCCAAGGGCTAGTAGTGGGGCTCTGTATGTCCCACTATCAATTGGATCCTGACCAGTGAGCGTACCTGGTGAAGCTTCTGAATAAGGGGCCATTGATCCACCCAAACAGGGTCCTCAGATTTCCATTCCAAAGGAAATGTGGATGAAATATGGGATAGTTGTACATTTTCCCCATGATCTTAGAAAGCTGGGGACTTATATATTTAGCAAATGCAAGACAATTCCTCCCTGAAGCTAACTCTCTCCTTGGAAAGTCCCCTTTGATTCCCAGGGCCTGGAATTTGCTTTTATTTCTCCCTTTAGATTGAGCAATTCTTATCACCATTTGATTCTTGTCAAGAAACTTGCAGCTCAATGTCACGATGTCCTCAGTGTGCAGATCCCAGCCTGGATTTGTTACTACCTAGGAGTCTCAGTCTGACTTTGTTGTTCTTAGAACATTTGCTGGTACATATGTAGTTTGGGCAAATGCTGAGTAGGAAACTTAGGGAGCACTCTCAACCTACATCGATGGTGCAGGTGACATGAAGGCTATTCCTGAAGGACAGGTACTCTTGACCCAAAGCCATCTTTGCCTTTCTTGAGGCAACATCATCTTCTGATGACTTCAGACCATCTTCAGATGCTAAGGGAGACAGAAGTAAAATCCTGTGTCACTTAGTTTCCCAGAAGATCAGACATCACGACATATATTGCAAGGATCTGACTCAGATGAGAGTGAATCCAAGTCAGGAAGCCACAGGGCCAATACCAAAGGGTAGGGTGAATCATGTTTCTATTTTATAGAAAATGCTTACAGATCTATTGCCAACTTCCTTTTGGACATGGAATACTAAGATTGCAGACATGCTTGTTGCATGAGGAATTGAGGCCAGGGCAGCTGGTCATTAGGGGTCACTGCCTTCATATATATGCTGTCGGTTTGGAAAAGTGACATACATTATTCTACCAGAGGTTCAACAGCCTTCTCTTGGGCATAAACACAGAAGGCTTCAGATCTCTTATCCTATTAAGGTCCATACCTTATGAAGTATTCTCCCCAGGCTGACCATGAATAGACCACTGTGGCTAATGGGAGAGGTCAACCTGGCAATTAGGGAAGTTGCCTAGAGATATAATCTTAGTGCTCATGTATCTGCTGAAATCCAGGCTGTCAGACCAGAGGATGCCTTTTCCTTGGGAATCCCTGGAGATTCCCTGGGACTGCCAGGAGAACACAGCCTAGTGAGGATGCCTTTGCTAGCTCATGATTGCCTTTCCATTTCCTCCTATTCTTTAAGGCAGTGAATATTTGAGCATTGCCCTCTGCTAGCTTCTTTGAAGTGGTTGAACCATTTTCAAGAAGGTTTCTTGCCTGCTATGGGGAAGTTATCTAAGGTTGACCATATAGCTCACTTATATTTACCACTAGCGTGGCCTATTGTCTTGTTCTTTGGTTCTCCATATAGAATGGCCCTGATATTTCCCCCATTAAATTGTGCTGTTTTGTGAATGACTTCTATTCTCTAGTGGTCTGAGTGTACATAGTCCAATCTTCATGCAAATCTGAATATTTCTGTATGACCAGCTGGGATTTTAGGAGCTCCCAAAAGCCACTACATGTGCAGGTATTGTTCTGAGCTTAGGTGATACACATCTAGGACATTTCCAGTAGAATCTTAGTTTTCCTGAATTTCAGTTTTGAAGATACAGTACCAACAGGTCCCTCTGTCCTCCCTCCAGTGGTCTAGATACATTCCATTTGGAACATGAAGTATTTTCATGCCCGTGTGCTTGGTCAGGTTACTTGCTGCCCTTGCAGACATCAACCAGGCTAGTAGATCCAATGGATCTGTTTGAATATAGTCACCTTGGCTGGCTCCCTCCATAGTCTTGACAAACTCCCATTGGTAGAGCTGTTTCTTGACATCTTCAGCTCTAGTGGTGCTGCTAAACATAGCAGGTGGTCATAACTGCCATTATTCTGGAACTGGAAAGACTGGAATATGGTGGGAGATGGTAACAGAGCAGCTGAAGTTACAATTCAAAGAAGGCTCTCCATCACAGGTTCTGGAGATGGCTCAATCAGATTTCTGAAACTTACTAGACGTGGAGGCTATGTATTTACCCTGAGATTTTGTAGGTGACTCATGTGACATAATCCTGGAACTTTGGTATGTTGTCTAGTGCAGATCCATTTGTGGTACTTTGAGCTATGGAATGAAGCCTGCTTGCAGAATTTATGGGACCCCAGCCATTAGGAAGTGGCAGATGTGTCTCTTGGCACAGAGATATCAGGATCCTATGCTTTTCTTTGTACCCCACATGAAGCAAAAGTAGTTTGCCAATTGTAGTATAGGTTATGTTCTGTAAGTAACTTCATGGATGGTCTGGTATCTAAGGCTTAGACTTTGAATTGGCTGGGGGCTGGGAGCTGAGTGCTGGTCAGCTTCAGCTTCTAGGAAGAAATGCAGTGAGATGAGAGCCTTGCACAGAACGAGCACCTGGTTGGGACCACAGAGGTTGGGATCATGGAGTCTTGAATTCAATGCTCTGTTTCCAGGTCTGGCCTCTGGAAAAGTGATTGGCAGACTGGCCCCCTGGTTCCAGGTTTCTAAATGTATTAAAATTGTCTGTTTCTAGAATGAAGTAGGCAAAAGCCAAGTTGTCTTTAATGTCTGTCTACTCTTGAAGGCAGCAATGCCTTGGCAAAGGAAAGGTGTTTGGGGAAACTGAAGAGATGGGTGGAAGATGGCTTATTTCTGCTCTAGGCAAAAAGCTACAATCTGTGTTGGACGTAACTTTTGTAATGTCACACATCTCTCAAAGCATATAAAGACCTTACCTGTATTCCTGGACAAATTGCTAAAATTTTCTCTTCCAAAGGTATAGTTTCTTCTGTCTCCCAATCTCAGTACTGTTGACACTTGAGGCTGGATGATTCTTTCCTTCTAGTAGGCTGTGCTACGTATGGTTGGCTTTTGCAGCTTCACTGAACTGTGAGGTGGGGCACTGCCTGTAGAGTGGTGCAGCTCAACTGATTTGTAGGACTATACATGAATAGTCTTGAAGGTAGACAAAGTCAGCTGACACTGAAGGATGAATGAGAAGATGCTAGCATAATTGGCATTTCATAGAAGGAAGAAATCTAAGAACTAAATATGGGGGTAAGTAGAGGGTAGATTGGCCATGATGTTGTAGAGCCTTGTGCAGAGATGCCTTACTTGTATGTAGTTTGGTTTTTTTCTTTTAAAGGTATCCCAACTTGTTAGGTAATCAGTATGGCTTCCTGATGACGTGTGATGTTTTTATCAGTACCTGTGCTCTATGGCATCATCCTGGCCATAGAAGCTGGCTGCACCATATGGTGCCCACTGGGATCATCTTAACCTGACTCTGACAATGCTCTTCTGGCTGACCTCCTATGAGTCTCTGCTACTTGAGTCAGATGCCAAATCTTGGGAATTTACAAATCCTTAGGGTAACTGTGCCTTTCTTACCATACTAGACACTTACAGTGGCACCATTGCTATGTACTGTGCTAAGTGGGTGGAGTGGAAAATGTACACTTGTGCCTTAGTGGACTCTGGAGTGTGAGACTTATCTGCAACTTTTAAGTTCATGTTCATTCTTGAAGTCTAGGAGATCATGTCAGGTGGTTGTGCTTTACATCTGGGACCATGTTACAGCCAGAAAAACCTTTTAGCTGAATTTAAATATGCCCTTGAAATAAGCTTCCCATTTGTAAGTAAAATCATACTATTTGCCTTATAATCCATGAGGCATGACTAGGGAATGTCAGCATGTTGGCAGATGCCAAGCTCTGTACCCATGTTGGGAGGGACCTCTGAGAGGTGACACTTCACAGCATACCTTACAGTTTAAGACAACATTCCTTCATTTTGTTGACCTCAAGCTTTGTTAGTCACAGCTGTAAGAAACTGAAACTCTCAAATGATGCATACCTGTGGAAGGGGATCACATCTTTTATCCATGTGATGAATTAGTTGTATTCGCCCAGGTGGCATTCTGTTCTGTCTTTATAATCGGGAAAACTTTAACTGGTGATTAGAAATCTTCCTGTTTTTCACCAGCTTCAAGATGGGTGTCAAAGACTTTGTCCATCTTGTTGGAGACTGGTATAGTAGCTTTGTTTTGTAAAAGCAAGAACATATTTCCTACATTCAAGAAATCTGGATGTAAGGCTGGCACATACCCTTTTTTGAATGCTACCTCATTTTTCAGGGGATAGTAGATTACAAACTAAACATGGGGTGTTTGTGCAGATCAGGTGGTCCATGAGGACAGCCCTATAAATTTTATGTGAAAACACTGTGCAGAGCAAAATCTGCAGTCCTCCAAAGGGACTCTGAAACACAATGATCGTACATTGAGTATATGTAAACCAAGGCAGATGTTTTCTGGGGTAGGCTTGAGTTTTTCCAAGTATTATAAATGTCCTAGTTAAATGGTGGGCCTTGTCATGTTATATTTAATACTTCCTGACAGTTATAAAGTGGGAGACAGTCAATAACCTGGCAAGGATAAAGTTCTCTAGAAGCTCTACTTCATGTAAAAGACTTGTATCTGGAATGGTTTGCCAGCTGTTTAGAGAAGGAAGCATGTTCCCCATCCTTGTCATTTCCATAGCTCTTTAGGAAGTAGTCTGACAGTTTAGCATGCTGGGGGATCATCCAGCATTGTCCTTGGGGAACCATACTTGTGTAAGGGAGAGGATGGAGCCAGGAATGAGTAGCAGAACTTGGCATGCAGCGTGGGTCTGACAGTTGAAGTGGTCTGAGTTGAGATGTCTTAGGCTGAAATCAGGCCTTGATATTCCATCAATCTCACTGGCTGTGGGCTAAGGAAGACCAAACATTCTCACCAATAAGGGGCATGCCCTTCCATGTTCCTTGGGCTAAATTGGATCTATTTCTCCACATACATTTGAGAAATACTTTATCCACAATTTGGATGGAACTCTCTTCCCAAAGAGAAATCCAGGAATAGGTTTAGTGGGATAAGCTTTAGTTTTATTTTAATTGGTCTCTGTTGTCAATTGTATTAGTCATTTTTCTATTACTGGGGCAAAATACTTGGCACCTGCAACTTAGAGGAGAGACTGACTTTGGCTCACAATTTCAGAAGGTTCAATGCATAGTTCACTGGCTTCCTGGCAGCAATGGCATGGTGGAAGAAAGCTGCTCAAACCATGGCATCCAGGAAGCAGAAAGAGAGCAAGGGAGATACCCTCCAATGACATGCCCCTAGTGAGCCACCTCGTAACTACCAGGGCCCATTTCCTAATAGAATATTCAGCTATGAACTTATTGATCCATGAAATATAGGCATGCATATAGCCCTCAATCGAATCACCACCTGAGAGCCCCACCTCCGAATACATGAGCCTTTGAGGGGCGTTTTAGGTCTAAACCATAATGTTCTGGTTCTGGTCCCTGGCTCCTTCTGAAGATAACACCCTTCCATGTCTCACTCCCACCACCCAACCAGGTCTCAGCTCCTAAACAGCACAGTCAGCTAGGAATTTGCTAATGGATTAGTCCACTGAGTATGACACCTCCATTCTCCAATCACTTTTTGGAAGTCCAACCTCTAAACACGAGACTTCTATGAGAACATTTTAAACTATAACTCCAACATTCTTCATCTCCTGATGGTGACCCTTGATCATTTACCATCTCCACCATCCTGTCTAGTTGTCCTTTCAGCCAGCACTTCTGGTCTGGTTGGCTTACCTGGTGCCATAACTGGAATCCTCCTTGAAGTGTGCATGCCCAGTCACTATATCCTCCTAGGTTAGGGTTGTAGGCTTTCCCTCTTCACTTGGTGTCACAATTGGGAAAGGACTACCAAGAAGTATTGAAGGGAGTCATTTGTACTAAACATTCTGCCCTTACCCAATTATGGCTCACTAGGCCTGGATTTTCTGGCTTATCAAAGTCAAATACCTATGCCAAGATGGAACCCAAAGTGTCTCCTGGCAGAAAAATTGTTTCTGCTTTCATGTTTTGCAGGGTTGGAGGTACTGATCCCTAAAATTCACGAACAGAATCATGCATTCTTCAATGGAGTCATTGAGAATAATGGCAAGTGGGCTTTTGCTGCTCCTGCTCCTTCCTACCAGATACTGTGATCAGTAACAGTGACATTTAAAAGTACTTGAATCAAATGTGTGCTGCATCCTGGATGATTAGCATCCTGTCCATAGAAAATACTGATGGCCTGCTGTAGGCATAGTTGAGACACCATTCTAGCTATCTGGAATTAGCAGACAGTTGGTGTAGTAAGTGGTATGATCATTGGATTCCAGGGTTTTTGGCCATACCTGCACATTTTCCACTGAAGTGGATGCCCTTGTCTGATGTTCTATGGGACACTATATTTTGGATCAAATGCTCCAAGACCTTAGGCAGTGGTGCTGGATAAACACCTGTGGATAGGCAATTTATACAATGGGAGTAGGTATCATTCATCTGAGAACCAAACATTGCCTTTTCTAGTGCAGCAGAAACTCATGGTAGTCAACTTTCTACCAGGTGGCTAGTTGGTGAGTCACCATGGGGAACAGGATTGTACTGGGAGCTTGACATTGATCATTCACTCTATCTAGAGATGGTAGTGGGTTGGTCATCCTTGCCAAGCCAGGAGCCCTTGCTGTGGTTTTCTTCTGCATAGATGGCCTTTATGTCCTTGGCCACCCCAGTTTTGGCTTGATGGGACATGGGGGCAGTGGCTGAATAACTATCAATGATTTCTGTGGTAGATGATCTCTAGTGGGCCTCCACCGCAGACCTCCCTGTCTCAAATCTTCCAATCTTTTTTCTCACAGGTTGCTGCTTGGCTGGTCAGGCTGTGGTCACTGCCAGTGAATTCATGTCTGTTCTGACCCCAGAAAACTTTTGTACACAAAGTGGATGACCAAATATGTTGCTAGAAATATTGTCTACTTGGATTATTTTCCTGTTTTTTTAGGTTACAGATTTATAAACCTAGACCCTTCATCAGTTATCTGGAATGAATTTCATATTGGAGCGTAGGGGTGAGCTAAAGGAAGGGTACTGGTTTAACAGTGGTCCATGAGGTGCAGCTTGCTGGACCCAAGTCCTCCTCAGTTCCATACAGACAACTTCTGCTTCATGGATTGTGGTTGGGCCCATCCTAATGTATGCACTGGTGGTCTGATAGAGCCTAGCTAACAGTGGGGAGCTGTGTTTTCATATTCATTTAATGCTTCATGGTTGAGCTCCCTTTCTACCAGGGCCTAGTTGTGTGCCAGGAGATGTCTTAAAAAGGTAATTCATGGCTACAGGTGGCTTGGCCATTTTTTGGTTCATTTTTGATGAACCTTGGACTTGGGTCTCTATGTATAGGACACCCTGTAGTGTCACTATGAGATGTCCCAGTGAGCAAAGTCAGAACAAAAATTTCATGCGATCCTGCAGTAGCTCTGGAGCTCAAGTTGCTGACTAGATGTTCTGCACTGGGCTAAAATGGCTTTTCTGTATCCACATTGAGAGGTCATCAGATGTGGGCTACTGTCAGAGGGAGTTTACCTTGGGTTAAAGTGGATCTCTCCAGCAAAGTGAATACTTCAAATTCTTCAGCTTTTCAACCCTTTCTGCAGGCAGCACTCCCTGAAGCTGGGGGCACCAAAGCCTTCTTGAAAGGGCTCCAAGTGAGGTCTTTGAGTAATGTCAGCCATGATTGAGATGTACTGTTTCTGTTTATATCCTCCTTTCTGTAGCGTTCCTCACTTTATCCTTATACCAGCTTTTTTTCTTTGTACAGTTGGCTTTTATAACTGTACTAACCAATGACAAGTCACGCAGAGGAAATGGAATGAGGGATAAACACTGACTCTGAACATTCACTGATAGTTATCTGGTCCCTAATTCTAGAAGGAAGAAATTCGAGAGTTTTTGAGTGTGAGGGTGAACTTGACTTTGTAGAGAGATTCTCTTCAGATTGAACAGATCATGTCTAAATCTGCTGATCTATTCTGAGTGATCTGCACAAAAGTATATACATATGATTTCGGGAACTTGAATACAAAGAATATCCTGAATCCTTGAATCATGCATGACCTAAGGAAAGGGGATGGAGTTCCTGCATTTGGAGGCAGAATCTCCAAAAACATAGGATTGATTCTATGAACAGGAAAAAATAGCTTAGAACTCAAACTTTTGTAGTAGACAGGTCTACATCCACGTTTGGAGGCTCCTGGTAAAATACAGCCATTTCAGTACATATATTGATTCTTCTGTTGCTGCTTAATTGCTAAATGGGTACCCTTTTCTGGCCATTTTCAACAGCTAGATCTCTTTAGAAGAGTCTATATAGTGGCAGTTCTTGGGTGTTCCAGGCACTTTATTAAATATGATCACAGTAAAGATGGATGTGTTTTCTGGGGCTAGTTTTACCTTAGCCTTGGGCTACTTACTGGCTCCCAAGGCCCCTCTTCATCACTGTTTTCCTGAGCTTGCCTTGGTCCAGAGGCTCATACCAGTGGTACTACAAAGTCATGAGATGATTCTTGCATTTAAGTAATACAAGAAAATGTGTGGCATTTTCCTAAAGTTGTTTGGATAGTATGGCTCTTCTACAGTTTCATTTGCTGTATATTGAATGGTTAGGAAATGAATTTGAGGAAATATTGAGAGAGATGGACCTAGGCAGCTGCTATTGTCTTCATCCCTTTTATTGATTTTTCTTTTTTTTACTCTTTGGTATGGGGATTGAACTTAGGACCTTGCGCTTGTGAGGCAGGCACGGCACCACTGAGCTAAATCCCCAGCCCCTTCAGCTACTCTTTTGTTCTCTTTAAAAGCTTAGCTTTCTAACATGTGATTGAAATAGATTTTATCATGTCATAATTTGAGACATGAGAAATGTTCCTGGATGAGAAAAATGTGACACAAGCCATCTGCTTTGCCTTCCTAGGCAATTTTCAGTAATGTCTTTCTCAAGTGAGGCGCTTTCCAGCCTGAGAATTTGCTCAGCTGGATGTTTCCATTTGCCTTAGGATCATGGGACTGTCTAGGGTGGATTTCCTATTAGCTACCATGGGCTTTTTCACTTTTCCTGAAATATGCTGCCTCTATAGCTACATTTCCTCTGGAGGAATGACTAACACTTCAAAACCCAAGATTCATTCCATTAAGTACATCCTTTTTTTTTAGAAGTTTGGTTTTCTAGTGTTTGAGGTTGCTTGATCATTATTCAGTAGCGTCGACCATGCTGGGGGACTGAAATTCTAGTCTTTATTCAGCGTACAAGGACTTAGTCTTTAGACTTTCTTATTGTCCCTTGCCACCTGCTAGGACCACAGTTCTAGGCTCTTAAAAGACTTAAATGACAATGACTGAGTGTATTGAGGGCTAGGCTGATGTTAATTTTTAGCCATGCTTTCCATATGGCTCATGAGACTACTTCATGATATAGGGGCCTCCCACATCCCATGTGTCCTAGAATGGTCTCCAGTTCTGATCCCTGGCCAGTCCTGCCTGCATTAGATCTTGATTTGTATATTGGACACCAGTACCCTTGCTTTATGGTTACTCATATTGAAGTCAGTCAAAAGAAGATGGCACAGTGCAGGAAGCAGGGCCTAAGACCTGAGAGCTACAGTGTCAGTGATCTCTCCATCTCATGTATGTCCAGGCTGTGTGCATCACTGTGGATGGTGCTTAGATCTCAGCCTCATAGTATCCTGTTATCAGGTGAGGTTTCCTGATGATTTTGACTCCAGGTAATCCTCACAGAATTTCCCTCCTTTGCTCACCAGAGGTGAGCAGCACTCTTGGACAAAGCTGCTGCTTGTCACTCATCAGAAGATCTTTAAAGGAGTTTTCCTAAGCCATGTACCTCTAGCACAGAGGTTAGCATGGGCCACATGACTCTTCTGGCAGTAGTTCCCTGCCTCTATCCCTTCTTTGGGGTGCTTCCATGTTATTTTCACATCCCTCTAAAATAAAAATTCTCTAAGATGACATCAGCTCCTTCTGTAAGACTCATAATTATAATTAAACCCATATACTAACCATTGTACTCTACACTTCAGGAATTGATCATTTTTTAGACCTCGTTGACTCTGGCAAATACCAATTATCTTGGTGTCATTGATGTCCAGGGTAGATGACCCAAAAGCAAGTCTTAAACCAGAATTGTTTTAAGAAAAAGTGTCCTGAATAATCAGGGTTCATCTTTTAGTCTTTGAGATGGCTCTGTTTCAGGTGAGTTTCTAAGCCAAGGTCCATGGCTATGTGAACCGTCTTCCTTCTTTCTCTGAGTGGCTCATCTATGGGATTTTTGCAGTCGACCCCATTTACCCTGGTATTACGGTAGATCTTCTGGTCATTGTCTTCCATCTCAGGGCCGGTGTATTAACCACCCAAGATTTTGCATTTCATGTATTTAGAAATATTTGAGCTTGTGAATAAGCTGCAGCACAATTCTTTGTCCACAATGATGGACTTGGGAAAGTTGAAGGACTTTTGTAGTTGTTGTTGGTTGGCAAGGGATGGTTCCATTCTAAGAGATGACCTAGAGAGAAATTCTGTGTTCCTCAGAGCCTGAGATATAGCCCCTTCAGTTTGGGTGTTTTTTAAAGAAAATGCCAATAGTAGAAGCTCCCCTGAGAGGTTGTATGAGAGACACAGGACTTGCTGACCAAGTTAATTTGGGAACATTATTTGCAAGGACTGTGATAGGGAATGTCTGAATGAGATAGGCATTTCATCCTGTGAAGTTCCTTATGTGAGATGAGCTGAGTTTAGGTGAGTGCCTGGCCTGTAGGCACATTCTATGTCTGAGATGAAGCCTGTGCAGAAGAGATGCCTGCAGTTGGCCATGAATTTCCTTCTGTAAACCCAGGAATTTGGGGATCCTAAATGTCCAGAATTGAACAGGAACAACTGAAGGCTTGGAAGAGCAAAACTTTTAAAGGGGCTAGTCACTTCCTGCTGACTAGAAAGTTCCATGAATATTGAGCCTGGCAAAGATGTTGTTCCTCCTCTTTCCTGGTCTTTGTCATTGGTGAGAAGAAACATACAAACTTCATATCTAGTTCTCCTAAAGGTCTTCTCCGTACCAAATTTCAGAAGTATCTGAGATAACTACAGTATCTAATTCTGGATTCCAGAAGCTGTTTGCAGGTAACTTGACTTCCACTGTCTCCAAAATAAAGCCCCTGGGCCATCTCTTTGGGTTTAGGCTGGCCAGTGAACACCAGATAGAAGCACCATGCTTTCTAGCAGTGTTTCCTGAGCACATGTTCGTGCTGAGATCTTTGAAAGACCCTTAGAAACATTTATTTGGATAACACTGAATTGCTTGATTTTTTTTTTTCATAAAAATTGGGTCAAATGCTGGACCTGTGTTAATGCCTGCCATTATGATCTTCCCATGAAGTAAGAGGGAGCTTGAGGCAGGCTGATGCCCTCAATATTTTTTCATGTCTGTGCCTAAAAGCCAATGTATTGGTTACCCATGAAATGTGTAGATTGTGACAATCACCTTTCATGAAAATTGGACAAAACTTTTTATACTGCCTGACTCTGTCCACTGGAAGGACTTTGCACACCTGTTCTTTCAGGCCTTCCCATGAATGGGACTGTGATTCAGTGACTGCTTTGTAGTGTTTCTGGCATGCTCTGCAAACTGCAGCCATACTGAAGTTTGTATCACAAATTAAGTTTCTTTAAACACATCTAAAGGATGTAAGTAAATTTACAGGAAACTAGTGAATCCACAGGCGAAGGATTCTAAGCCATTTATGCAAAATAGGGCTTTTTGGAGTTATTCAGAGCTGGTTTTCATTTATTTTATGATGGTCCATCTTGGTGCTTGTCTAAATTTGTGACGCATGTTGTTTATTGACTGGGTTTTATCTGCACCATTAAATATTTTGGTCAGATGTCCTTTGGTCTAGTAGAGCCCAGCAGCAAGATGGAAATTTTTACTCATGAGAGTAGGGTGTGGGCTTAATCTGGTATCCTAGACGTGTGGGTTGTGGTTTCTTCTTGGGATTGTATGAGGCTCCTCGGAGCATCTGCTTGTCATAGACAATGCTGGGATCCAAGTCTTCTAGTCCAAGTCAGGTAGCTTGTACCTGACATCAAGCCTTCTCTTCCTCTGGAATGTACTTCAAAGTGGCAGTTTATGGGTTATTTGGTAAATGGGTCTGAGCAGCACCTAAATCTGTGTACATCCAAATGTGTGTGTTGCCTCTAAAATCTAAACATGCACCTAGAATCAAGCCACTTGCTGCCTGGCGGACAGGTGCAAAGTATAGCATCTTGCCACTTCAGATGTTTTCATCTGCCAAGGCCACTGACATAACAGGCCTGAACTTTTTGTAGATGATGATCTTGCAACTTCTGGTACTTGTATGTCTCGCTAAGTCATCTTAAGGTTCTTGCTTCTTGTTGTTCCAGAAAATCAAATGCCTTCAGTGATTTGGAGCAGTGTGGTGGGCTATGGGATACCAAGACACAAGTTCCTATGAATTCACTGATAGAGCAAGAGAGTTGATCTAAATGTTAATTAGTAAAGGTATACTATTTCTGCCAATGAAGGCAAACTTTCATGGGTATATGTCAATACATTTTATAGTCTTTATATTTTGTCCTTAATATTACCAGATAAGTGAGGTGTTGAGGCATGCTAGTGTTTTTGTCTCAGAAGATAAATGTTTGTGGTGTCTTTCACTTAGACTTCCTTGCCTACTCTGTTTCCTAAGGTTTGGTCATTTAAATGTGTCTTTAGCAAAATATTACTGGATACATTAGCAAAGATGTCCACATTGCTGAGGTATAAATATCAGTGGACAAGTGAGGTTTTATGCAATATCAGGTCAATACCTGGAGGCTTCTTCCACTGAATTTAAAAAATTGTAGTGAGAATATTTACCATGAGTTTTAACAATGTGACTCTGCACATTAAAGCTAATTTACTATATGTACAAGTTGCTCAGCTGTCTAGAACTTATGTAACATTGAAAACCATATACTCTAACAGCTCCAGTGACTTTGCTGGTGGTTTCCTGGTACTTTATGATAAAAGGAACCTAGGAGGAGCCACTACCATTGTCAGCTGCATACTGGAGAGTTCATTGCCAAATATACTCTTGCCTCACAAGGAGTAGGCATTTTTGGATCAGGAAGAGAGGTTCTTGTTAGCCTTAGTTTTAGGTAGGTAGGTAGTCATTGCCTGAAGCTCAGACTTCCTATAGTGGACTCATGCATATATCTCAGCTGTGCTGGGCTGAGATTCTGATGAATTGCTTATTTACAGAGGTTCTGGACATGAGATTTTTCCTAGACCTCAAAATTGTAGAAATAACTTTTTTTCATATATGATGTGGCATTACTTTGGCTCACTCCCAAGGCACATTTGGTCTCCCTTGAACTTCCAACTCCATTATGTTAATAAACATAAGTTATGGTCTTGCTTGTTCAAGATGATTAAGAGGTCAGACCATTTTGGAATGATCAGAAGACTGTTTCCCTTAGAGCCAGAAAAATTGCTGTATTAAGGTTTGCAGTGAAACAACCAATAGGATAGACAGGTGTACAAAGAGACTTATGGGAATTGGCTCAAACAGAAATGGAGGTTGACAAGTCCCAAGCTAAGCCATCTGCAAACTGGAGAACCAGGAAGGCTGATGGTATATATCTCATTCTGAAAGTCTGAGATCCAGGGGAACAGATAGTTGTACTTAGAGGCTGAAGGCCTGAAAATGAGGACTTCTGATGTCTAAGGACAGAAAAAGACAGATGTATGGAGGTCGCAGTTTAGAGAGGGAACTAAACCTTCCTCTGGGTTTTTATTCTTGGGCCCTCAATGAACGGGATTACTCCCACTTACAATTATATAGAACTTATTCTACTGGTTCAAATGTGAATCTCTTGCAGACACACCCTCATACATCCAGAAATGTTCATTAGATGTCTGATGGCATCTTGGTCCAGTCAAGCTGGCACATAAAAATTTAAAAAAAAATATCTATCACTGCTATCCTCTTCCACATTGGCTACCCTGGAGCTTTAGTCCTTACACAGGACACAAACCAAGTACCTAGCCTACCATAGTCCCAGAAATATGCTGGCATTTTCAGAGTCTGCTGTGCACATCATACTCCATGGTCTCAAAGTTTTGATCTGCCTCATTTTTCTCAAGCAGAAATGCAGCCTCCATCTTTAACAATTGCTGGTGGTTTCTTACATATAAACACTGAGGGACAGGGCAGTTCTCAGTGAGTGATCTTGAGGCCAGTCAGAGGATCTGAGACTGGGAGATGCCAGATGGATCAACTGGTGATGAGCATCTGGTTCAGGAATTTTTGTGGAGGTCCAAATCCAGTTTTCCCCACTGACTGATAGGCTGCTGATTGTCATAACTACCATGGTTGTGTGGCTTTTGGCTTTCAAGGCTACTGAATAGCGGGGAAAATAGGATTGAAATAAGACCAACTTAGATGCCATGAAAACTCACTATTTTCCTAAATATTAGGAATTTGTCTTTAATAAACACGCCTTGGATTGTTTTACATCTTTGGCTACTTTTGTGAATATGTTCATTGCTTTTACGTAGGCACAGATATTTAGAGGTTAACCTGCCACTCTGCAAGTGCTGCTTCTACTGTGTAATGCTATAAAGGGAAGTTCTTCCAAAGGTATGTCTTTTGACTACTGATGACAGGTCTGTGTGTGAAGTGCATTATCCAGAGTCCGCTGGATACAGCCTAGTCCATGTTTAACCTTACATTCCTGGTGTTCTGTAAGGGGTTCTTTCCCCTCCAGAGTACTTGAAGTAGTCAAAGTGATAAATTGCCCTACAGAAGCCCTGAAAGAGATTAGCACTACAATTTTCCCACAGCCAATATCATTAGATGTTGATTAGGAAATACTGTTGCTCAGGGTACTCAGGACTTCACCTCAGTTTGCCACATATTTGGTCTTCAGCTCTCAGGAGACTGACTTGGAGGGAACATCTTAAAAATGTACCAAGAGGAAATAAAGGGCTGAATGCAAGAAGGTTGGAGTTAGATATCTCCCATAATCTCTTTGGATGCCTTTGCTAGAGATAAGTCTGTCTCAGGCTGAGGATCATGCCTGTCAAGATTGGCCCCTGCTCTTCTGAGATGAGCCCAATCTAAGATGTGGAGCAGACAGGTAAGCCCAGCAGTATGACAGGCAACATGGTGACCAAGGTGGTCGTAGAATTGTGACTTTCATGAGGTAAAACCATGAGCCAGAGGTATTTTCATTGAGATGCAACCCAGAGGTCTAGGGCATCATAGTCCTCACCAAGTAGACCACTATGTGTCTGAAGTCCTGTTCTGAGTTCTGACTGTTCTTCTGCGGGAGACATCAGATGGACTGAGACTGGCCAGTTTGCATTACGAGTTTAAGGCTGGTATTTAGTGCAGTGGAATAACACTTTGAATCTGGAATTATTTCCTCATATTTACCCAAATTTCTCCCTTCCTGTGAATCAGAGCTACTACCTGAGGGACATTTCCTATGGTGGGATGTGTTAGCATGATGTCTTACCTGAGTGTAGCTCCTATTAATGGAGTCTGGATGGTTCCAGAGGGATATGTTTTTGGCCAAGCAGTCACCTGAAATTTTGGTAAAAGGTCAGTGGTTGAAAAGTAGATCAAAGGAAGGAATTTGCAGTGGGATACGGAGAACAGGCAAGGTGCTGTCTTTCACAGTTGTGCCTGAAGCAGTGGTTCCCCTTTCCGGAGAAGAGCTGGGCTCCGCACTTACAGGAGTGCACATCTGAGTTTCCTGCATCCATCCTCTTGGACTGGTGGCTTTTCTCTCTCCCGGAAAGACATCCTTTAGATGCTGTATCACATTCAGCCTTGTCTCCATTTCTGCTACCCAGAAATGTGATCAGAACCCAATCATTGAGAGCTTTGATAATGAGAGAAAATTTTACTTGTGTTAATTCTAAGGATTGTGTCACTGTCTTTAAGAAATGCAGGCTTTTTCATAAACCCACAATGGGTTGAATGCATATTCTTTAAAAACCTATGGTTGGGTCTATGTTGGATGAGACTGTGAAGGCCATAAAATAGAAAATTGCACACTGGAATGACATAGGTGCTCAGGTTTTAAGTTTGTACATCTGCAGGATTTTAATGGGCCATTGGATGTCTGAGAGCATACACCTCACTATCTTAGTGTCCAGGGAGAGAGAGAATCAAAGTGTTGCTGTTCCTCTTTGATACTGAAGCAGTATCTTCATTCTCTCAGCAGGACTAATTTGAATTTAGGCGATCTTTTCTTGGGTGGATGGGAGTAGAGCATCTTACATTCTACCTTCTCATTAGTCTGATAACCTGCAGTGACCTGGAATGTGTTCTTCCCTATTTAAGCCTCATGGTCCGATTGGGAAGAAGTGATGTGTTCTTAATTCAAACCTCTTGCTTGTAATCCTAAGCCAGTAGTGGCAAACCTATGGCACGTGTGCTGCAGCAGGGTGTATATCACTGAAAGCTCTAAAATGTTCACCATTGCTGTACTAGGCCAAGCCTAATCCAGATGAGTTAGATCCCTGTCCTGATCCTCTAAGGGTAATGTTCTCAAGCTCTTTTGCTTGGGTTTTTGCTCCAAGAGGCATGTGTGTCCGAATGGCAGTTGGGACCATCATCCAAGCTGGTTCTGGTCTTAGTTCTCCATGTTGCCTCCCTGACAATCTTGTTTCAAACAAATTTCCTTCCCATCTGAGAATATTTGGGTTGGATCCCCAGGGAGTTTTCTGTCTTCTAGCTTCACAGGGAGAACTTTTTTTGTGTGTGTATGTCGTAAGTTTTTAACTTCCAAAGCTGTTTAATGGGCAGTACTTACTGTGCCACCAGCACCTTTTTCAAGATTCCCACACCTGTGGTTTCCCGTCTTAAGGCTTTGAGCTCTGTGCCCTTCATTGTGGTGAAGGGCTGAAGTTAGGAGTCCAGGGATCTGAGCTCCAGGGCTGGTATCTCCCGTGGGTCAGTGTGGCTCCTGGCACAAAAGGCAGAGCTCCTCTCAGCAGTAGCTACCCAGACCAGCACCACTGGCTGCCTGCGGTACTGGATCAAGGGCTGTCCTCTCAACAGAACCCCGGAAGTGATGATCCTTAGTGTAGTGAGTGTGTTGAGGGAGGACAGATGAATGTAGAGCTAGAAAAACTTTGATTTCCTTCACATGCAAGGAGAGGCCTGTAGCCTTCTGGGTCCCAGAAGTCATATGTGCCACCTGGTAGGAGCCACGAACAACCTGGTATCAGGTGCTTTTCCCTGGTGCTTTCTGGTTCAAGTTGCTCCATTTGAAAATTGCATTTGTACCTTCTGGAGTAAGCTTGCAGCATTTCAGGAAATTGATTTTGTTCGTGATTTATTGATTTTTTTTTTCCAGAATGCTTCAGAAGTGACTAGATCAAAAACTTAATGGTGTATGTAGTTCATCCTACTAATTTTTGTCCTCATAATTAGTTCTAAAGTACATTTCTAGCCCTGGATTGAGGATGATTTTTCAATTGAATTAGAATCAAAACTGCACATCTGCCAGTGTGCAGTCCACATGGGAGAGAAAATGTCGGACACTTGGCCCCTTCCTAGTCTTAACTTTTCTCTGGTTCATGTTCGGTACTGTTCTGGGGAGCACTTCTCACAAGTCTCTGAGAAACAACACTGCAGGAGAAAAATTCAGCCTTTGTGTCAGACAAAGGTGTGGTTTGCTCATGGGAAGTGGGAAGGGTCCCTTCTCCTGGGACAGCTCTGCTGACCCTCAAGCTGCTGTGAGGCAGGGTCCTGTTGGTAAACCCTGAGCATAAGGGTCCCGTCAATTTAGATACTTAGCATGAGCATGGGAGAATGCGGGTCAAGTTGAGTGCAGAGGGCTCTGTGTTCAGATACTTATCTAGAAAAATGGGTCAGCTCCTTTCAGCCCAGACATTGCCTCTGGGGAAGTTATGGCTGTTTGAGGAAGGGGAGTATGTTTCAGAACACAAATGGGTTGTCTTGTTTGAAAATTTCTCCTGGATTGCAGAGCTATAAGTCTGCTGTCCACAATATGAGACATCATGACTATTTCCTGTGAGCACAGCTCTTGTCTATGCAACCTGTGTCAGACGTTTTTGCTGTTTCTTATACTGACCTCCAAGTCTGCCACCCTGTAGTGTAGACATACCCTATATGTTCCTGCCTGCCCTCTGGTCTTCACTACTGATGCCCTCTTTGTTTGATTCTGTGGAGAAATGCCTTAAGACCTAAGTCTACAACGTTTCCCAATCAAAGGGTCATAAGGCTGACCTTGGGCATAACCTTGGTGTGTTGTGGCAGGATACTCTTGGCCAGCTCTAAAATGGGGCTCTCACCAGGTTCTTAGGGTGCTCATGGGAGCATGGAATGAGTGATGTGAGATGCCCATATCTGACCGAACCCAGATTGTTGGGTGTCTGGACTATTATTGCCTCTGGGGAAGTTAGTAGTGTTACACGTAGGCCAATATGTTCCATAACATGAACATGCTTCCTTGTTTCTCTCCAAATTTCTCATCCTCAGAAGGTAGATCTTTAAGACTTGAGCCATTTCTTTCTTCTGTTGAACTGTTATTTTAACCAGTGTGTAGTAACCTTTGTCTCTCTTGGTCAGCCTTGGCTTGAAATCTGTGTGAAATTAGCTGCTCCTGCTTTTTTTTCTGGGTTTCTGTTGCATGGAATATTTTCTATCCTTTGATTTTTTAAAATCTGTCATAAATGGGTTAATTCAAAAACTCGGATTGAAATTTTTTAATTTTTGCATGAAATTCATGTATTTTCTTCAAATTCTTGTTCCTTGCATTTTTCTAGGTAACATATTTCATTAGTTTCTGTTATGGGTGTTCCAAAGGTGGATCACTAGACACTGAGAGAGTAAATGTTTTGTATACTGCACATCATTGGATTTTGTTTCTTGATTCGTCCTGCTAATCTGTATCTTATGAGTGGGGAATTGAGATCATTCACATTGAATGTTATTAGTGACAGGTGTTGACATACTCCTGTCACGGCATCATCTTCCTGTTGATTTCCTTTTGCTTAGCTGTTGATACCACCAGGTATATTTATTCTTTTTAACTTATTGGCACGATTGGCTTCATTGTCTTTCTAGGATATCCTTGAGAATTTTTTGTAATGTTGGTGGTCATAAATTTCTTGAAGTACTCCTTGTCATGGAAAACCTTATTTCTCCATCAGCTTTGCGGGAACAGTTTTCAGGATACATAGTCATGGTTAGAAGCTGTTGTTTTTGAGGGCCTAACGCTTCAAGGGCTCTTGGCCTTTCAGGTTTGTGTAGAGAAGTCTGGTGTAATTCTAACAGGTTTACTTAATGTGATTCATTGCCTTCCTGTGGGATGTGATGGTTTCCTGTGGCTACAGCTCCCATTTGTGATCTGCCTTGGGTGAGGAGTAGATTTATGTGGATATATCTTGGGATGCTACCTCGACTGCACGCTCTGAGTTTCCCCAGCTCCACTCCTGTGCTGCTGACAGCCCAACAGGTGATGTCCCTCAGGGGACAGACAGTGCCCTGAGACCCATATTTGCAGCTAGATGAGCACTGCTTGCTTTCACAGCTCCTTGATGGTGGTATTTCTCATACTGCACATTGTCTTGGGGCCCACAGGAAGTTATTCCAGATAGGCTCTGTGTGTTGAGGCACTGGCCGTATGAGATTAGAGAGCTTGGTTATCCCTGGAGCTGTTCAGTTGATGTGAGTGGGAAAATGATGTGTACAGTGTCCTAGGAACCTCTGGTTCTGCACCTCCTGTCCAGGCTTTTTGGCAGGACTGATGCTCCTGATCCACAGATCACCTGTTGTAGGAAGCAGGTCATTTCTCATGTCAGATTGAGGTCTGCTTTGGAAATGTCAGGAATCTCATTGGTTTGTGTTGTCTCTTAGAAATCCATCCTGAGGAAGCAAAGAGCTGAATGCAGACTTCCTTAAACAAAAATGAGTAATTGCCTTGAAAGTTTTTGAATGGGAAGGGAGGAATCTTGTAGCTCCATAGTCGTAAGACGCCTTCTTTGGGCAGGAATGACTCCATATCCCCCAATCCAAAGAGCAGGTGTCCAAAATCATTCCCATCTTCATATTGCCTGAATGTTGGGTAGCTGGTCTTGCTTCCCAAATCTTAATTTTTCCAGATTTGTATTCCTAGTGTTTACTTGTGCAGGTAGTTCAAAGAGCCCATGCCAGGGCTGGCATTATGGGAAGGTAGGGGAGGTTCAGAGGTGTTAAAAGGTATTACTGTGTAGCTGGGTGTCATGAGAAGTGTTCTACCTCTTCTCATAGCTATACCCACCAACAGCTCTTGGAAAGCAAGGGATCATGTGGTCTGCTGGGAAATGTGAGGCCTCTGACAGCAGCTTTACCTCTCTGGGTGGAGGACGTTGGGAAGTCTCCACTTAGCCAATCCAGTTGGCTCTTCCCAGGAGATCTCCACTTTTGAGACTACTTTCTTTTTGTTTTGTAGAAAAATTGGATATGATTGTGTTTATACCTTAACAGTAAGGAACTTTTGTGGGCCCACAGAACATTCCATGGGAAGGTTTGTGGTTAGATTTTGTATGAAAGAAACTACATATGTAAATACATTTTCTCCATGTAAAGTTTAATTTCTAATTCATGGCATTTATTGACTTGAACTTGAAATTAAACATGGGTAGATGGGGAAAGCTAGGAGGATACTTTTTTTTTTCTTAACCAGGGTTTCCAGGAAAGCAATTACAGGCTCTTCCTATGGTTTGTAAAGGCAATCTCAGGGACTTAAATTTTGCCTGGACCTAGACTGTGAAACTGAAAATAGCTCACAAAATATTTTCTGTAGATTTACCAAATGGCTACTAAGTTAAAAGCTTAAGTGAAACCATCACTTCGTATTATAGGTGATCTGAAATTTGAAATCAATTTCCTTGAAATGAAGATGTGGGCTGGGGTGAGCTTCTATCAGGTTGCTCCAGAAAACAATGTCTCCTGATTTTTACCCACCTGTTAGAGGCCTTTGCATTCCTTGGGTGTGGCCCTATGCTCACTCTCTAATTCAGGCCCCTCTTTAATCTCAAGCCTGGGAGTGCATGTGCAAATCTATCTGCTCCCCAGACTGCTTTTCTTTTCCACTTTCCCTCTCATTGTCCTTAACTGTCCTTGTGGCAGTGGGCCCCCCAGGATGATCTTACAGCCAGCTGATGACCTACCTCCTCTCAGTGTTTTACTTCAACCCCCGTGACATGTGATATAACATGTTCATGCATTCTAATTAGGAAAAGGACATATTGAGGGGTCACCTATCTGTCTCTGCTTAGTAACTTTGTGGAAGTCATGTAGAAGATCCAAGGAAGGGACAATGAATAGAGGCAGGAGAGGAAGAGCACAGGAACTGAAGAGAGGATGATATGGAACTGGTCACTTAGAGGTGATTGGGACTCAGTCCTATGAGCCTGAATGTCTTGAGAAGGTAGATGTCATAATGTTCCTCCATGGGGACAAGAGCCTGGTCGTTTACCCCTCAACTGCCATGATTATGAGAGTTTGCCCTGCCCACTGCTGCATAAATTCCCCTGGTCTGTTGAAATGGGCTCTGCATGACTGCACATGGGCCTAGTGGTGAGGATATGACCTGGGGGGCCTGTCACTCTGAAGGAAATGCCCACCACCTGGATGTCCCTGCCAGTAGGAAGGTCTCAGTGCCTACTTCAGCCAGGAGCTCACTCTTCCACCTTTCCCTCTTGGCAAGTTTTGACTTCACACTCACTTGTCTTCTCTAGGAAGTGCCCATCTCTGCCTTCCTCAATGCCTGACCTGAGTTACGGTCTTGAAAACCATTGGCCATAATTAACTTTCAGTATATTTAAAGGATGATTTGCCTCCAATCTCAGGCTTTTTCTTCCACAAAAATAGTGATATTCTGACTAGACCTTATGTTGGACCTACCTCTACCTCGGTGGGTATATTTTCCTTGCATGTCATGAGTGTTCATTTCTTCTACCATCTTTAACTTAGGACAGCTCATATCACTTCATGGAGACGCAATGGAGGAAAAGGATTTAGATTTTTACCTTCACATGAATAATATAAATCAATTATTGCAATTCATTTTATATGGAGAAAATAACATCTGAAGTCTTTATTTTGTTGAATGTGGTTCTTGTAAGATGACTTTCTCTACAAACTGAGCTCTTAAGAATTACCAGCATTTCATTTGAATTTGAATAATCAGTGCTCTTTTTGGTGAGAAGTTTGTCTCCACCATTATCACTCTTCAGCTGCCATAACTTCAGGAAGCCTATTACATTTCATGCTCTTCTCCCACTTAAGGTTCCTAGCAAAGATGAAATATATTTGAAAGCCTCCTGCTTACAGCTCCTGGCCTATCTGCTCTGGTTCCTGGACCAGACACTGCCGACCTCAAGTAGGTGTCAAATGTGTTTGACCTTGGCTTTTCCATTGCTGTGTGGTGATAAAGGATTCCATCAGCTCAGTCCCTCTGGACCCAGTTTATCATGATTTGATCCTTGTATGCTACATACTCTTGGTCCTTATTTCCATGTAAGGGTCATGCCCATGCAGAGAATTTGGAAAGGCCCAGCTGAGGTATCCCATTACCTCATCTGGGGAGGTGTTCATTCCATCTCACCCTAGAATAGTTGTGACATAGACAGTGATTCCTGGGAACCTTGGTCCACCCAGCTGTGTCTACCAGGCTTCCACAGCCATTGCTCTGAGACCTCAGTTGGTCAACTTTTCCTGCTATGGGCTCCCTGTGCTGTCGTGTAGAGCTCAGGATCTAAGTGTTGGCAGTAGCCATGCTGTGTAACACAGGTGGATTCCAGCCCTGACAAAATTTGTCCCTCTTCCTAATTTCAGGTTGAGCTCCAAATATGATTGTCCTGAGCTCTTAACATAGGTGCATCCTCTTTGTGGTAACAGTCATTATCTGTTGGGGTGAGTTGATTAAAGGAAAACTTTTTTATGATTTCTTATGAGTAAATGTCTGAACCTCTCTGGAGGTCCAACCAGTCACAGGGCAGGTGACTGATGGGTGTCATTAGTTACGTAGGTTTAGTGATGGGGCTGGTTCTCTTGTGGTGCCTTGACACAATTGATGGGGTCAACTTGATACCATTAAATCTGAACCCTTGATTTCATAGTCCTTCTGGATTAAATGTTGACCGAGGACATAGAAGCTGTATTTTGGCATTTCCCAATGAAATAAGTGGTATAGTATTCAAGATTGACCAGATTAGGATGAACCGGATATTCAAGAGATATTCTCGGAAAATGCATTATCTTGAAGTCTAGAACCCTTGACTGATTCTGTATTCCAAGTATTAAGCTTGGTATCTTGTAGTGACGGAAATTACCTTCTATATATACAGTGGAGTATAACTGGATGACTTTCTACTGTTCTTATATTTGTACCTCTGAGGGTAGCAACTCCATTATTTGAGATTGAGTCTTTCCTCAAGGTCTTGATTAGCACAATGACAATTAGTACTAGTAATGAATTATATTGTTCCTTGCTACATGGACGTGGCTTCCTTGTCACATGTGGCTTAGGATAGGCATTCCTACTTCACTTGCCAATAATATAATATCAAAGAGAATTGTTTTTTTGTAGAAGACAGTATTTGTGTAGAGAGAAGCTGCCTTCACAGCAATGCTGGCCCTTGCCTGCCACCTTGAGGAAAAGCTAGCTCCAGTCATCTGGATCATACTGCATAGGGATGACTAAAGGCCACCAAAGCACAAATAGAAATGGTGTGCACACACCAACCACCCCACTGCCATGAAATTTTTGAGAGAAGCTGCCTTGAATCACATAAATGATGGCTTTGGTGTCCACTGAGAAGTGAAGTGCAAGAATGGTAGTTACAGAGAAGAATGGCAATGATTCCTGAGGCTTAAACCATTATCTTTACATGTTCCTGGGGTTATGACTTAAGATGCCTTTCGATCACCATTCAACTACAGCACTTGAATAAGAAATCCTTACACTTGAGCATGGCTGTGACTGTATAAGAAGGCTGCTCTGTCCCAGCTGGTGACGGTGGATCCTGTGGCCATGGGAGGGGCCCAGGCACCCAACTTCTCTCTTTTCAACAGAGCTGCTGCAGTATCAAGTCCAGGCTCGCTGGGCCCTGAAGTTTTCCAGGTGTCCACTTGGGAGGAGGCCTTGCTTTGTTCAAAGGAAGGCTGACAGATGTTGCCTAGAAAACCCTCCAGGCATAACTTACAGAGTGACGGGACCAGGACGGCATCATTTTCCTGTTGTCATGACAGGCCTGACTCTGACTCTTGGAGGGTTTGACCTTGGCTTTTGTCTTCACGTGGCCTGTGTCACTACTGGGTGCCACACCCAGGCTTTAAAAATCGTATGCTTTTCCTTCCCTCATTCTGTAGAAATGCATAGGTTTCTGGCTCATTATACATCCTCCTATGTGACTTCACACACAACTTGGGATCATAAGGAAAATCTGACAGGCTTGTTTTCTATTTGGTTTTGATCTTGGGCTGCCATCAATCCTATGCAATATGATCCAAGATGAGACTGGCATTAACTATCCTGAGGTGAGGTGGCAGATGAGCCCATTCTGAGTCCTCATGGTTCAACCTGAAGGAAGCTGATTGTATTTATGAACCCAACTCACTGATAGGACCACAGTGTAGACAGAATGTACTGCTATGTATCAGCATATAGGGGCTTCTGATTTTCAAAATCTTGTTTTTTGATTCTAGTGCTTGATACTTGGCATACTCAGGGTAGAAACTCAGTCCTTGTAGGGATCCCTGTATTAACCTAGTTCATGTCACTTTGTAGAAATCGCATTAATTTTGAGAAATAATACAGGGGGTGGTTAATTTCCACCACAGCCATATTTTCAAAGCTTGGCTCTCTGATGGGACTTGTTTTGTGTCTCTTCATAGATTGTCAAAGAAAGGCCTCAATTATGACCACAATTACATATGCAACTAGAAGTTATCACTGGTGAATAACCTTACCAATGCCTCCTGAAAATTCTTTCTAAATAGAATAAAAATAACTTATGCATATAGTTCAGGCTGGTGGCTATTAAGTTATCTCTTACAGGAAAGAGCCTTAGGAACAATTTATGTTGATGACTTTATATATCCTTACTGCCCAAACTGCATGAATACAATTTGGATTGGAAAGATAAAGAATTCTTTGTAAAAAGCAAAATTTGAAAAGACCCTTCCCCCCTCACATAGACATAGCCTTCTTCCAAAAGAAGTGGAAAGGAGGAATTGTCCTTGCTTTAAAATTAGTAGTTGAGGGAAACCTTTACAAATCATGCATGATTTCATTCAGTATGGCTGAGTAATAGTAACATGGATTAGTAAAATTTTTGGAAAGTCAGACATGTCCTGAGGAAAAATAGGGATGGTAATATATCTTGCAGTGAGTTTCTTCTCAACCTACTTAGTTCATTTAGACTCTGCTGCCTGATAAAGGAGATTGGAGGCAGCTGCCCTCAGCAGCTGGCTGAAGAGGAGGAGCTGGTGTACCTAAGGCTTAGGCTAATAGGACTATGCTAATTCCTCCTGAGTTGTCTTGGATAAAGACAATTCTTTCTATCCATGATGTATAAGCAGACATATCTGACCTTTAGCATCCTGGCCTTTAAAAGGATATGGCTTCACTTCTCTCTTTGATTGTGGTTATTATTGATAGAGGCCAAGAATGGCTGGTTTTGTAAGAATTGCAAAAAAGGCTGTGTTCCTTGAACATTCTTGTTGCTGCACATTCTTATAGATGTCCTACAGCACAGTACTCTAGTCTCATGAATGAGCTATAGTGCTTTCCTATTCCTGTGCCCTGAGCTACATTTGGGAAGAGAAGATGGACATAGAGGTGGAAGGATGGAATTGTAACTCTAGTTTAACAAGCATAACCCTGGATTTCACAAACACATCCCTTTTCTATTGTAAATTTTTACTTTAGCATAACAGTAGCCAGCTGTGTCTCAGTACTGTACCTTGGCCTGAGGGATACAAGAAGCAATCTTTGTGTTTACCCACTTAGTATGACAGATGAGGTGGGTGCACCTGTACAAAAGTGTTAAACAGATTTTCCACCCACATGATGCTTCCTTTAACAGGTTTTCCATATGTTTACCTGAGCATCACAGAGGGTGCAATACACACCCACCATTCTAGGATTTAGGATTTGTTTTTTTAAAAAGTTGCCTTTCGATTTTTCTGGTAGAAGTAGCCCAATTCAATACCATGGCACATGACAAACCAGATTTGCAAGTTTTGAATGAGGTTAAAAGTGAATCATCAGATTACTCGTGCATGGATGATGATGGTCCATTATGGTAAAATACATTTTTTCATAACAGAAGAGTGATGTGGCTATAAGATGGTAATGATTATGATGACTTTGATGTTGGCCATGTGAGCCAGAATTCCTGTGACAGTGAAATGGAGCAAGAATTGACTGAAGCATATAGGGAATGCAGACCTCCTTGATTCAGATGATGAAGAAAACAGCAATGTGGGTGCATATTTGACTAGCTGAAATGTTGCAAAATGGTCATGCAACCAAATGGAAAGATCCACTGTAAGAACTAGTCCAAAAATTAGTGAGGCTCTTGGCAGAGGTAAAATCTTTGAATGGAATGACAGCATTGCCATTCAGTGTTGGCAATTGTAACATGAAATGCTACAAGATGTTGTGAAATACACAAAGGCCAAAATACAAGTAAAATGTTCTGTATGCACCAGTAGCCATATTCAGAAATTTATGTATTATAACACTTCATTAGCTGAACCGAAAGCGTATTCATAGATCCATTGTACTTAGCAGGGCTTTGTCATGGTAATTGCAGGAATGTAAAATACTGATGGAAAAGAGATGGATATGGGATTGAGGTCTGTAGAACAACATGACTATTCATGAACATCTTGCAGCATTTAATGGCTGCTATAGCTTCAGAGAGTACAGGCCCCCGCAAATGTGCAAAATATGGCATAAAAATTCATGCCCTTGGAGAGGTGAAGATTTATGCTTTTAGAAATTTATCCTAGAACTCAGCCATCACATCCTTTTTTGTATAGCAAACCAAATGATATTGTGAACAGAATGTGCTCTGTTAACAAGTGTAACATTGATTGGAAACTGGTAAACCAATTGTCAAATGTCATATTCCAATTAGTTTGGGAGATGGGAGCAACAAGTTGACCAGTATAGGAACTGTATGTAGGAACAAAGCAGAGATTCCAAATGAAGTGTTGCAATTTCAATTTCAGTACATGAACTGCTGAAGCACAGATGTGTTGCAATTTCAAAATAGAGAATTGTATAGTACAATCTTCGGATTTCAGAAAGATTTATATTGGCCTTGTATATGGCCAAGAAAAACTGATACTGCTGATGTCAACATTGCACCAAAATGGAAATATTGATAGGGAAACCAACAAAATGGAAGCTAGAGATAGAAATTTTCTACAACAAAACCAAAGGTGGATTAGATGTTGAGTTGTGCAGCAACTATCATGTCACTCAAAACACACAACCTTGGCCAATGGTGGTTTTGATTCTAAATATGTGGCATAAATAGTTTGATAGTTTACAAAGAAAATAACAAATGCAAAATAAATGGAGAAATTTTCTTAGAGGTTTGGGACTGGACCTATCTATGGTTAAGTATATTGGTTGGTATAAATCACTCACCTCCTTCAGCCCAAGGGTGTATATAGTCTTCAGGCATGACTTTCCATTGTATCCTTCAAGAATACACTCAAGAAATGTGAGATGGGTTTGAAGTAGTTGTCTACTTGTTTCCTGCACTGTTTAATCCAAGGGGTGATATTGCATTGAGCAACATGCTGACCCCACTATGCCCAGGCTTCCCTCATTCATAGGGATGTTTGTGGAATTTGTGTGCAGGTCTCTAATGGCAAGTAAAAGTCATCCATTCAACTGGCTAGCCATTGCCTTTACTTTTCAGGAGTTGAAGCAGGGTCATTCTCATTAGCAAGATTTGCAACTGTCCACTTGAGATATTTCCATCTTCCTCCTGTAGAAGAAATGTTAGCTTTCTTTTACCTCTGCCAATGTCCATGGGATGTTGATTATATGGACATTGTTGATTGTGGGCCCAGGTCACTGCTATTTCCTCCCACCTTTTGCAGCTTGCACTTCTGGGCTCTCAGATCTTAGGTTCTGCAATCTGGTCTGAGTTGGCAGCAGTTGCTAGAGACTCCTGCAGTAAGTCTCTAGTCCCCACCTGCCCAGTCTGTGATGCAGGCCTGAGAAAATTAAAAGAACTAGAGAGAAAGCGGGATGCCAGGATGACCAATGCTGGTGAACTGACAGACTCTGGCCAGTCCCAGGTATTGATTTCTATTGGCTATCAATTGGGTTAAAGGTGAGCTACATGTGGTTTCTATGGAAATTAATGTAAACAAGGGTCATAAAGGACAAGACAAAGCAGTCTTGTATTAGGAACAGAGTAGATAAAATATATGGTTGTAATTAGAACATCATCCTTCTAGTCAGAAGATTTTAGCTGTGGAAACAGAATTTGGGTATGAATTACTCTGACATTGGGCCAGAGATTTAGCTCAGTGGTTTTGCTGCCTGCTGCTCAAGTGCAAGGACCCGAGTTCAAACCCTGGTACCAAAGGAAAAAAAAATGAATTACTCTGACATCAGCACATAGGCTTCAGCCAGACTCACTTTGCAAAACAAGCCAATTGTGGGGTTAACTCTTTACAGTCTGCTTTGGGTGCATAATCAATATTACAGTCCTCTGCAAGGGTGGCAAGTATTATCTGGTAATGTTCTTGGATGTATTTTTCAGATCTTGTGAAAAAGGTCATCAGGAGAGAAAGATTGTCTGGGCTCTGTTTCAGGCACAGGTGCTATTTGCTGGTTCATGGAAGGAAAGGTCTCAGCTCTTGAGGCAGCTATGCTACCTATCCATCTGGTGGGAGGTAGGGAACTTAAGGCCATCTCTGAGCATAAGGCCTCCAGTCCTTCCTGGCTGTAAACATGGTGAGCATGTTTACATGGGCCAGAGGGATGGGCCCCAAGTGCTGTGTTCAGACCAGCTCTAGAGAAGCAGTCTTCTGGGGAAGGCACTGTTGCTATTAGATGCAGGAGAATAAGCATGAAAACATGTGCCTCATTTCTCTCTCACATTTTTGTCCTTCAGGCTGCAGAGCTATTGACAGAATCATTTTCTATGGGGGTACTTATGACAATATTTCATGTTCTTATAACTGTAGTATGGTGTGTTTTGCTGACTGTGGACCTCAAAATTTAACATTGAACAGTAGACACACTGGATACATTTATTCCTGTTTCATCATTTTCACCTTAAATATTTTAGGTCCTTGATTCTGTAGAGCATTTAATTATAAAGCACTGTATTTTTCTGTTTTCTGTTAGTAATGCAGCGCCAGAGACTGGATGAATTCTAAAGAAAAGGTTGTTTGGGTGACTGTTTTGCAAGTCCCAAGTCTCTGCTGGGCAATGGTCACCTTCTTGGTGAATAGTGAAGCTACACAGGGCACCCAGTAGCAAGAGAAAAGGAGTTTCTGTATATATGTGTACATCTCACTTCTCACCTACACAGCCATGGGATCAAATCATGGGATCTCTGCCCCAATGTCTAATCCTAACCACTTCCTGAGGTCTGCATTTCTAAACACCACCACAAGGTTGTTGCTCCCCACTTAATAGCTCACAAAGCAGATAAAATTTTAACACATGGTTGGGACCAAGTAAAATTTCAGCAAGCATTCCTGACTTTGCAAAGCTGCAAGTCAAATTTAGATACATTCCAAGAAAGTCAAGGGGCTGCTGATCTTGGGCATGAAGCAGGGCAAGTTGTTACCAAGGGATGAGACCAATTCTCCGTTGCCATTTGTGAATTCCATCTCGGGTAGAGGCAATCACCTGAGGATGGCTACCTGATGGGGACACTGGCTTGGAGGTTGTGGCGGCTTTCAGTGAGCATTTTTCTCCCTTGGAGCGTCAGCTTTGTGCTGCTTCCACCTGTGAAATCATTAGTGCTGGCAGTGTATGCAGCTGCCCATAGGCCTGCACCGAAACCACCCTCTGCCCTTCAATTGCAGTTCTGGGTAAGGGAGTCTCCTGCATTAAATAGGCTGGTTGGATGATTCTGGTGAGGAACTTGCTGAGTTTGTCATGTTTCTATTTGAAACATTAATGCCTGAGTCAAGTCCTTATCACTGACTGGATGGAGCACTGAAACCAGTTCTCTGTGGCATCCCAACTTGGGGACCTGGTCTCTCTCAGGCCCGTTCTGGAATAAACCTTGGGTAGTGGTGGTGAGCACACTGTGGCCTTGCCCACACTAAGTCCTCTAGGTGTGCAATGACACAGTCAGGTATGTGGTCTGGAGCTCTAGAGTTAGGGAGATCTGTTCTCCACTCAAACTGGCCATTTTGATCTCAGGTAGAGGTACTAGCCTTAGGATTTCTTCCAGACACTCGGGAAGGATGCAGTGCTCAAAACCATCTATGTGCTCTATTAACTGCAATGTCTGAGCCTTGGTCAGTGTTTCAGACACTGATGGCAGAACTTGGTAAAGGATTCCAGGCCTATTGGGCTTTTGCTTTGCCAGCAGGTATATATGTGGGTTCTGTGGGGTCCTCGTCCTGCCAACCTCTCACAATCCTGTGTTAATGTAGTCTAGTCTGCACCAGGCTCTTTGATTCTTTCCAACCTGCGAATGGCTCTGCAACCAGAATCTTTTTGAGTCACTGTTTACTTTATAAGCTGCAGATGGTTACTCACAATGACAGACTTGAATCTCCTCTGCTAGTTTCTTGGAAAGGTCTTGGGGATGAGTACTGCCTCTTGGAAATTAGTCCAGAGGAAGTGAAAGGACTGAGGCAGAAATCTGCTGGAAGCTTCTCTCCTTTGTTGCCTTTGTTGCCTTCGGTACCAGCTGAATATTATTGCCCCAGGTCAGTGTTGATCATGGTCAACATGGGCTACCTTCCCCCTTAGGGCAGCAAGGGCTCAGTGGTCTCAGTCTGAGTACCAGTATTCTGAGATCACTGCCATTACTGTGACGAGGGAACAGTGGCCCAGCCTGGCTCCTTAAAGCATAAATGAGTCAGGTCTACATCTGTGGAGTAGAAACAGCTTCTGGTCTTGCTCTCCAGATCTGGAAGCCTTTTAGTTTGGTTCTTGGAGACGTTTTCTGAGGAAGGTGGTTAAGATGAAGGCTGATTTAAGTGGAGGTTGGAGGAAGCTCAGGTTTGTCTTGAGAATTTGGTGTTTGTTGGGGTGCTGAGTGAAACATTCTGCCTCATGGGTAGCGGTGCTGACCTACCCTGGTGAAGAGCAGACAGGTTGACCTACAGGTGACCCTGTTTAAGGGGGAGACATTGTAAATGTTCACTGCTGTTTAAGTTAGTCTATTGGATCATCCATGAGAGAGTAACAGTACACACTTTTAGTGCTTTTCTTGGTTAGGGTCCCCAGGGAAGCAATAGTTATGAGGACTCTTCTGGGACATAGAAAGGAAGAGGTCATTGTGAAAGTAGAAGCTGAAATGAGAATCCTGGGAAACTCCTGAATTTTCTATTTCTGCTGTAGCAAATGAACTCCAAATTAAAGGCTTATATAAAATGAATTTATCTTGCAGTGGTGGAGAGTAGCAGTTTGAGATGGGTCTTAATTAGGCAAATCTCACCCGTTAGTGCATTTAGTTCTTCTCTCCCCCACCTTGCCAATCTTTTCCTTTTTAGGTCTGCATTTCTGTAGCTGCCTGAATTCCTAGGCTCATGGGACCTTAGTCTTATGTGATAGTCTTCATAGGGTATAGGTTCAGTTTTCTTAAAGACATGTCTTTTATATGATATGTCCTATAGATTCGTGCTTTGACTATATTAAGCATATATTCATCGATAGGTGGTTACTGTGGAGAGATATTTCAATATTTAAAATACTGGTTCAATTGACATCTGGGTTTGAAAGGTGCTGTTCTTGGGATTCTCCTAGAAGAGGTGAAGCCCTCTCAGAAAAGGCTGGATTTTGATACCTTCTGGGATATTTCTATGGGTGTCTTCAGTCCCAATAGAAAAGATTTCTCAGATGGCTAGGGACATCATCTGTCATGAAGAGTGTACTTTCTCTTTGTGGTATCCAGGGCTTATCTGGAATTAATTCTTAGGCCCAAAACTTGATCAAGAGATTTTCTGGAATGAGGTAACTCTTGGTCATGCCTTCTAAGCCTTAGTGCTTCTTTGATTATTTCTTCCAAATTTTCCAGTAACGAGTAGCATGAGATTAAAAGTTTTACATTCCTCTATATCATCTTGTTTGCGAAGGGAAATCACATCCCAGCCTCAACCACTCATAAGTTTAAAATAGTGATAAATCATTTTTTTTTTAAAAATAAGGCCACAAAATATATCTTTTAAAACCCCTTGAGATAGTAACTTTGATATCAATATTATATTTCTTTAAAATAGAAAATACTTCAGCTAAATTAAAGTGAGAATTTTTAAAATACTACTTGTCACGGCTAATATATTAAACTACATATATTAAGTATCACAAAATTTATCAAATTTTATAAGATATTAGCCTGCTTGAGAGTCATTAATCCCATAGGAAAAATTAATTATAATTCAGCATAATCTGTTCTTTCCTTTTACTAAATTAGGCATGCAGTAATTAAAGAGCAAAAACAAGAGGAGCCCCCCAAGGCTCAGGGTAGATCTTTGGTTCATGATCATAAAATCAGACATAAGTGTGTTCCCTATTTAAAAAAAGCTGGATTCCAGTTCTCCATCAGAAGATGCTGGTGGTTGTCAAGCACCTTCCAATATAGATTCCCAATCCAATGACCAGCCAATGAGAGAGCAGTACTGGTGAAGAAAACTAGAAATTCTGAGAAAATGCCCTTTTTTGTCATAATGGTCATGTTTCTCATGGATCGAGTAACTATGTGCTTTCCTGGGAGTTTACTGGTAACGTGGCCAATCTAATATTCTATCTGTGCTCTTGGAGATGCTTTTGCTGTCTTTCCTTCTATCACAGTGATCTTCCTTTGATTGGGAGTTGCTTTCCCTCTGGGGCTGTAGGCTGTGTATCAGCTCTTGGAATCTGGGTCTGTATCCAAGATGGCTGTCACTGGGAGCTCTTGGAGCCATTCCTACTGGGCGTGAAGTGTTTTTTTTTTTTTTTTTTTAACCATGCCACTAGTATATAAATAGAAGCTGAGGGAGAGAAGCATCACTGCCTGCCGAGGTGCACAGTTTTACACAGGTGCCCTGCAGCGTCTCATCTGGCAGCCTGGGTCACCTGTGTGACATGGTGCTGTAGAGGCTGGCAGGTTCAAGTCCATACTGGGTTATGTCTCTGCCTATGGTTGGTGGTTGGGAGCACCAGCTCTTTGGCCTAGCCATCTAGTGAGCTAAGCCAGGAGCAACCATAAAATTTCTCACTTTCCTAGCGAAGCTGAAGTATGATCAGGGTGTTTTACCTTGTCATTTTGATGTAGATGCTTTTTATCTGTTATACTCTTGCCTCCCTTCAATTTTGAATGAACATCGGCATCATTACTTTCATCTCAGAGGAATCTCCACCACTTGGTAAACTGAGAATGTTGTCTCTATTTATGGGTTGATGGCCATAAAGAGCTGTGTGTCTCTAGAAATACTCATTGGTTGAAAAGTAGCTAATGATCTGTTACAAATGGAATGTTTAGAGTTGATGGGAAGACACTAAAGTTTTTGCAGAAGGAAGTATTTGTATAAGAATAATAGCTCTCCACCGAAACGGAAATTGGTCATATCCCTTATCTCAAATCACAACAGATTGAATTAGGTACTCAATACTGGGGAGTCTGAAGAGATAACAGAGGTGTTGTCTTGTTCAGTGGATTCTTCCCTGAACAAATTAGGCTTTTTGCTAATTCAAACATTGCTGCCTGGTCTAGGAGACAGTGATGTAGCTGGCTGGGGAACAGGGTCGAAAGAGGAGTCCTGAGCACGGGACCCTGTCAAGCTTCAGCTTCACTGGGAAAGTGGCTCACAGTGGGGTCTCTCTGCTGATGTAGGATCCCCAGTGCTCTCTATCTGGAATACTCCTAGAGAAGCTTTTGGATCAGTTAAGCCTGGAGGGTGGACCTTAGGGAACAGTGGGGTCCAGAAGATGAGCGTAGATTTAGCAACATGAAAGTATCTCCTCCTTTCTGTTGCCAATTTCTCTTCCTCAAAGAGCCAGAAGGGGTGACACAATCTCCCCGATGAGATTGGACCACAGTATTTCCTCCAGTCAGAGCTCTTGTGAGTGCAGCCTCCCAGGGTGGTTTGATTTTGGAGGATGTTTTAAAAATAGTTTTAATTTTAACATCTTTAATAATAACCTCTTTCTGCTTTTCATATAAAGTTTTATGTCTTCATTTTCCTCTGCATTGCACCAACTGCACTGGGGATTATAAGAATTGGAAATTCTTAGGTCCTTGGGCAAAATTGAGAAGCACAGGCGTGAATCACTTCAGCTGGAAAATGGATATTTCTCACTTACCTTACTGGACTTCAAAATTTAACATGAAAGAGTGGTAGCATGTTGTACAGGCTCATTCCTGCTATTTCACCTTCTTCTGTACTTGTGTCTGTTCATAGTGCCTCTTGAGAGAAAACATTCCATTTGAAAGGGTTATATTCAGTTTTTTCCCACAGCTAAACATCTAAGTGTACTGCATGAAGGACGAGATTGCTAACTATACTTAAGTATGGTGTCAGGAAGCCAAGCTAAGTGTCATCAGAGGAAAAGATGAATTCTTGATCATTTCTATCTCAGGGGAAGGAATTCATGATAGAACTACTACCTGGGCATTGCCTTGGAATTGGTGCTGCCTTCCATAGTGATTTTTCCTGTCCCCTGAAATCTGTCTCTAAAGTTTGTGCCTCTTTCCAGCTGAGGTGGTGTCAACATTAAGAAACCCCCAATTCCATGTATGGGGACCTGCTGAATCAAGAATGCCACACTTACCCAGGATGGGAGGGGGACGCACAGGAACATGTTGATTTGTATGAATGAGTCTTCAGTGAAGACCAAAGTGAGATCTAAGTCCCTTGGCAAATAGGAAACTGTGTCCTAGAGGTCTTGAGCACATGTTTCAGAGAATGCCTCCTGGTGGAAGGTGTGGTGAGCTGATCCCCTCCTCCTCCAGTGTGCTGAGCTTTGAGTCTGGGTTTCCGAGAACTTAGAAAGTGTCTGCGGTGAAGGTGCTTTTGTACCCTCCTTAGGTTTGCTTCAAACCTGAAATGATTCTGGTGAACTAGGTCCCATAAAACAATTTTGGGAAGGGAGTGAGCAAGTGTCAGTCCTGCAAAGTGAAGTTGGGGTGTGTGTGTGTGTGTTGTTTGCCTTGGGAATACATACATACAATATATGCCTTATTATACAAACCAATGAATGTGATACAAGTTGATGAAAATGTAAAATTAACAAATTACATAATGGGGAGAAAGCCTATAGAATTCTTTAGTTACATCAGGAGTAGGAGCTGAGCACAAGGCTTAAAGGCCCAAGCATTTACTGTGCAAATGAGTTTTGCTTGGATTATAGCTGGTATACATAGTTAAATATTGTCAAAGAACAAAATGAAAGAAATATAAAGAGCACACTCTGGCCTTTTAGGCAAGACTCCTCAGGAGGCATCTGCTTATTTGGGAGCTCAGTCTCCTATTAGAAAACTCCTACTGTGCATGCTGCCACCTAGTGATGGGGGAGGACACAGCCCCATAGCGGTGTATGGCAGTGCTGCTGACCTGCTGTAATGGGGAGTTATCTGAGAATGGATTCTACATCCTAAAGCTCAAAAGTAATCATTGCAAAAGTCTGGATCAGATACCAGACTTTCTCTAGAGAACTCACAGCAACAGGTGACATCCCTCTGCCATCTGGGAACCTTCAGATCTTACCACATCCCAGGTGACTGGGTGCGGACACTGGATTCCCAAGTGGCAGCTATCAGAGCTGTGTGGTCCCAGCACATCTGCTTCAGCACAGGGTGCATCTGGATACTCTACTTCTGGACCTCTATTGGAAGCTCCTGCCTGAAGTGAGGGAAATTCAGGCAGCTCCATCTCCTAGGTACAGGGAGGGCAGGCTGATGTTGGAGTGACCTTCACCTTGAGAATTGTCACGGAGCTGGCTGAGGTGAGGTCATGTGGCTGCTGTCCAAGCAGGCCCTGCTCCATGGAGAATTTTCCATCACAGCCTTGTACGCCCACCATACTAGTCACTGTAGCAGGTCCTTCATGCTCTCATGCTCTCCAGGTATGTTGGGGGAGGACACTGTATGAGGCAGAGGCTGTGTGAGAGCTTGTACTTCCTGAAGCACCAATTGCTTTGGACTTGGCAAATCTATTAAGTGCGGTTGTCTTGTAACCTAGTGCTCATAAGTTTTATGTTCTAACCCAGCTTCCACTAGAGCATCATGAGCTGCGTGGCCAGGACCTTTCTACTAGTGGACATTGCTTCCCTACCAGGAGAGACCCACAGCTCCTAAAGCCGCTCAAAGTCACCTTTTTCTGTGCAGGCTCCAGACTGTCCATTGACTCAGTCTTGTGTGACAAGTTGGGAAGACTTAAAGCTCTCATTTACCAAAGCCTCGCCCTGTTTTGTGAAGCCACGTCTTTTGTCAAAAGTGGACCTCTGTGGGCCCTGCTGGAAGCAGATTATATCAGGCTTTCACTGTGGAGTTATTTATCCTCTGGTGTCCATAGAAAGGCTACCTCTAAATCATGGCATTGTAATGGTCTAGGTTGGGTTCTCATCACTTCCCTGATGTAGGGGAGATTTTACTACCGCAATTTGCCTCCAGGAATGTTCCTCTCTGGATGCCATGGACTAGGATTAATCTGGGCATGGGTCACTAAGGCTTTGTTTTTTTGTTTTTTTTGGGGGGGGGTCCAGGCTTGTATATCTGTGACCTCATACTTCAATTTTTCAGCCATTTCTGCTGTGGACTCCTTTGCTGTGAAGAGCTGAGCTTCATGGACCTGCACTGTTGGTACCACAGGCAAGGCAGTCCTACTGCTAGGTCCTACTTCTGACACAAAGTCTTGTGTTCTGCTCTGATTTTAGATTGAAGTTCAACTCTGGCTGCTCTTCTTGACACTTTTCTTTTATAAATTTTTAAAAAATGAAAGTAGCCTTGGATCATTGGTAGAATGAGTCAGAGGTAAACTAAAATTTTCCAACACAGGAAATACCTTTTGGGTGGTGCAGAGTCAAGATCAGGAGCCTTCTGGCCTCCCAAGATTAGTCACAGGGCATGTGCCTATGACACATGTCAGAGTGCCTTTCTTTCATCCATGTTTGGGTGATTCCTGCAGGAGCTTTGAGAAAATGTGGATGGGCTCCACTTGACACTGTTTCTGCAGAGTTATAAGCAAAAAGTCTGCCTGAATTCTTCCTAGAGCAAGTAAGCTAGATATTGGCATATCCAGGGTTGAATTTGTGATTTAGTTAATGCTGAATCATGTCAGATGATTCACGGAGACAGGATAGGCTAAGTTGACAGAGCCCACCATCACTTGTCGAACAGCACCTGAATGGGGAAGTGAGGATGAAGAAAAAGAAAGACACAGAGATAGAGTCGGGAGGGCTCCCAGAGAGATGAGAGC